>BMAV01005112.1:281045-340124 GCA_019973955.1 Trichonephila inaurata madagascariensis
CAGTATTGATCTTAATTTTTTTGCTGTTAACTTGCTAAATTAAAAAAAAGAAAGATTTTTTCCGCGTGCAAAATGTTTTGTTTAACAACTCAAAACATAAATGGCAGTAGCAAAGAATATTTTTGTTTTATATTGAGATTATCGTAAAAAATATTATCATACATGTTTAAAAAGACGTTTCATAATAAATTTTGTTTTCTGTACAATTTCTGTACAAATTCTGTTTCTAATTATATTGTGTATTTTTTATCTTATGTGACACTCATTATCGGCAGTTTATATTTTGAATTATTCGCCGTAAAAACTGCAGTGGATTATACAATGTTTTTTTTTTTACTCGGAAAAAAAGGCTTTGCGGATAATACGCCGCTGCGGATTATATACAGGAAAATACGGTATATATATATATCCCATAGCTAATTTAAACTCTTGTTTTTATTTAGTTTTATTTTATTTAACTAATAAAATGAATATAAGTAAATTGTATAAAATTTATCAAATATTCTGCACTGTAACATCCACTTCAGAGGGGAGATAAACTGAAAGACAAAACAATTTATAATTGTAAAAATATATGAGCTAATACCTGATTTTTGGGAGGTGGAAGCAGGAGAAGCCTAGAATTCATTTAAAATTTATCTTTCTTTTCCAAAGTAATAATTTTAAAAATTACCAATAATTTATATTTGCTTATTTTCTGAAAAAAACTATTATAGCTTTTTTGCCTAATTATATCCCTTACAATTTAAGTTTTAACTTTGGTAGCTGCCTCTTTCAAGGTTTTTTTAGAATTAAATGCTGTGACTTACATATAAATGTAACTAAAAATTCAGAGTTTTACTGAAGCTTATTATTTTTTTTTTCTATTATTAATAAAAAGATTCATTCAAGACATTTTTGTTCAATGGCCCATACTATTCAGCCTTTAGATCTTATTAAAAGCCTCTCATATTTATTTAAGTACTCATATAGTATTAATACATAAATTATTAATTTTTTTCTAAATTTTATTTCCATACTATATTAGTAAAAAAAATTATTTTATAAAACAAAATTTCACTCCTTTTAAAAAGTTTTGAGCTTTTTACTAGAATGATTATGGTTAACTGTTTCTCATCTATATGAGATAAAATATATTAATATATTAGAATTCAAAAACATATGAAGAATTTCAATTTGAATTATATATGTTACAAAAAAAAGGAATTAAATTGTGCACAAAAATTTAAAATATTGATTTAAACCAATATACTTCTCTTTGTCTTTCTTTTTTACGTATTCGTATTCTCTGTTTAAGGACCCTTATTTCCTCGTCACTTTCATTTTCTTCTTCAACCATTTTTAATGTACGAGAACATTTCATTCGTTCAATGACAGCAATTAACGCTTCGGATATTGAAAAATGAGCATTTTCCTGAGATTTGAAAAAAGCATTTGAATTAAGATTTCAAACTTTTAAATCATGATAAATGTGAATTAAATTAAATAATCATAAAAATTATTTTAATTATATTAATTAAAATAATTACTTATTGAAAAAAAATTTTAACAAGATAAATAATCATCTGAAATTTTGACTACACTTTCGAAAAAGAAAGTAAAAAAAAATTACAATTTCCGAAATAAATTCTTATGGTTAATTCAAGTACCTTCTGCATAAATATGTGTGACTACACGTTTCTCCTTAAAAAGTCATAGATTTATTGATGACTTTTCAAACAGACAGATCTTTACAGCTTTAAGAGATAGAAAATACAGCTCTCATAAGAGAACAGTTCTTTCCTTTACTAGTTCTTTTGAAATTCTCAAATTTAAATACTGTAGAGCAAGGGTTTCAAACTCAAAGATTGACTTGGGCCAAATAAACAAGTTTTAACTTAAGATGGGCTGCAAAGAAAATCAAATTATCATTCATTTTTATTTTTTTATTAAAATTTATTAAAACAATCTGACAATTTATGCTCAAAATTCAATAAAAGAAGGACATATTTACATTAATTTGTCCTTTGATATTTTAAGGTAAAAAAAAAGGGGGGGAAGCAAGAGAAATTGGTCTGTCACATAAAAGTACAACCAGGAATTATGGGCATTTCTAGCCAGCACCACAGTCACCTGGTGGCCAGCAACAGGTGGCACAAAGGCATTAAATGTTAAGTTTCCATATTTGAAAATACAGATGGGTGACAAAATAATACGAACACCGTGAAAATGGCATGGCCCATTTCAAAGACGCACAGCGCGCATGTCATTTTGCGTTGCAGTCCGCCGCCTAGCGGATTCGAAAGGTAATGTATCAGTCGCTCAACAGCTGCAATAGGTGTTGCACGCGTCTATTGTAATTTCTGAAAAACGCAATAATGACGGACCTGTCAGAGTTCGAAAAAGGTATGATTGTTGGAATGAGGTGCGCTGGTTGCTCGGTGACGGAAACAGCTAATTATTTGGGGCGTGCAAGAAGTACTGTATCTGCCGTTATGACAGCATACAAGAAGTGCGGGAATGTGGCGTCTGGCAAGCACAACAGTGGACAGAAAAGAAAGCTTATCGAGAGGGATAAAAGAGTCTTAACCCGCATAGTGGCCCGAAAGCGCAAGCAATCGCTATCCCAAATAACGTCTGAGGTGAATAGTCATCTTCGTAACCCTATTTCAGCAAGAACCGTCCAAAGGAAACTGCATGCTTCGAACTTGTATGGAAGAGTTGCAATTCGTAGACCTTTGGTAACAGCACGTCATGCTTTACAGCGACACCAGTGGTGTAGAACACACAGACAGTGGACCCCACAACAGTGGCAACAAGTCATCTGGTCGGATGAATCAACGTTCTCCCTATTCCAGACCACCGGACGAGTTTATGTGTGGAGAACACCCAAAGAAGCATTTGCTCCTGAATGCATCATGCCGACTGTGAAGCATGGAGGTGGGTCCCTTATGGTATGGGGGGCGATATCTTGGCGTGGTCTTGGGCCACTTGTTACTCTGCATGGCAAGGTTCAAGCTGCCCACTATGTCGATATCCTGGGGGATCAGGTGCATCCATTTGTCCAGACTTTATTTCCCGGAGAATGCCCATTTTATCATGACGACAACGCTCCTATCCACAGAGCTAAAATCGTGCAAGAATGGTTTGCAGAGCATGAGGGGGACGTAGGTCATCTTTCTTGGCCCCCTCAGTCACCTGATTTAAATATTATTGAATATTTGTGGGGATATTTAGAGTCAAAACTCCGTGCTCGATTCCCCCCACCATCTACGATTTCGGCATTAGAGACCGCTCTCCACGAAGAATGGCTTCATATTCCATTAAAAGTTGTTCATGACCTCTATGCATCCATCCCACGTCGCATACAGTCTGTAATTCAGTCAAAGGGGGGTCCAACTCCCTATTAATAAAGCATTTCTCCTCTTTCATAGGTGTTCGTATTATTTTGTCACCCATGTGTATTATGTATTAAATTATGTATTTTCATTGGATAATACATTATTCAGGGGTGCGGCTCAAAATCGATGGTGGCTTAGATTCGAATACAGATGGTATTACATTATTTTATAACTTTGAATTATGAGAATTTTTTGGTGTTTTACAGCTTGCACATATGTAAATATTCTCTGCATGATTAAATATATCTTAGCTTGTAAAGCAAATTACATAAGGGGAGTCTTCTTGGTTTTTAAGGCTTCACATCAACTCATTTTATAACAATTATATATAATCACCTTTATTAAAAAATTTATTTAGAGAGAAAGATAAAGTGTGTTGACTGAAAAATTATATATATACTTTAAAATACAAGTAAAAAAATTTTTAACTTAAAAATGTATTAAATTCAAAACAATTCAAATTTTTAATACTAAGTAAAAGAATTTCAATTAAAGCTAACTTTAAAATGTATCAGTTGCATAAAATACACAATACAAATCAAAACATATATATTAGATGAGGCTGGAAAAAAAAATTTCTCTCTTTCGATTGCTATAACCTAGAAAAATTGCTTTTTGTCCAGTTACATTAAGGAAGAAAAAAAAACATCTTCTTATGCAATGCACTTAAAATTATCAAAAACAGAGAAATTTTACTATTTTTATCATTTTCTTATATATATTTAACTAACCAATATTGATACAACTACAGTTTTAAATGTGAAGTTTGGGATATGAGAAGTGAAGGAAATATTAAAACATGTTAATTCAAAATGTTTATTGACACAAAAAGCTGTTAAAAAAAAAAAAATTAGCAATATTTTGTAATTTTATTCATTTTACCCTTTTACGGAAAATAAAACTTAATAAACACTGTGTGTGAAATGACTCACAGAGATTTCCAAAGTTTTTTCCATACCCAAGCAATAGAATGCTATTTTAAACTTGTGATGGAAGCATCTCAAAAAGTGTGTAGTAAGCAAAAGCATCATCAGCACAACTATATTAATCAAGGTTGATACATCCAAATTTCCTCAAAATTCTGACTTTTAAGTACATTCCTTAAATAAAAATACTGAATAATTTTATAAACTATGCTTAGTTATAATTTCATATATTGTTTCAAAATATTCAAAATGAAAAATATGTTACCATTAATGAAAAATATGTTACCATTTATTAAGTTTTGTTTGTTAAATGTTAAAAAGTTAATTTGAATAAAATTAGGAAATATTATTAATTTTAAAAAAATAATTGTTTCAGCATCTTGAACAAACAATAAAATTTTTGAATTTACATGTTTTAATTCTCTCTCCCACCACCCTGCTCTTCATAACCTAAATTTTAAATTTAGAACAATAATGTAAAGAGATTGATAAGTTAAATAGCAAAAAATTGACAAAAGTAGAAAAATTTCATTTTTCAAAACTTTAAAAAAAAATTGCATGATGAAATTTTTATGTCCTTTTACTTGAAAGGTACAACACAATTTTTCCAAGGTATAGTGATCAAAAAAAAAAAAAAAAAGTTGGCTATCCTAATACATACATATACAACATAAAAAAACTATATTTTAAAAAGATGCCATAAAACAGAAAAAAACATCTTAAAAAAAGTACAAACTTAAGGAAGTATTTACATACCCTGTCTAATTCAGCAGAGATATTAAATTCATTTGAAGATAAGAAACTAAACAGGCTTTGACCTTGATGTGGATGAGGAAAAAGACACTCAGGAGGAGCAACCACTTGCTTCCCTACATATTCATTTTATAAAAGGAAATCAATTTAATTCAATTCAAAATACAAGATGGGAAAAACAAAATAAAAGTATAAGTAACTAATGGATACTTAAATGAAAATACTTATTCACTCAGTATAACAGAGACAACTTGAATGGTTTCTTTGAAAAAAATAATTCGTTATGCAAATTTATGAAAAAGTATTATTTATATTGACATTCAACATATTTTCAAGATTAAAATTTCAAAAAAATTAATGTTTAATCATATTTTGTACAAAAATCTCCTATTTTATGTTTTTAAACAGAGATAGATCCATTAAATATGTTCCAATTTAATCCTATACTAATAAAAAAAATTAACTTCTTTAATTTCATACAATTCAAATGAATGAACAGTAAAATTTCATATTATTCAGTCAGCCAGAACTACAGGTAATAAATGCTATCAGCTCCAGATAAAACATTACCAACAGTAACTACTTCTTGCCATTCTCCACATGTTTTTGGCAATAATCCAGTTAAAAAATCGGTAACTAAAAGTACTTTTTAATTGATCATGTTTTATGTGTCATCAACAAAAATGCGCAGGTAGTTATGCATTTGAGCACTGACCCTTTTGGTTTTTAACAAAAAGCCTCGCACTATGCTGTGATAAACAGCCAAGGGTGAAAAACTTTTTCAGCATATGCTCAAACAGAATAACCTTGTTTGTAAATAATCTTATTTTTCTTCAAAAATTTTGAAAAAATGAAGAAAATTTCAAAGAGAACATAGTAGAATGTTACCCAGGTTACAGGATCATTCCATTAAAAAAAGTGTGTTTGCAGGCACAGACATGCCAAAATCATGCATTTGGCATTCCACTTAATATTTGATATTTTGCTTCAATCACTTGTTTTATATGCATTTTTTTCTTTCTAAATATTCAATTAGGTTGCTTAGATTAGTAAGGGTTTGGTAAACTAATACTACAAAAGAAACCAATAGATTAGTAAGGGTTTGGCAAACTAATACTACAAAAGAAACCAAACTCAAACTAATAATAAAGAAATATTCTGAAATTAAAAAAAATGTCATGTGACATAAATTTAACAAAACAATATCCAAAAGATGTTAGAGATAAAACATAACACAAAAAGCATTTAAATAATTAATTATAAATTTTCTCTTTATAAATCATTTTTATTTACTATTCAGAAAATAAGACACAAAAGATATCACATTAAATATTATTCATTCATGACTAAATGTAGTGATTTATCTATTTTTAAATGAAATACAAATATCAAAATCCTGTAAAAATGACACATTCAGAACAGGAAATTAAAAATTTTCCAATTGATTGTGCTTATATAAAAACATACATACATGTCAAACCCAGAAAAAAAAATTAACGAATATTTCCAAAATTATAATTTTTTTCGGACAAAAAATAAGTTCAAATCCAAAAATCATAAATATATTATCTTTAAAAAGATGTACCTTTTCTTGGAGGAACAGAAATTTCAGAAAAAGAATTTGGCAATGAAAAAACTTCAGGATAATCTATTTCAACATCACAGAAAGATTTCACAGAAACATCTGATTTTGATCTTGAATGATGGGTTTTCCTTTCAGAAACTGAATTTGAATGTTTGTTATCTTCTTCAAGACACTGCACTTCCTTTATATCTATTATAGATATTTGACTAAATGCAGAATCAACACTATTGTTTCTTTCACACACAGTGGAAGTGCTGCTTCTTTGAGAGTCAGGATATTCATTAACGTTTTCTGCTGAATTGCTCCTAATAAAATCTGTTGATACTTTTCCATAATTTACACTAGGAATTCGTGAAAGACTATTTGAAGTTGTGGGCAGCTTATGTATTTGTGACAAAGGAATATCAGAGTTTACATTTAAGTTGTGAGCAGCACCACTCCTTGAAATAAAATGTTTATTTACCGATTCTGAATACACCATTGGAAAACTAAGGCTACGGGTCAGATCTTTATGTGGTATGAAACTATCTGGTTTTGTGGAAGATAAAAGGTTGAGTTTCTCGAGAGATGTTGAAGATAGAAATCCAGTATATGTCTCATTAAATAATTTAGATTTCACAGATTCATCATGGTTCTCATTAACTGAAGATTCATTCTTCAAGTTATATTTATCTTTCACAGAATCCTGGTGTTTTATTTGGTTACTAAGGCGTTTTTTTCTAGTATATCGGGGAGATTTAACAGGAAGATTTCCATTCTTCACTGAAGAATTTCCTTCAAAAGTATTCAACGGCATACTATATATAAATATAGGAAGAATAATAAAACCAAAAGATTGTGTTCATTGTCATACTTCTTGCTGGATCTCTATAAAAAATAAATCAACATTTTTAATGGTACCTTAATATATTATATATTATCAAAAGAAAAAATATGAGTGCTTAAGATTAATTTATTTTTGTAATGTTTAATTTTAATATTTATTATAAGTAAAAATTATATATTCATCAGTTATATTAATATTTTAGATAAAAGACAAAAAATAATTTCTAACATTAATAATACTAAAAAAATATGGAATTTACGTACTATCGCAACAATGCCAATGTTCAAGATAACTTGCAAAATTGGCAAATTCAATTTCGCATGTGTCATACGTGCTTCGTTTTATATGATGTTGCCAATATGGTTGGGATAATACGTAAGCACTAAAAATATTTAAAAGAAAAAAAGAATAAAATAACATTTTAATTAAAAATGAAACTGAGAAAATTTTAAAGGTATATTTCAAAGTTTAGTTAACATCAATATTTAATACATTTATTGAAACTACAAAAGAATTATTATAAAAAATGCTTACAAAAAAAATAACTGATATAATATTGGTTAATAAACAGGCATATCACATTTTTTAATCTGATAATTTCTTAAGTAAAAAAATGCAAATCATAAAATGTTAAAAATGGCAAGTAAAATATTACACATATATGTCATAAAAAAAAAATTCTAATTCATAAATTTACAATTCACATGATTAGAATTGTACATTCAAATTAATTATATATTTATAATTACTGTTTCTAAGAAAATAAATTCTTAAGCCATGGAATGATATAAGACTGCAAAATATTTTAAGTCAAATATATTTAGCTGTTTTGAATATAACATATATCATATCACTTCACAATCAATTATATTTCTGTGGAGTAAATAATTTATATAAAAACATTTTTTTAAAAATCTTTCATTTGGTATATATCAAAAAATTTCAAAAGCTTACGAGATCAGATTTAAAATAATAATGTTCCTAATACAAAAGTTTTAACTAAAAAAAAAAAAACAGAGCAATTTTTTTCTTGGTCAAACAAAATAACATCTTAGTATTAAAAATCACAAAATTATGTCGTAACTATTTCTAAATTGTATTTTCGAAATTAATAATTTTGATTTGTTTCTGTCAATTGAATGGAATATAAAGGTTAAATGGTACAGATGAAATGTGAATGCATGATTTGACTGAATAAAAAATTTAGTTTATATCCATTTTCTATTTCTTTTACTTATAATTTTTTTTTTAATAAGAATATCTGTTCAGTTTTAAGGAGATTCCTAATTTTCTATGAATTCTATACATTAATAAAATAATATTTAAGAGATATAAATGCAAACTTGCATAATAGCATACATTAGTAGTTAATATAAATTATAACTGAATAATATATCTGCTCCAAATTAAATTTTATATGAAAGGTACAATTTTTCAGATGAAAGATTCTTCAGAATTCAATTTTTTTATGACAGCCAATTAATGGTTAAAGATCATTGAATACTACAAGTCATAGAAAATTATAAAAATTTATTTGTAAGAAATTAAGATTAATAAATTTATTTTACTTGATCCTTTAGAAGGGAAAAAACCTAAAAAAATTATCACAAAGCATTGAAATACAAAATATAAATTCATACCAGGATGAAAGTAAGAAATTCCATGGATAGGAAAAACTTAGAAATTTAAGGTTGCCTTTACCATATATAAGAGAGCCTGAACTAAATGAGAAGCTCATTTTTAGAAAGAAAAATGTCTCAATTTTCAAGAAAATTAACAACATTGTAATCCATTTATTTGTTTATAATGTAGCATTTTTAAAATTTAAAAATATTCCATAAGCAAGTAATTTTTGCTTTAACATGTAAAAGGATAGCTCATACAGCATTACAATGTAGGAGAAAAAATACAAAACATTTTATGCCAGAAAAAAGGAGGCAATTCATATAAAAATGAGAAGTATGATAAAATATGCTGTCTTCTACAGTATAGCACAGCCATAATGTAATATTTAGGTATTTACATATTATCACAACAATCACCAACTGTATTAATAACTCGCCAAGTCAGCAACCCCGATTTCCAATCTGCCATACACACTGAACAGGCAATCAGGTGCTTCATTTCATATAATGTCGCCAAGAAGTGTGCCCTCCAAGGATCCACACCCAAAATGTTGCTGTTACAACCAAACTTTGGAATAAAAATTAATTTTAAATTTAATTCTGAAGTATGAAATTGAAGACAGAAAGATGTATAGCAATTTTTACTATTCCAGAAATTAACACAGAACCATTATATTTCAACAATTAAAATAAGAATCCTATAAATTGTTTTACAAAAAGTTCAAACTAATATTCAATAAACAGAATTTGTGAGGTTTCAAAAAAGCATAAAAGAATTGAACATAAATAAGTCTGATAACATATAGCTTAATAATCAGTACCTACACATATAGCACATAAAAATTCCCCCACAGTGTTTTCTGAAATATTTGTTAATATATATATTTCTTAAGATATTTAAACTACATTTAGCAGAAACTCTGAAAAATTACATGTGATTTTAAGCTTTTGAATTATTTCTATCACGTCACATACTTTACTTCTACATTTTAGCAAAATAAAACATTTTGAATGGCTTGGATGTTTTTAAAATGTTTTGTTCATATCGTTATTAATAAAAATCGGAAAAGTTTGTAGAAATTTTTTTTATCCGAAACACATATTTTAAGCAAAGAATTCATTGTATTCACAATTTTGACTTTTTTGACATTGTACGCAAATGATTAATTACAACATCTAAAACTTCACAGGTAATCTCTTTAGCTTGATTAACTGTCCTACTTCTACGACCTAATATAAGATGTTTGATTTTTACTGCGTTATTATACATTTATTTACCGCCTACTGTTATCGCATTATATGAGTCATATACTAAAACAACATAAAATTATTGCGTTAATCTACCATGAGTTAAAATCAGAATGCAATAAAATTTATAAAATTAATTATTGAAAATATTTTAAACAATACAAATGACAAATGATTTCCTGACCTGAATGATATATTTCTGTAGCAAGTCACTGTTATGAATCATTAGTTGGATAATCCGTGTTGACAATTTAATAAACGTACCACAGGAAAAATCGAAAACTGAAGCATATGATTTGTTGTCGATTCTTCCGCTACAATACCATAACAAACACTCCAGAAAGATCTCAAAAAATGAAATGATTAGAGGATAGTACAATATTCTGTTACATATACATATACTTACAAACATCAACACAAGAGGCGCTACTACCACAAGGGAGTTGGTACTTGGAACAAGCATCGCCGAAAGACAGCTCAGGAAATACTCATGATTCAAACATCATTAGGAATACATTTCAAAACAAAAGGTGTTGTGCTTGAACTCATTTGAATTGTAATAAAAATTTAAATTAAAAATTTTGAATTATGACTGATATGAATGTCAAGTAAAGTTGGAAAGAAAGTACGTTTCATCTTTTAAATGAGTCAAGGTTTCTGGACTGGATAAATCCTTCGGATAGGATATTAAGGCATTCTACTTTCTAAATGGAATATGAATTTATGACGCACGTAATATGGAAATCAAGAAAGTGAGATACAAGCTATAATGTCATCTTTGTCGCTGAACAAAGTGGTCCATCACCTATAATCCCGTGCTACTTTTAGAGCGACGTTAATTGAAGCCAGTCAGAATTATAATTTATATTTGTGTGCGTTTCTGCAAAGATCATTTACCTACTTTACACTACTAATATTGTCCTTAATAAAAATTGGTTATAACATACGAAAGATATAATTCATGTAAATCGATAAGATTAAATACCGACGACCTGGCACATTTATATCTTATATGTAAATGAAGCACATTAGACAAGTCATTCAGGACCGATCTAGGGGGGTGTCGGCTGCCCACGTGCAAAGACCTATTGTGCAACCCCTCGAGAGAATTTTTCATACTTTGAGTAATACTTAACATTGATGTTATAAACTCATCTACCGATATAAAAGTAAAAATTAATAAAAAAATGCAAATAGACACAAAAATCACTTCCTTCCTCCATTTTGTTTTTCTAAATTGTAAGGCTATTGTTAAATTGAAAACTTTTATTATCCTCAAACCAATATTGAATTTAAATACTCCTATGTCTTGGGTAATATTAACCATATTAAATATTTTCCAAAACAATGTTCACAAAAATCCGTTTTGAGATGCCTTTTTAGAGAAGTATCTATATAAACCTATCGTTTTGGCGTGATCGATAAAGTACTCGCGTTCGGAACGGAAGGTGCCCGGTTCGAATATTTCTACACCTTTGTTAAGCGTTGATCCACTGTGGTCCAGTACCAATGATAAGCAAAAAAAAAAAAACCCCTTTTTTTCTAGCGGTATTGCCGGCTCTGCCACGAATTTTGCCACCAAATGAAGGATGTGTATAAAGAAAAGGCATTAATGGACTATGTGTGGACCAACACACTATGCACTAACATTCTATTTTTCTTAAACTGTACTAAGTTATTCGGAAATCGGGACCTATTTTGATTTTTCAATAACTATTTGAAATTCAGCATGTTTATTCGACTTATTATAAGTTTTATTTTTAGAAATTCGTAAAAAAATTTGCTTGATTGACAGAACTATATGTGGCCTGCGGCTGCCCCTCGTGTTGGCCACCCGCGTGTGGTGCACGCACTGCCCACCTGTTGGAATGGCCCTGAAGTCATTAATAAAAATTATAGTGATTCATTCGAGAGACAAAACATTCATTTCTTCTTTTTTCCCTCACTTTCTAAAATATACAAAATTTAAATTAATTAATTTTTAATTAGGAAATCTAAATGAGTTAATTGTATTAAATCAAAATAAGTCATGTAAAAAGAAAATTAATTAATTTCCCCCTAATTCACATTAAATATCAAAATCGGATAAATTCAATCAAAATCGGATAAGAGAAGTTTGTATAAAAACAGAATAAGGTATATTTTCAAAATGTGTTTCTACTGCTTCTGAAATTTCTTCAACTACGATAACTAAGAGGTTTTCTTTCTCTTTTATTACACTCTATAACACACACACAAAAAAAAAAAAAAAAAAAAGAAAACGAGGCACCAAGAACGAGTTGTCCAATTGAGATAAAAATTGGTTGGTAGAAATATTATGTACAGAATAGAAAATGATTAAAATTTCAGAAAAATTGAATGATTTATTTCAGAGTTACACAGTTACAAAGTAACGAACTCAGTAAGGTGTTGACCCCCTTCTAGCCTGGATGCAAGCTGCCACAAGAGATGGCACAGAGTGATTAAGTATCCTGATGGTCTACGGTATTTCTTGCCACATTTGCTCCAATTGTCGGGCTAAGTCATCAGCATTCCCTGGTAGATGCAGTCGCCTTGCCATCATACCCTAGACATGCTCAATTGGAGAGAGATCTGGTGGTCTTGCTGGCAAAGGAAGTGTTTTACAAGTTCATAGCAACACGTTTCGTATGTGGTCTGACATTATTTTTCTGAAAAAGACCAGGGTACTACAAATAATCGGTAGCAAAAAAGTTCTCAGAAAGTCGTCGACGTACCTCTACTCTGTAAATGTGTCTTTAATGACGACCAAAGGGATCCGGCTGTCAAAAGAAATAGCTGCCCAGACCATAACTCCTGGTAGAGGGACTGTGTAGCGTGCAATAGTGAAAGCAGGATCAACACGATGCCCTGGGCGTCTCCAGACACGTCTTCGATGATCTTCAGAAGCGGGATTCGTCTCTAAACACTATACGTCCCCAGTCAGCATGATTTCAACCTGATCAAGACAAGCGTGAGTGGCAGGTGACGTAGCATTTGGTACGAGCGTAAATTTCGCTCTATCAACCGTCTGCGAATGATCATGGAGGACACTCATTTGCGGGGCACACCTCTGATGGCTGATAACGATGAATTAGGCACTGTGATAGCTGATCTGACAATTAATTTGTCCTCTCTATTTGCTGTGGCCCTAGGTCGACCACTACCATCATGACGCTGAATGCCATTTTCCACCCATTCTTGCCAGCATCTTCTAATGGCCACATCGCTTCGACCCATATGACGAATGATTCTCCGATTTGCCCAACCTGCCTCTTTCAATTAAACGATACGGCCTCTTTCAAACTCTAACAGTTGCTCGTAATGAGCTCGATTTTTTTTTTGGAAACAATTATAAAATCCCCGTGCACCACAAAGTATCACATTCATTCATTGGACACCAAATTTTATCATTTTCAGGTTCGGAACAAATGTCTTTGCATACGAAATTTCATTACAATCGGGCAACTCCCTCTTAATGCGTCGTTTTTTTGTTTGTTGTTAGAGTGTATATCAACTTAAAAAAAAATAGAAAATCATTATCTGCTATATATTTTTATGTAAAATAAGTTACAAGTTATAGGGAGAAAAGCCTTTCAACGACTGAAAAAAATGCATCGCCGCAGGATTCGAGTTCATTACGAGCAACTGTTAGAATTTGAAAGAGGACGTATCATTGAACTGAAAGAGGCAGGTTGGGCAAATCGGAGAATCACTCGTCATATGGGTCGAAGCGATGCAGCCATTAGAAGATGCTGGCAAGAATGGGTGGACAATGGCAGATTTCAGCGTCATAATGGTAGCGGTCGACCTAGGGCCACAGCAGATAGGGAGGCCAGATTGATTGTCAGATCAGCTGTCACAGCGCCTAATTTATCGTTCACCTCAAAATTCTTTTCAATGAAAATTAGTGGATTTCTCTTTTTCAAAAGTTCTGTTTCAGTTATTAAATAAAATTTTACTGAAATTAAAACAAGAACCACAATTTACTTATTTTGAGTATCGATGTAAAAATTAAAATAAAATTTGCTTAAATATAATGAACAGATGTTAAAATTTATGTGTACCTAATTCATATTTTTCCAAAAAAAGTTTTCTTTGTAAAAAAATACGTAATATAATTTTAAAAATATTTTATTACTATTAAAGATGGAACATGATTTCAACAGGAATGTTTTAGAATTCAAAATGAAAAAATGTTCATTCAAAAGGGACATTAACAAATCACTCTTTCCTCCTATCCTAACAAAAAAAACTGCAAAAATAAATGTTTTTGTGAAGCCGTATGTGTAGATTTCCTCATAGATCATGGCACACTTGAAACATAATAATAGTATTAGATTTAGATTTGTTTGCGGATCATATACAATACGGTTAGTAGCATTTGGTTTATTGCAGACAAAATACATAACTTACTAACATAATAAATATTAATAAAAACTTTTTTGTTTATTGTATCATATATATATATATCAAATAAAATTTTTTAAAAATATTTCTAATGGGCTGCCGATTGGTGTTTTACCATTACAGTCCTAGTACATTCCCCGGAAACTGGTACCTTTTTTTATTGCGGCACCATATAAGGTGGATACCAATCGCCGCAAATAATTTTGACACCCAGTTTTCTCCTTAGAGGGAGGCACATGAGTTCTTGTCGATGCGAACCTGTATTATGATTTAATTTTACCAAAAGCACCCAAGCCAAATAGACACTCTAGGGATCTGTTACATGCCACATAATCATACGACATGACTGGTGTCAATTTTCAGCATCATGAAAATCCATTGACATGGGCCGGGGTCGAACCCGCAACTTTGGATGAAGAAGGACAACGACAAAACTACTACGCAAACAGTCGGCATATCAAATAACATACCACAGATAATTCTGTCATATGTAATATCATTATAGTGAATTTTACAGATAAAGTGCAAAAGTGAAATTCGTAGAAGCTAATGTACTTAACTTTGAAATAATCATATATTCACTAAATTCGTAAGAATAAAATTTAGCTATTTTTATAATTGATATAAAAATTGTGTATCTCAATATAATTTTTTCAATTAAAAACAATTATAATCGTTTTTCCCAATTAAAAAAAGTTTTAAAAATTTGAATACCTTAAATATTTAATCAGAGACAGCCACGAGATTTTTAATTTTATAGCCAAAAAAATTCAGATATACACCTTTAAAACTTTTTAATATCATTCCCAATAATCCTCATCAGGATAAATAGTAAAATCATTTTTAATATTTTAAGAAAATAAAATATAAGTAAAGATCAACACAGATAATCTAATGCATTTTGAAAAATTTAGCAAATAGATAAAGGCATATAAAAACATCTGATCTCTAACGTTTTTTTCAAAATTATACTACTGTCTTAAAATCAATAAAATTAAAAAAATTGTGGATATCTGGAATATTTTAATATAAATATTTGGAGATTTTTTTTAATAGTTTGTAATATGGGTTAGAATTAAGCTCGTATTAGATGTTAAAAAATATTGGAATAAGTTAATTTATTTGAATAAAATGAAATAAAACTAATTCTAACACTGAAAGACATAAAAATATCCTATATTCTAAAATAAAAATTAATGTGAAAACTAAACACATAGAATTATTCGTAAGAATTCAGATTTCTTTTATATATCTAAGATTTTAATAAATATTGCAGAAATCTACCATGAAAAATGCAATTGTCTAAAATATAAAAGACAGGGGTGCTGTATCAATTATATTAGCCCTCCAAGTTACAGTCTCACTAACATGGCTCTGATAAATAAAAACAGGCTCCGAAGGAATTTATATCCAACTAGCATAATCTGCCTCTGTGTGTGGCTAGTGGCCATAGTTGTGACCGATAGGCTTCTCATTGAGTCATGGTTTCAAGTTGATTTAATCAAAAACCTTATGGATTGAATACTGCAGCATGCTTCATATTAAAAGAAATTGATCCTTTAATTTCGTTACACAGTGTAATATGTATGCTAGGAAAATGAGGAACGAGTTGTGGTGTAATTCTTGTCACTGAGCCGCAGTTTACAAATACAAGATTTATCACTTCTCTAAATTAAAATTTATACTTGTGTGAGATTTTCATCGTTTAATTCTTTCACAGTAGAATATTATCTGTAATAAATATGCTATGGTTCTGAAATCTATAATTTATGGAAGGAAATTTTGAAAATCATTTGCATAGTATAAATATTATGCTATAGTAAGCTAAAATATTGACAAACTGGGACACATTTCTATCTTATTAATTAATGAAGCATAATTATGCAGATATCAATATAAATCAGTATATAGATTATTACAAACAAATTCATATATTCTATATCATATAGTCAAACATGCTGAAATCATCAGCAAATATAATTCACACACACACAGATCATGCAGGACAGAAACTGTTTTGAAGAAAGTACATAAAATGCTTTAAAAATAACAAATTAACTCTTTAATTATTTCATATACAATTAATTAACAATTCTTATATTCAGGGTTATCCTATTGATGGGAGCTTCTAAATTATTTTTCACAGCACCTCTTACAATAATTTGTATAAAAAGTGCCACGATTTAAGCTTATTTCAGGTCCTGGGTGCAGAAGATCTACAGGCCCCTTTGACACTGGCAGATCGAAATTTATAACCAGAGAATCTGGTTAAGTCCAGCTTATCCTGGCCCTTCCAGACCCCAGAGGGCCCAATGGATAAACTGGAACTGTGTATAAATGATATTTAATGAGTGTATTCTATTTAATACCCAACTCCTACAAAGATATAAAATACTTAATTATTTAAAGATATTTAAGTGGTTCATTAAATTTTTAAGATGACCCCCTACCATTTTAAGCCAATTACTCCAATTTATATTATTTGAAAGGCATTGTATGTACATCTAGGCAGATAAAACAAGAATCCAAAAATAAATGTTCAGAAATATGGTTTTTCAAATGAAAAATAGCCCTTAATAGCAGAAAAATAGGAACATTTTTTTTTATTAAAAAAAAAAAAAAAATGTATTAATTCTGATATATATTTGTTCGATAATCAAATCCTCTTATCTTTACATATCTAATACTGTGGTGTGACTTTAGATAAAACTCTCATTTTTAAGTAAATTACACAAATCAGGAAACATTTCCGAAAAAAAAATATTAGCAAAATCTACCTACTCCTTAATCACTCATGAATATATAATGAATAATAGTAATAAAATATTTATGTATATTCTGATTAGTTTTCTCACATATCAAGTAAGAAACCATGTATCAAAACTTGATTGAATTCGCTCTAAAAATACAAAATGTAATGTTATGAAAAAAATTTCTAAGTGGTTCAAGGTTCTGTAATCCCTAAAATACACTTTTAGATTAATTTTCTAAAAACAACACAACAGAATAAATCACACACAACACAGATATTTTTATTAAGGCTAAAATTCACATAAAGAGAGGAATATTCATCTAAATAACCTATTAGGTAGTTAGTCCTCAGCATCTGAGCCACTGTTATAACCAAGTTCAGTACTCCACCAATTATGAACCTCCACAACAACAGTACTCATTTTTTGAGATGGCGGTTGAAATGCTCCTTCTTCTTCTTCAGGTGTAGGAGATGATAGTTCACTGCTTTCACTTAAGTCAGGCAAACCTTTGGAGCCTTAAAGAACGATATATATTTATTTTTAAATGTTATAAAAAGGGGAAAAAACTAGTTTGTCATATAACTGTTGAATATGAATTAAAAATAAAGAAATAAATGATATATTTTTAAAATAATTTAAACCTTATTTTTAAGAACTGCAAAAGAAACAAAGTAAAACATAAGGGTAAAAAAATATTTAAAAAAAAGGGGGGGGGGGAAAATAAAAAAAAATATAAAAAAAAAAAAAATATGTTTAGCATCACATTTTGCTGTACAAATATTTTACTTCTATATGCATTTCATTTTTTTCCCTTCGAAAAAGAAATTACTAAAAACGAATATTATGCAGAAAACATTTCAATTAGAAATGAATATGAATTTCATTTTATATTCAACAAAACACATAAAAAATAATCTAATTATAGCAATGTCCATAGTAATTTAATGTAGGAAACACATTCTACTTTTTCACATTTGCTTCTAACTTCTACATCTGATAATTTATTATTCATAATAGGTAGTACACTTAAATCAAAAGCAATTTCTAGAATTGAAAAATCTAATATCTGTATTATGAGAGTAAAAAGAAATGAATAATCAATTAAAAATATACATACACTCAATACCATACATAGTGATGCACAATAACAATTATACAATTCACAATAACAATATTTAAACAATAATTTAAATGGGATGAAATTGCAAATGCATATTCCAAAGATTGATTAGCTAGAGCTCTAGTACATTGCAATTGAGCATCCAGATAGTGTGTAAAATATAAGGCATTACAATATTAATGCAGAACTTCCATGAAAATGTAATTCTGTCACCCCAAATAGAGTTTACTTATGCCTTGTAGATGTTACCAATTGAGAGAGAGTGTGCAATCAAATTTAAAAAAAGCAAGGGATTTAATTGCAGGACTGGTCAGTTTTTGGATTGAAGTGATGCTATCAATTGACAAACTTGGTAGGAATGGGTGAACCATAGTCATACAGCATCAAGACGGCAACAGTTAATCGAGACCAGTGACAGAGAGTGAGAATAGAGTTATCGGATTGGAGAGATCTAAGACATCCGTGAAATATTGACTGTCACTCTGATAGCTGGACTCCTCTGGTTGTCCTATCTCCTACTCTTACAGCACAGCAGTATGTCAACCTGATTCTATGCCCCATAATGTTGTCTTTTCTTTCACAGATTCTTCTATCTACAATTCAAAGGGATAATGTCATTGCACATGACATGCCATTCAATTAATTGTATTTATGCTTCTTTAACACTTTCTAGGACAATGCAATCCATCAATCACTCTTCAATAGAATTTTGTTCTGATGATCCTAGGATCTAACTCACCAATTCAAATGTGTATAGCAAGTAATTCTTCCAGAGGGTATCTGCCAACACAAAGAGTCAACAAACAGCTGGATAAAAGTCCACACATTATTGATTTTTGCTCTTGTAGTTGTATATTTACTAAATAAAACATTTAATTCCCATGATACAGTTAGTGTTTTGTTTTCAATAAATGTACATCACTTGTACCAATTCTTGACCCACTTGGAATGCTTCTTATTGGTGCATCATTTTTTAAATAGAGTGTACATGAATAATCAATCATAACTGAAATAATGCTTCACACATTATAAAAGATCATGCATTTTAAGACTTAAAATTAATAAAACATGTATGTCAGTGTTTGTTGACAGAAACAAAAATAAATATTGATTTTGCTCATTTTAACATGATAGAAGTAGAAATATCTTATATTCCAGCATATAATGTCCACTTCTAATACCAAAAGTAAGACTGAAAATTACAGGTCACTTTATATAATATAATATTATATATAAAAAAATAGATCTAAAAATAAGAAAAGATTAACTTAAAAAATATAAATCTATATGTATCTAGATGCTGTTTATTTTTTAAAAAATTAACTTTTTTCCCATAGAAGTAAATTATTCTGTGCTATATAAATAAACTACATAAATTCAAAGCAGCATTTCATTTTATTTTCTTATACCTATGTTGGAATTTGCATATTGTTATTTATCTTATAATCTTTGAATGTCTAATTTGTATGGCAACAGTAAAACCAGATTGTTCTCACTATTTATACTGGCGCATTTGGCACCATAGTTTGTAATGAATGAATTGCGTAACATTAAAGATATGAACTGCCAAAGACTTGTTGTTTAATTATTCCTGGTACACTATCAAGTCCATACAAGAAGAAGTGGAGGCACCAATGAGATTCTTCAAAGGAATCAGATAAGTTGAACTTTATTATCATGCATATATTAAAGAGAGAAGAACATCTGATTTAAAATTGTATTGTGAAATTAAGTTTTTGACTTGCAAGTCGAACCACTCATTAGATGACCTCCCAATACGTTAATTGTTACTTTATCAGAATGTCTGAAGAGCAAAAAGAGTCAATAAAAGTAGCAAGGGGGAGAGTTAAAGCTTCTTTAACTAGATTAGAAAATGGAGCTGATGATTTAAATTTAAAGAATGAAATTCTTGGTAGATTTCAGATTAGAAGAGTTAATTGTAGACTTTGAAAGGTTAGGTGTAGAATTAAGTGCAGAAGAATCAGAAATTGTAGAATTTGAAAAATGATATTTTAATTTAAAGGTGCAATTTAAAGATAAACTTGATGCGATTGATGCATCTTGTTTGATTAATGTTAGTGGGCAAAATATTTCTATTGCTAACCAACAGAGCAATCTAGTGCTAATTTTCAATTTTACCGAAACTAAACATACCAGAATTCTTGAGTAAATTTGAAGACTGGATAAATTTTAAGGACTTGTTTGTAACTGCAGTTCATTCTCAAACTTCACTTAGTAACATTCAGAAGTTCCAGTATTTAAAAGGTTTGCTTTCAGATGAACCTGTGTCTCTAATAAAGCACATACCATTATCTAATGAGTCGTATGAAGAAGCTTGGGGAAAATTGATCGATAGATACAATAAAAAGAAGCAAATTGTTTATGCTTTAATTAAAACATTTTTAGATCAAAAGGATATTTCTCAAGTAAATATGACAAATTTAAGAAATCTAGTACATACTAGTGACAAAGTGTTAAGAGGATTAAAGACCTTGGGAACTGAAGCAATGAACAGAGACCCTAGGTTAATTCAAATATTAATGCAAAAAATGGATGCAGAAATGAAAACTCTGGTCAGTTAAAACCACTGAGAAGGATTTTCTTACTTTAAAGGAATTTTTAGAATTTTAAAATGTCAGATGTTCATTTCTGGAATTAATGACTTGTAATGGTTCTGATACTAAAGTACCTACTAAGTCTAATTTTATTGCTTGTAAAAATATAGGAAGTAAATCTGATAAGAATTGTTTAAAATGTTCAGGTGTACATAAGTTATTTAGATGCATGAAATTTTAAAAAATGGATTTAATTGCTGGGAAGAACTTTGTAAAGAGAAATTATATTTGTTTCTTATGTTTAAATAGTCACAAGCTAAAGAACTATCCTAGTAATTATTTAAAATGCAATATTTGTCAAGGTAAACATAACTCTCTTTTACATGAAGATTATGATCATAATAGTGCATTTTTGTTAAATGTCAATGCTAATTGTAAACACAAAATACTGATAATAACCTTGAAGGAAGTGTCGGTCAGCAAGTATCTAATACAGAATTAGATGCAGTAAATATGATGCTTAACTCTAGTACTTCTGTAAATAATGCAAAATGTGTATCATTTTTACCTACAACAAAAGTTTTGCTATATAATAATTGTTCATTTTTATTTAGAGTGTTACTGGATAGTGGATCCGAATCTAGTTTTATTAGTGAAAATGCCATTAACATTTTGGGGTTAAAGAGATGTAATGATAGGTTATTTCTTAGTGGAATAAGTGGAATTCAAGCAGGAACAACACGTGGCTCAGTGGGCTCAAAGATCTGGTCAAGATTTTGCGAAGATCAGTTAACAATTAAAGCGTATATATTAAACAAAGTTACATCTCAAATTTCCATTGAAAGGGTTAATATAAAGGAATTGGATTATTTAAAGGGTATTCCTTAAGCGGATGAAGATTTCTCAAGACCATCGGAATGTGATGTTATTTTAGGTTCCAACTGTTTCTTTTCTATTTTGCGAAATGGCAGAATCACTGGGTCTAAAGGACAACCTATCGCTCAAAGCACAATATTTGGCTGGGTTGTAGCAGGTAAAATTCAAGAAAATTGTAAATCTCCTTTTATGCAATCGATTCTGATTAGAATTGAAAATTAGTGTAATATCGATTCTATATTACAGCAGTTTTGGCAAACAGAAGAATTGCCACTTAAAAAGCTTTCATTATCAGAGGAGGAAGAATTTTGTAAAAATCACTTTAAAGCAACTTAAAAAATTAATAATGAAGGTAAATTCGTGGTTAAGTTACCTATTTATAAAGACATTAATCAATTGGGAGATACAAAAGGGATGGCAGTTTCCAGGTTATTGGCAATGGAAAATAAATTTAAATCTGACGCAGAATTTGAGTGGGAATATAAGAGTTTTATGGAAGAATATGAAAAATTGGGTCATATGTCGCTTAATAAAGAACTAGATGCGAAAACATCTTATTTTCTACCTCACCACGCTGCATGAAGAAAGGATAGCATTACAACTAAACTTAGGGTTGTATTTAATGGGTCATGCAAGCCTTCCCTAACTCTAATTCATTAAACTCTGTTTAGGAGTTGGTCAAATTTTGCAACCAGATATTTTTACTCTTGTAAGATTTAGAATAAATGAAATTGCTTTTACAACTGACATAAAGCAAATGTATGGGCAAATTTTAATTGATCCAGGAGATCAAAACTTGCAAAAGATAGTTTGGAGAAAGTCATTAGATTCTAATATTAAAGAACATAAGCTTTTGACAGTAATGTAATGTACTGCATCTGCCCCATTTTTTGGCTACTAGATGTTTACACTAAATATCATTAGACTGCAAACCCCAAAATCCTAAACTATCTAGTATAATTCAAAATTCTTTTTATATTGACGATTTAATGTTGGGAGCATCCTCTAAT
Organism: Trichonephila inaurata madagascariensis; assembly: GCA_019973955.1. NCBI lineage: Eukaryota > Metazoa > Arthropoda > Arachnida > Araneae > Nephilidae > Trichonephila > Trichonephila inaurata. The sequence goes on from BMAV01005112.1 coordinate 304,110, forward strand.
AAGGAAGCAATCATTTTGATCCAAACTTTATTTGAAGCTTTAAATGCTCGAGGATTCCATCTCCGAAAGTGGCGTTCTAATTCTCGAGATGTTTTAATCAATCTATCTAAAAATCTAGAATTTAATGAACCAAATGTAGAAATTCATCCTGAAAATTGCTCAAAAGCGTTGGGTCTTATTTGGGACTCTAAAGAAGATATAGGTTCATTTTCAATATAAATTTTAAATTTGAAGGAGAGATTACAAAAGAATTCTTTTTATCCCAATCAGCAAGACTTTTTGACCCTTTAGGTTTTCTTTCGCCTTGCATGATATTAATTAAAATTTTCTATCAACAGTTATGGTTACTAAAACTTGATTGGGATGAGGCTCTACCTGAGCACTTTGTATTTAAATGAAAAAAGTTTCAAATGGAATTTCAACAAGTTTGCCATCTATCAATTCAGAGATGGCTTCAAATTACATATAAGCAAGTAACTCTTCATAGATTTTCAGACATCAGAAGCAGCTTACGTCATCTATGTGGTGCAAAGAAATTAGGAAACTACTTAAGTTACGATGTTGGGTGGAAAAAGCAAAGTCGCTCCTCTCAAGCTCATATCTATTCCAAGACTAGAGTTGAATGGAGCTTTATTGTAGGCACAATTTTTTGCATTTTTGTGTAATTGTTTAAAGGATCATGTTATTAATGTTTATGCTTGGACTGGTTCCCAGGTTGCCTTCTCTTGGCTATCATCACCTCCCAGAAACTGGAAGCTGTTTGTTGCCAATAGGACATCTGAAATACTGGATATTATCCCTTGTAAGCAATGGCGTTATGTTCCTTCAAAAGAGAATCAACTGACCTTGGCTCCAGAGGCATGTTGCCTAAAGTTTTACCTGACTACAGTCTAGGGTGGAAGGGGGGGGGGCCCTCAATGGTTAATTACTGAAGAAGACTGGCCCAAGCAACCAAATTTAAAGGACAGACAGGACATCAACAAATCTGTTATAATAGAAACTAAAAAGACTTTTGTATTCTCTGTATGTTGTAAAAATGATGTTATTGATATGTTGTTTGAAAAACATTCATCATTTTCAAAGATAATTAATATTTTGGCATTTTGTCTTAGATTTATGCAGCACTGCAAAGATGGTAAGAACAAAAAACGTTTCAGAGGTAAAATGAAATCTTTAACGACAAGGGAATTAATTGTTGTAAGTAATATGGTTATATTATATATGCAAAATGTATATTTTAATAGTGAAATTAAGTGCTTAATGTTAAAGCAGTCATTGCCTAGAAAAAACCCACTAGCAGATCTTTGACCATTTATTGATGAAGACGGGTTGATCAGGGTAGGAGGTAGGCTTCAAAATGCATAATTACAGTATGATGCAAAGCATCCAATTATACTGCCAAATCGGCATAAACTAAGTAGTCTAATAGTAAAGTATTATATTTTAAATTTAAACTCAGGTGGTAATTTGTTAATGAGTATTTTACGCCAAAAGTATTGGATTGTAAATGTTGAAAGGTTAATTAAGAAATGTGTATATAATTGTATAAAATGTTGTAGATTTTGAAGTAATATGTCCAAACAAAGAACGGGAGATCTTCCTAAAGATAGAGTAATTCTTAAAAGACTGTTTCACTGTTGTGAAATTAACTATGCAGGTCCGGTTTCTGTATTAAAATACAGAGGAAGAGGAACTAAAACAACAAAAAGGTACATTGTTATATTTGTCTGTTTTGCCACCAAGGCTTTGCAAATAGAATTAGTAAGTGATTATACGTTCGAAACTTTTATTGTTGCATTAAAAAGGTTTTGCTCATGAAGGAGTACTCCTAAGCATACACATTCGAACAACGGCACTAATTTTATAGGGGCTAAAAGGAAATAAGGAGAACATTTTAAACATTTGTCTAAAATTACGAGTGAGGAAAGGGTATGCTATTTTCTTTCTCAACAGAAAATTGAATGGCATCTGCGAGGACTCTGAGAGGCTGGTGTTAAATCGGTAAAGTTCCATCTAAAGAGAGTCATGGGTAGTACAAACTTAACTTTTGAAGAATTCTATACATTGCTAACTCAAATAAAGGCAGTATTGAATTCGAGACCTTTAGTTAGACTGGTGGATAATGATATAGACAGTTTAAATGTTCTAACTCCATCTCACTTTTTAGTGGGGAAAAAATTAAAGGTCCACCTGAAACAGTAGAAGAATCTAAACTTACATTAAAGAGGCATTGGGATATAGTTCAGAAAATAAAATTAAAATTTTTGGAGGAGATGGCAAATTGATTACTTAAATTCTATGCAAAGGAGAACCAAGTGGAAAAGTGGCAGATCAAATATTAAAATAGGAGATGTTGTAATCATTAAGGAGAACAATCTTCCTCCATCTGTGTGGCCCCTTGGAAAGGTCGTATCTACCCATCAAAGTAAGGATGGAGTAGTTCGAGTTGTCACATTAAAAACTACAAAGGGACTGTATCAAAGACCTATTGTAAAGTTATCTATATTACCTATGCATCAAGAATAAATTCTTGATGGGTGGGAGTTATGTTGGAATTTGCATATTGTTATTTATCTTATAACCTTTGAAGGTCTAATTTGTATAGCGATGGTAAAACCAGATTGTTCTCACTATTTATACAGGTGCATCTGGCACCATAGTTTATAATGAATGAATTGCATAACATTAAAGATATGAACTGCTGAAGACTTGTTGTTATTTTATTCCTGGTACACTATCAAGTCTGTACAACCTACTTTAAGGCAAATAAATATATGCTGTTTATTTGCCTTAATAAATAAGACTTAAAAAATTTTGTTATAACTAAACCATTGTAATAATTTTGTAGGATCCACAGTTCTCAGCACTATTTTAGTGTTGTGAGCTAAGAACATTTTATTGCTATTTTACGCAAAGCACCCATTCTCATTAGCAAATTAATTATAGTGATTTCATTTTAATCTTCCATTTATGTATGGAGCTTTCATTAATGGATACCCTTAATGCAGCACAATTTTATATTTTCTTTTACAAATTGAATGACTGCATTGGAAACCAGTAATGAGTTTTTTTCATTTGGTACGAACCATATGTACTACCAAAAAGAACACTAGATCAGATGCATTTCAACAGAAAATGCAATTTACTATAACATTTGATTTTCACTTCAAAACATGGCTTCAAACAACTGGAAAAATGAAAACATCCAACTCCTAATTCTGAAAATTCAAATAGAAAATGTGTTCTTATACCAAATTGCGCCCCTCCTCTTTTCTTAAAAATCTAGAATAACATTCTTATGCAAATCTGTATTGAATACAATCCACCATTTTTGCAGAATTATTTATTACTCTCAAAAAGATATTGTTTCCTTTATTGCTCATCAATCCAATATACCAATCAATGTTCAAAAGTTGGAAATTAACTTTGAACTGTGTAAATAATTTTAAAAGTAAGAACACATCAAATGTAAATTTCAGATTTCTTTGATACAAAAAGGGTGTACATCTTATAAAGAATATACTTAAAAATTTTAAAAAAATGTTTTTTGAAATTTTGGTACACATTATATGCTGGAATATCCAGTAATATAAATAATTAACATTCTTTTTCACTTAGAAACAATATAAATGTATAGAGTTCCTAAATATTAAAACATTTCTAGGATAAAAAACTTATTTTTATTCCATTCTTTAGGTTCTTTTTAAAATCTTTTCTCAGGGATTAAAAGCAATACAAGTAATAGCATTACTTACCATGAATAAACAGATATTATTTAATTTAGTTATTAAGATAAAAAGTTACATGAACTATATATAAATCTTCATTGAATATTAAAAAAACTTGATGACAATTCAAATATAAAAACAGAGACTGCTTTAAAAAATCATATCATTAAATAAACCATAATAAAAATACTATACCTGATTGTCTTGCATTCCATTTTTTGGTTGGAAACCTCTCTTTTTCAGCTCGTGCAGCTCCATCAGAAAGGGAAGGGGCCAAAAATTTTCTCCCACCCTTTGATAAAGAGAAATATGAACTTCCAGTAAACAATAATAAATTATTCAAAAAGAACAACAAAAATTAGCTACAATTTGGTGAAAAGCAAATATCATAAAGATAAAAAATTATGTGAAAAATGGCTACTAACTTGGCATACATTACTGCTTAAATACAAAGCTTAATGGTTATAAAGATTTTATGGATAATTTCATATTTTTTTAATAATATAATTGTACAATTTGACATGTAGAAACAATTTCTTAAATAAAAATTAATTTGGATCCAAAATATTTAAAAAAGGTTTAAAAAAAAGGTGGGCAATTTTCAGTTTGAACAGCATGTTCAGCAGCAGCAAAGATTCATTCAAAATTGTGCAAGTCAAGATGCTTTCATACACCATTCTTTAAACTGTCTTTATAAAATCTATTAATTTGTAATGTTTGTGATGAATGACAGTGCACTCTAGATTTTCTCCACAAATTGTTATTTTCTGAGAGAAATATGAGCTTCTGAAAAGAAAAAACTGATCCAATGGTATGGCTGTCAATGGTTCTCAAAACCAGTTGAAATATTTTCTCCTGAAGAAATAAATTAGTTGTGTACAGTAAAAGATTTTATAGAATGAAAAGTATACATAAAGGCTCCTTAAGATAATTAAAAAGAAAACACTGTTCAGTTTTTACAATGAATTTCAGACTATAGATAAATTATTCCATTTAGCTACAATTTAAAATTAAAAACAAGAAAAGAGTCAAATATATATAATTTAAATGACCACATATACACGTTTTTTTAAAAAAATTTATGTATATCTTTTAATTTTTTTAAATAACTAGGATTGAAACAATTTTTCAAATTATTTTTCAGAAAAGTAATTCAAAATTTTTATTTAGGTTGATCAAATCAAAAGTGTTTTCTTGTATAAAGTTAATTAGTTGGACCTTAAAATATAATTTTTAAATAAAACACTAATTACATTTTGTTATTTATCATATTGCACACATTGGTACAGTAAGTAGTACATGGAAATCGTAAATTAATTCAAATGTTTCAATAAAATTAAAATTTCTTCACACAAAAATTTAATAATATAGATAAAAAAAATAATTACTCTATAAATTTTGATTAATATACAATTTGATATGATTTACTATAATAAGGTTATAATAGGTGATATGCTTTTTGTTTAATTTCCGTACATGTTTTACAACAAATTTATAAATATCATAATTTAACTGTTTCAGCTAATTTGAATTTAAAAAAAATGGCTAAGGAAGTAAATTTTTCTCCATTAATGTTAGATCCTGAGTAATTTTATTTTTTAAGTTTTGAGAAAAATCTTTCCGCAGCTGTGACAATAGTTGGCAGGTTAAAGTCATTTTCAGAACAAAAACAATATCTGAAGATAACAAATAAATTATACTTAGAAAAATACTATAGTAGTTGAAATATTGTAATCTAGGAAAGCAAACTGGATGACACATATGATTTCATTAAATAAATCAATGTCATGAATATCTAATCATAAATGTTTATTAAAACATCATATTTAAGTCCTAGCATAATTATAACAGTGTTTATAATCAGATTTAAATATTATATTATTTACACTAAAAAAAACCATATGATGTCTTTAAAGTTCAGGATAAATAGTTAATATTTTCCTAAAAGAAATTATTTCACTATCAATTATTACCAGAAAATATTACATTTGGAAATATTTCCAACTAGATGATAAAAGTCAATCAGTTTTTTTCAAGACACAATTTTGTTTCCAGTTTTTAGACATCTTAAATTCAGACGTTGCTTTCAATTCCTAAGCTAATTTTTTTCCGATATCAGTAAATTTAAACGTAATCTTAATTCAAGATGCTTTCCAAAATTTTTAAAAGTTCTTTCAAAAACTTAAATTATAATAGTGATATTTGTACTAGAATTTTAAATCATCTATTTATAAGCATAGTGATTGATTCAGTTGCCTGAAACGGCAGATGTGAAAAGTGCATTAGCTGTGTGATGATATTCAATGTATGTATGTTCAGAAAAGAAAGAAAAAAAATTAGTTTTCAAAACCAGTCAACAGGGTCTTTTGCATTCATACTATTCTTGATTTCATCAGGCATGTCCTATTTTCATTATTACATTATCCTATATATCCTTCATATATCTTACTATTTAATTTTTTACATCATCATCCTTTAAAACCACTGTTGAAATAGAACTATTTTTATTCCCCATTTTTCCATAATGAATGGTAAAGTTTTATAATTTCCCTTTTGAACAAAATACTTTTGACATAAGATAATAATAAATAACTTGATTACTTTTGTAAATATTAGAAAAAACAAAAATATATTTTTTTATTTTGAATATTAAAACAAAATAATAAAAATAAGATTAAATGTAGATTTTAACTGATTCCCCTTATGTAATATTCAAAAAAATACAATAAATTCAACGTTTTGATAATCAAAATACAATTCAGTACTTATTTTGAATATATTTTATAACAGTTTTAAAAAAGTGAAAGACATTTTCCTTTTTCAGAGAAAAATCTGTAGTGAAATTATACAGAAGACTCATGTTATAGCTTTTTGAGATCTTTTAAAAAACAAATAGCTTGAAAATAATTTACAGAATATTATTTAAATATGATGCAATAACAAACATGCATTTTTAGAAAACAGGAATATTTCCAACACTTATGTTAAATACAAATAAATATTCAAAAGTATTCAAAATATTCATTATACCTAATTAATGAAAATAAAATGATTTACATTAAAGAAAAAACTAACTTGGGAGGAAATGCTGTCCGATCTGCCGGGCAGCTGGCCCTTTTTACGATGCCTGACAGAGGCTGAAGCAGCCTCTTCTTTGCCTTCATCTTTAATTTCTGAGGCAACAGGCTTATTTGGAAGAATGTCAGAGCCCGCAAGCAATGCTTCAGTTGTAGCTCTCAGACTATTAATCAAGCTATTCTGCTGTTTTTGCTGAAAAATTAGGCATTTTGTAAAGAAAAAAAGAGAGAGAATTTTTTTTTGATAATAAATATCTGTATAGAAGTTTAAAAGCATTAATTCATTTTTGTCTTATGAGACACATATCTTAACATTAATAAAATGTATAATGACATTTCAATAACAAAACATCTAAAAAAATCTTAATCTGAAGAAATTTGAAAATATTTCAGAAGAATAACATTCATACAAAGTAAAATAAATTATTAAGCTAATTTAAAATTCTTCCTTGGGAATTTTTTATAGCACATTTTTGTTTTTTTTTGTTTCAGGTATTTAATTTTCCGTATACAAACAAATATAATCAACTACATTGATTACTTAAAAATATGTATCCTTTTAATCTGAAAAAAATCTCTTTTTTTTCTAAAAATTTTTTGTATTAAATACTGTAGCATGTAGAGGCATTATGTTGATGGTAGCATAAAACATTAAGAAAAATAATTATATTCATTTATTTATCCATCTACAGCTCTAGAAATTAAAAAATTTATTAATGGGAACCACAGATTTTTTTGGATTGGAAGAAGCTACAGGTGAGCCAAGACGGCTCTCTGTGACAGATCAGTTGAATCCCTTCTAAAAATATCCCCTTTTTGCTGGTGCTTTCTTTAGTTCATCCTCAAAAATACTTTAGTGAATTCACTTCCAAAAGCAATAGAGATTTAAAATTCATAACAGTGAGCTGCCAGAATTATGTCAGATAAAAAGTTTTTTTAGAAAATACATAGCTATATATATTTATGATTTCTGTAATGTCAAGAGTAATGTTTGTGATTCTTTACCTGATTAGCTTTACTTTCCAATCAAAAACATAAACTAAAAATATTCAGCAGTTCTGGAAATAAGCATACAATACAATTAAAATTCAGGCACTTGGTATTGGTTTGTCTCTTTGAAAAGATGTGTCGATCGCATACTGAATAAAAGCTGGGTTGTTTTTTTTCAAAAAGTTCTCAAAGCTGACTTTGAAATACTACATATATATATATATATATATAATGCTTGGTATTTCTAAAAATCCCTACAAAAACATACTATGAAACGCATTATCCATTCAAATAAAAAATATAAATGAAATATATGAATGGTATAAAATGATAAAAGAATAACACAAAATTGATTTCCAGATTTTTTCACATACTCAAAACAGACTCTTAGTGGATCTCTACGCAACAAAAGAAACATGCCTATTGAATTTCAAGTCTGCCAGTCTAATAATTCTTGAAATATCCTGATGAGTGAATGTGAGTTTCTTTTCTGTGTATGTGTGTGTGTAAGGAAAATTTAGTTCGAACTTTTTCAAAATTCTACTTTACATTTAATATTTTTTTTTGTCTTATATACTCAGATATAAAACTTGACAGCTAATATTTCCATTAAAAGATCACCGGGTTTTAATACTCATATCTTATTTCATTTCATTTTATGGTCACAGCCCAAACTTTCACACTTCTCCATTTGAAAGCTAACTTCCCTTCTCCATTATGATATTATTCGAAAGATGGTGAATTAACAATAATTGTAATAACTATACAATCCAATCCTAAATCAAGTACAGTTGACATTGATGTTGGTTTGCGATGGCCGAGAAATTGTCAAAAATTGTCTTTAAGAATGAATAAACATTTAACAGTCAAAAAGTCTCCATGCTATTTTCAAAATGTTACATATAACACAAACCATGTATAAACATAATTTCATTAATCAAATAAAGAGATATAATATAATCTCTGGATATAATCATTCAAAAATAAAAATTTTCTCAATTTTGAACATCAAAGTAAAATGAAAGATAAACATATTTCTATGCAATATTTCTTAAATAAAAAGTAATAGACAAATAACCAAAATTTTCCATCTATTTCATATCTTTGTAAAAGGAAGAAAAAACTGTGCTCAAGAATTTGATGCAGTATTTTACTCATGTTATCTTGTATTTATTACAAATTAAATTAAATAAAATAATTGACAATTCAATACCACTGGTGCAGCCAAACTTCTTGTTTCATTCACAGGAGTTTAAAAGAAAATTTATTAAATTACATGATCTTTTACACATTCTTCATACTTAAAATTTAAATAAGAATGAATTAATTTAAAGCTAAATCATTTTGTAGTATGAAAAGAATTTAGAATTAGAATTTATTTATAGAGTTCATTAGGGAAAATTAATGGAATGCCTTAATGAATTCCTACCTTTATAAAATTCTAGTTTCTGGTTTAATCAAAGTAACAATAATAAAAACATTAGAAATAGGTGCTGATAATAAGTTCTGGAGATAATTAAAAATAAAAATATAATTAGTTTTTACAGAAAATGTTATATACTTTTAATTATACAAATATCAATTTGGTAGCAAAATTACAAAAATCAAACTTTCAATAACTTAAAATTCAGTTTCTTTTTCCAATTTTCTAGTATATTTTCTTATTTTTAAAATCATTGTATGCATATATTTTTCAAAATATGCTTTGGGGGAAAAAAATATGTCCTTACTGCTTTGATCCGTCGAAGACACTTATCTAGCCACTGGCGTATTGTTTGCTTAGCGACTTCTTCCTCTATAAGATATTCAAGTTCTTCCCTTGCTAAAAGTTCTTCAAGTTGCAGAGCCTTTCTAATGTCCACTGATCGATATGAAAGCATGCTAAAAAGCATAATTACACATTTACATAGAGTTCATGATACAATTATTGCATTTTGTAATGACTGATTAAACATTCCTAATATTTTTTTTCTTTCAAATTTAACTGCATTTCACAATGTCTTCACTGGTAAAAATTTTTGTTCATATATCATAATTATTATATTAAATTCAATATATATTGAATTTAAATAATTTAATTACAGTTATTTATTTATTTTTTACAACAGTTATTTTCCTTATACTTATTCTTAATACATTTTTCAAAAATTACTTAAGCTTCATTAAATTCTTGATATATATTTAGTTTAATTTTACTGAAAAAGCAATACTTTATAATGCAATTTACTCTACACATATTAATCAAGACTCACAAAAATTTATATTTCATTCATCCAAAGGACTGCATCAAAATTTTAGTGAACATACATTTAAAAAGATGTTTGTTGCAAATTTAAATGCATAAAAATATATTTTTTATTAATTTTGATCTCTTTTAAACAGTTCAAAAATATTAATTTTAATTCATATTCGTACTTTAATTTATCACAACTCTTTTGCAAAGGCTATCCAGAAAATACACTGATTTAGCATAATTAAATAAAAACACACACACACACACAAAACATATCATCACAAAAACTAAATTTACCAATACAGTATTTTACCCTATTTTTCAATGTAGTTGCCAAAGCTGTCAATGCACTTATTGTAATGTGGTACTAATTCTACAATTTCGTTGTTATACTATTCAATGGCCAAGGATCTGAGCCAGGATGTCACTTCCTGTTTAAGGCCTTCATCATTTGAGAACTTTTTCAACTCAAATATTCTCTTAATTTCACGAATAAGTAAAAAAAACTACCCCATACTTAGTCAAGACTGTAAGGAGGATATTTAAAAATTGTCCACTTAAGATGTTATTCTCGCTTTGTTTGTGCTAATGCATGAGGTCTACATAATAGCAAGCCAAAATTTCATCAAACACAACCCTCAATGTCTCTTGTTTTGGATGATGTATCTAAGTCATGGAAAAATTTTGATAGGACCAATATTTTGTGTTTTCAGAAAATGAAAGCCATCACTCATTTGACATTTGGAGAGGTTTTCAATGGCCGCAGCCTAGAGATTTTGGCAATGCTCTGCAACCTTTTGATTCTGAAAGATTATAGAACAAAGACATCCAACTCTTCAACAATAAAATTTGGCTCAGACTGAAGGAAGTAAAGAAGCCAACTGTTGTGCATGCATTTGTGGCAGTATGGGAACAGCACTGGGCATGATGCACAATTCTTCTTTACTTTATGGATGACCATCGTAATTTCATACTGATGCATCTTAAATTACCGTAAAATCCGGCGTATAACGCGCACTTTGAACACAAAAAATATGATCAAAACTTAAGGGTGCATGTTATACGCCGGGTATGAAGACGCTAGGTTTAAAAATAACGAAAGAGAAGAGCATAAAAAAAATTTACTTCTATATGTATCAAAACGCTGTTTATTTCGAAGAAACGACTTACTTTACTAACTAAAAGAGTTGTAGGTCTAGAAGTACACTATTTTTTCAAAAGTCTGAGAAAATACCACGAATATATTACTTCAAAACATGAGAGCAATGTATACTAATATTTCATATTTCTTCGTTAAAAAGGGGATGCGCGTTATACGGCGAATATATCTAAAAATTAAAAAAATCAGCATGAAAGTGTAGGTGTGCGTTATACACCGGTGCGCGTTATATGCCGGATTTTACGGTAATAATTTATCATATTTAAGTGAATTTTTAAATTCTAGTCCTTATTTGCTTAGTCTTAGAAACAGAAATTTTCAAAAGCCTAAATAATTAGGTATGCTTAATTTATCATTTTAAAAACTGAATCATTATTACTGTGATTAATAGAATCCTACAATAAATATACTGAACAATGAATATAATAATAGCTTTAATTCCTTTGTAGAAAATTCAAACATCTTTATCAAATTAATAATTATTTTTGGCCTTTATAAATTTATTTGCAATAACCCCCAAAAATTTTATAAAAATTGTAATTTTCAGATATTTTTACTTAGAAAAGAAACTGAAAAAAATTTCACAGTATGATTTTTATTATGTAAGATGAAAAGTATTTCTATGCAAAAGTAAATATTTCTGTTTTAAATTTCAATTACTTTAAGACATCATGAAAAGTGACATCATCTCCATTATGGATTCGTTCCATTTCATAGCACATATGTTTGAATAAGAGTCGATCCCTGTCAGGATCAACTTCAAGTCTACCCTGAGAAAGACAAAAGAAAGAAAATTAATTCAATAACGATTGCAATAATTCGTGACACACCAATTATATATATATATGTATATACACATATATATATACAAAATATACAATAATTTTCATCCTTTACCTTTACCTTGAGCAAGCGAAGTAAGAATTTCACTCTTCCAACAGGAATCAGACCCTATTAATAGAGAAAAAAGGCTTTAGTATAATCTCATTCTCAGTAAATGATATAAGTATGAATTCCTGATACAATTTAACAAGCAATCCTCCACAAACATTTTCCATTAAGCAATTACAGTAATCAATATCCAGATAAGTAAATGGTTTAAGTTACATCATACTATATAAAAATGAGTTTGTATGATTAAATATTTAATATGTGTATGTGGAGATAGTTTCATAAATTCTGAATTCATTTCAAAAATATGAAACCAAAAATGCAAACTAAATACAAAATTTATTTTGACAATGACTAATATTTATAAGATACATTTTTTACAAAAAGGGTTCTTTTATTTTTAAAATGTGATACGCATTTTGAAAAAGAATGTAAAAACAGAATTCGATGAAACTATAAACAAATTTGTACCTTTTTGAAAATACTATTTTTTTATTAAAACTCTACAACTCAGAACTGTTCTATTTCAGCATATTTTCTCAGCACTAGAAGTTGCTAGTTTGATTTAGTTTCTTCCTCGAAAGCAATAAATGATGAATGGAGACTGACAAAGACTTACCCATAAAAAGAATAAATAAACAAGACCCTGTTATTTTCATCAACAGAATTTTGTGCAGTAAAAATAAGGAGAGAGAAAGTATTTCCTTATTGTGTCTTTCCTTATTAAATCATACATACATAGAAAATAAAAATAGAAATGGCATGGATGGATTGGTTTAGGTATTTTGACTTTAAAAGTATGTGGATATAGATCTTCAAGTTTGCAAATGGCAGTATTCAAAATTTTTTTTTAGCAAATGACTCTAAAAATTTCATTAATTCAGTTACTGAAAGCTTGTAAAGAATCAAAACAATGTATAAAATATTAAGTTAATGAGGCATTTATGCATTATAAAAAGATAAAACTTTATTTCAACACCATTCACTACTTTTTAATTTCATGCCTGACCTTTAGTCTTGGAGGTAAAGTAATTTTCAGAAATTAATTTTCTTTGGTTTTGTTTTTATTTTACCATTAAGGATGTACTTTATATTAACAAAGATTTTTGCTGTATTTTATTTAAAAAAAAAATATTTTTTTTGGATAATATTCTTTTTTTTTAGAAAAAAGTTTAAAAGATAATATTAACAGAAGAAAGATTTTGAACAAATTTTACCCACACAAGTTTAATTGAAAAGAAAACCAGGGGAAAAAATCCAGTATAGATCAAAAGATTTTGAGAAAAATATATGCTACATGTGACTCCTTGTCACCAAAAAGCTTGTTGTGTATTAGATGATAAGTATAAAATAAAAGTATGCTTTATAATTAAATACTTTTGACAGACATTACTTTAAAAAAGCAGTAAGAATAAACATCATAGTAAGGATAACAATAGTACAAAGAAAGAATATAGAGTAAATATAATTACAGAGCGATTTTTTTCAAAATTTATTTAATTTGTTACTCTACTCATTATTCTTTCAAATAAGACTACTTTGAACAGAGGTAAGGATATTTAGATGCTGCAGAGGCAATAACACTTATTATACATTTAAAAAGAAACTTCAGTTGTTGAATTTATAGTTACTAGAAAACCATTTTCACTCATAATAATTTAAAATTGTTAATCATTGAAAAATAGTCATAAATCATTGCAAGCCTTTTACATCATGAAATAAGAGAATAAATAACATTTAAATCCAGAAGCATAACAAGATTAATTTTGTCATTTTGTCAATATATATATATATAAAATAAAAATATATTTTGTTAAAATAAGCATGGCTGTAGTGTTTGAAACATCAAGGACAACAGTCTGGACTGTGATTTAAATACTGCCATAAAGTAAATTTTACATGAGTATTAAATCAAAGAGTTAAATGCCACACTAACCCTTTGTTGAATATCGACAATATTCCAGGTATTTTGGAAGTTTCGGATGTCAGCATAACTGAGAAGAGCATCTTCTTCATTAGAATAAAATAAAGAAAAGTTCTCCATAATAATAGCTACAAAATAATAAAATTTATTATTAATCATGCATTTTATATTTTTTTAATTAACATTTCATAAAAAAGAAAAAATATGCAAATTTTGATACATAATTAGACATTTGAATGCATAAAAATACACTACTCTCATTAGATTACTATTTACAATTAGTTTCTACTTTGGGGCATATATACTAATATGATAAAAAATAAAACTTTATTCAATAAAAATATTTTAACATCTGTTTACATCCTTAACTTTTTCTTCAAAAATGTACCACAGTGGATTATCAAGTAAAGTAAAATTTCTTTATAAAAAGTTGAAAATCTAAAAAATTTTATAAAGATCATTAATACTGTATAATCAAGCACAACATAAAATACTTACCAACCAAAAGATTAAGAACAATGTAAGTAATTATCACATAAAAGGAGCAAAAATAAATCAAGCTTCCAGTAAAATTTCCACAGTCAGTTTCCCAATAGTTTTCACCAGGCGTACAATATGGAGGACTTAACTAAAAGAATGTGTTTATTATGAATAAAGATATGCAAAATTTAGGATAAATGATACAGTACAAATTGTGAAAAAATTGTGCACACATATTTTTTCAAGAATTCTTAAAACAAATAACTTGAAATATCAATAATGAAATAAATTCTGATGTTCTTATATTCAAAATATAAAATAAAATATCCCAAATACAAAATCATGCATAGAATGGAGAGGGCGGAGAAGAAACTGTAAACATTTATTTTTAAAGTGCAATAATAAATTTAATTCATACCATGCAATCATGCATAATCTTGTTCCAATCTTCTCCAGTGACAATTCGAAATAGCATAGCTATCCCACTAGGAGCAGTTTGAAAATTAGCTTGCCTATAATAAATATAATTTCACATTATTCAAATATTAATGGTTTTATCATTTATATAAGTACAGACATAATTCATTTTAACAGAACTAATTTACCAAAGTTTATATAATGTATTCATTTACTTTTTTTTTTTGCCACATTACAGCAAGAATGTGAAATGCATATTTAAATTATGAAAAAGCATAAAATATATAATAAAAAAAATTGCATAAAATTGAAATTAAAATTTATAATGCTATTTAGGATTACATCACTGACCAAATATAGTAACAAATGAATATAAAAAGATTATTATTTCTTCCTTTTTTAGAACACATATTACAATAACTAAATATATTAAGTTATGAGAATTTCATCAATGACTATATTAGCTCACTTCTGATTCTAAAAGATATAAGGATTACACAATATTTTTTAACCTTTTCACAGTGGGATGGAAGGAATTGTACCAGAGGACGGATGGGGGGGGGGGGAGGGTTCATCACTAAGCCTAACATTGGAAATAAAATCATAAATAATAAAGTCTGAGTCCTAACGTTGTAATTTTTAGTACCATTTTAGATTATTACATAAGCTGTCATTTACATTCAACTAGACTGTAAAAAAGTTTTGCCTATAATGTATATGAAAATATATAAAAAAATAATTTCCAAAAAAGCCCTATTAAAAATTTTCCAATTTTTTAATTAATGAAACACATTAATAAAAAAAAAAATACAGCGAAGATTATTTACAAAAAGTAATAAAATTAAAATGAAAACTGAATGCGGAAAATCTCAAAGCATGGAGAAACATAAAGTTCTATATTGCACGATTTGCAAGCATAAAATGTTTGCAGTGTTTTTGTTTTGTTTTTTTTTGTTTAAGCACGGTTTGTGAACAAACTATGCATTTTCTTTGGCTTTTTTCACTCTTTTTGTTCATATTAAGGATAGAAAAATGCCTTCAAAACAATTTAATATTAATCTGAAGTCAAGGTTTTCGAAATAAGAGGAGTACAAAAAATATATCTGAAAGCAATGAAAACTGTAACAGAACTGACGTTTAAGCCATAAAACACTCCTCACAGGAGAGGAAAAAGTATTCGGAAAGCTATTAGGGAAAAACGCAAATGTTTAACATCACTTGGAAAGTTTAAGAGCTGTGCTCGATCTGTTTACATTCCAATTTCCCCGCTCCCTCCCAACACCTGACAGGCAAAATACAAAACACAGAATATGAATTAACTGAAGATCAGGTTACTTAAAACATAATGGACAAGGGTGCTATTTAGTGGTCAATAAAAATTGTTCTATCTTAAAATGCACATATGCAATGCCTGGCCGTGAGACGTTTGCCCTGAATACAAATATGACTCGCCCATCGTGAAGAGGTTAAACAATATTTTTTCAATCTACAAAGGTAAAAACTTTTAATCGAACTAGACAATTTTTTTATCTCAAGAATTCAATAATTTCATTATTATGCTATAAACTAAAATATGCATTTTCAGAGAAAACTCTTAATGTGGATTTAAAGTTTTCATCGGTGAATTGTAAGTATAAAAAGCTTGGAAATAATTCCTATTTTATTACAAGTAAAATAGATATGAATCATACCTCCCAATGTTTTCTCCAAATTTTACAGTTCCAAACAATAAAACTCCAGTAAGTGCATAAAACAAAATTAATAGAAACATTCCCATGATGATGAAAAAGCTTTTATACACAGATACCACAACAGTGAGCATTAGCATCTTCAGAGTGGCCTAAAAATTTCAAAGTATTTATACTTTAAAAATTAATACAATTAAAATGAACACACAAACAAAATACTTAATATATCTCTTAAAGTATAACCAGGTTAAAAATGGAGTAAATGCTAATAATTCAAAGGAATTTTTTTTAAAAATCCCTTGGGTAATTCAGTTTTGCTTAAAAATATTTCTTCAGATAAAGAAAAATAATATGCAATATGCAAAATATAAAAACATCTCTTTTTTTTTTATTTGAAAACACAATCATTTAAAAAATCATATATTTTCAATTGTTTTGAAGAGTTTACAGGTACTGCAAGAAAACCCAACTATTTAACCAAAATAAATCAGGTAAACTTTAAATAATAAAAAATTAAGACTTACACTCATATACTAAACAATAACCATCTTAAAAAGTTGTTAAAAAAGCTTTCAATGTGCTTCTCTTTTTACCTGACACAAAAAAGAAATAATTTTAAATAGATATTATTTCTCGAAAACCCTTAAAATTTTATCAGCAAAATTCTTAACACTGAACAAAGTGTTAAAACAAATAATAATAGCATTTGGTACTGTAAACTTTTTTTCAATATATATATACATTAATATAATTAAATATACTTACATGCTTTCCAGTAATAGTAAAAAAACGCAGGATGACAACTGTATAACCAATTGAGTTACTCGTGTTATTCTGGAAAATATTAAATACCTATTTTTCATCCTATTTAAAACTAAACAAATAAAATTATACATAAAATGTTTCTGAAAACTCTAATATTATTACTAAAAAGTATAAAAGATTTAAAAATTTAGAAAGAATATTATTTTGAAGTTAGGATGATATCAAATTTGTTATTAATTTTAATTAAAAACATTGAATTATATTTAGACAATCTTTGAAAGAGTTTTATAAATAAATTTCTACTTCTAGAAACTTTAACTTATCACAAATTAGAGACAACAATAAATATGACATAATAGCCTAGTACCGTATTTTCCTGTATATAATCCGCAGCAGTGTATTATTCAATAAAAATTTACACAACTGAGCTACATACACTAACTTACAAAAGAAAAATGAAGCATCTATAAAAAATATTTTTAAAATACCATCGAATTCTGAATGGAAATTATTTTATAACAAATGTACTAATAATTAAATTTTGAAGAGTAGTAATATTATAACTTCAGTTATATCATGTCTTTTTATCTATTTTGTTATAACTACTCAATAAATAAGATCTAATATTTCAATATTTAATTATATTTTTTATTGAAGTTGAGATTTTTGAAGATATTTTTTTCCAACATGACAATTTGAAATGCAGAAAAGGAAATTGCGCAGCTTAAAATGAAACTACCGTATTTTCCTGTATATAATCCGCAGCGGCATATTATCCGCAAAGCCTTTTTTTCCCCGAGTAAAAAAAAACATTGTATAATCCGCAGCGCCGTATAATCCGCTGCAGTTTTTACGGCGAATAATCCAAAATATAAACTGCCGATAATGAGTGTCACATAAGATAAAAAATACGCAATATAATTAAAAACAGAAGTAAGAAATTGTACAGAAAACAAAATTTATTATGAAACATCTTTTTAAACATGCATGATAATATTTTTTACGATAATCTCAATAAAACAAAAATATTCTTTGCTACTGCCATCTATGTTTTGAGTTGTTAAACAAAACATTTTGCACGCGGAAAAAAATCTTTCTTTTTTTTAATTTAGCAAGTTAACAGCAAAAAAATTAAGATCGATACTGCTTTCCCATTGTCTCTTTCTTTTAAAATCCATTTATTTATTTCTTCCTCTAATTCTGGCCAGTGGAGTTTTCCACGATGTTTGGCTCTTTAACGTCGATCACAATTTTCGAAGTTGGGTCTTGTTTTTTCTCCGCAAACGAATATTCGATTCGTCAATGTTGAAAACCCTTGCAGCTTCCCGACTTCGGTAGCCTTCTTTATAGCTTTTAACTTGAAGTTTGCAGTGTAATTTACAGGCTTTCACTTCAACATGATGAAAACTTTCAAAGGACATAATAGCTCTATTCAAGAGAAAATTGGAAATGGCGCCAGCGACTAGTAACTGTTTTTTCCTTCCGAGGAACCGAATTCGTTCTTGAATGTAATTGGACAAAAACTAGTTATGGTTGAATTATGTCAGCCGAGCCATGAAAGCACCATCTATTATTTATTTTATAAAACATAAACGGCATTTCTTTCAAAATTTTATTGTTAGCTTTTCTGATCTAGAATGTTTTTTCTCAGATAATGCGTGTGGCGGCGTATAATACGCACAACGAAATTTGAAACTTTTTTAACACATAATCTGTGGATTATATACAGGAAAAATATGGCAATTAGAAATAATATTTTTTAAAACAAATATTACCATTAGCATAAAATGAGTGACAACCCATATCACGCCAACTACTGTCACAAGAAGGTCATATCTATTTCTCCTGCTCTGCCAGTAGCCCCTCGGCGTAAATGCTATTGCTTTCATTATAACCTGAACACAAAGGTACATATTTTAGTCAAAATATGATGCATATAAATAATTTACACTTTCAATTTAACATAATTAGCATTTAACATACATTTTCATAATAATAATTACAAAATTAATTATGTATTTTTTCAACTAATTTCATCTTTTACTGGCAATAATAAAGATACATATCTTTATTATTGCCAGTATTCTGTCCAGTTGAATCCAATTTGTCTGAATAATCTAACTTTTCATATTACATCCACATAATTTTTACATTACATTCAAAAAATTCAAGAGAAACTATTCTTAATGTGCATGATGAATTGACAGCATTCATTATACACATAAAAAAAAAGGTGAACAAATATTTTTAATAGCATTTAAAGAAAAAAGTACTGATTAATAGAAGAGACTTCAAAATATGTGCTAATAAACAAACAACAAAAACTTTTATGTAATGGTTCATAATGATTCAATAGTTTCAAAATTGGTTGACATTTTTATTTATTTTGTACACAGATCAACTTATATAACTGAAATCAAGTGAATTTCTCATTTTTAAACATTTTGATTGTACTATAGAGAGCACTTCAAGCTCAGTTAAATTGTAATTACTTCAAATAGTAATTAATAAATTAATTAAAGATTTAATCATACCTCAATAGTGAAAAGTAGAGTAAATGCTGCAGAACAAGTAGCTAATGGTACTGTGTGAGTCTCATCTGATTTCCACTAAAAGAAAGAGAGAGAGAGATTATTATTTTGTAATAGTTTTATAAAACATGTAAACAAAATTTTATAAATACTTACACTGACACATAAAAGACTGCTATTGGCTAAAACAAGAACAGCAATAAAACGTTTGAAATAAATATTTTGTGTAATGTCGTATATGAAAGCTCTGAATTTGTGGCTATCAGGACGAGGTGGAAGATGTAGTGGCTGAGCTATTTTCAGTCTTTTCTTCAAATCACACCACCTCCTTTGATCAACTGTAAGCAAAGCTGTACCCTATAAGAAAAAAAATTGAATTATTTTTTAAACAATCACTCATAAAAAGCGCAACACATATATCACTTAATATTACTTTGTGTGCTTATTGCCACAAACAATAAATAAAAAAGAATCCAGTGATTTTTTTCCCATTTTTTCATTAAGCTTTCAAAAACCAAGCAATATATGAATATTCATAGGTAAAAAAAATAATTATGAATTAAACTATTTCTTTAAAATATTATTCAATTAAAATAAGATAAATCTGAAATATAAGTTTAGTAAAAACGTAATTTAAATTTTTTGATAAATTTGATATTTAATAGAAAAGCCAGCATTAAAAATCTAAACTAAAAGTTTTTATAATCAAAATTCACCTTGTTTTCACTATAGTTTGCAATAACTACACCAACAAATAGAGTGAGGCCAATCATGCATCCCATGAACACAAAGATATGGATGTATATTGCATGAGCCTATTTTTAAAAAATTGAAAACTTAAATAATGCAAAAAATCATATTTTACAAGAAAGAAATACTTTATAATTATTTTAAAAATATAAAGAAAAATTATACTGACTGTTCCAAGTCGTTGTAGCAATACATCACGTATATCTAGCCATCCTTTAAATGAGAGAACCTCAAACAATGCCAACATAGCATTGCCTATGTTATCAAAGTTGAATCGTCGTGGGTTAGCCCTATACATAGAAAGAGAAGATAAAACGAACAGCATAAGCAAAAAAGGCATTCTTTTACTTACAATAATAATTATGACATCAATTTTTATTGACGAATATGCTTTTAAAAACTCACCAGACTCTAGGCACAAGCATAGCAGGGTATGATTCATTTTCACCAGGCTGTAGTTTCATTTTGGTGATGAATATCTTTCGCATAAATACTCCAACACATTGCTCCTAAGATATAATTTCTTTTCATTACTTACTATTTTACTTTTGGAAAAAATATATAAAATCATAATTATGAAAAAGGAAAAAAAATAATTGTATAAAAAACGAGATCACATAATACACCAAAAATTGATATTTAGATTTAAAGAAATAAAGATGAAAACTGAATATAATATTACATACTAAAATTTTAACAACAAAAAACATCTAAAAAAGAACATTTATTGTATTAAGTTTTATAAATTCTATACTTCAATATATTTTAAAGATTACTACACACACACACACAAAACAATTATAATCATAAAAATAAATAAATAAATTTAATTTAGAAAATATTTGTCAATACAAATAATTAAAATTTAATACACATCTTAATCATAAGATTTAAAATCCCTAATGGGCAGAATTATTTTCAGAAAATATAAATGAAGTACAAACCATTATAACTATACTTTTGAAAATAAAAAAAAAAAAAAATTCAATACACATATATATTTAAATTTCCATTTTATTATTTTACTTAATAAATATTTTAAAATGAGGCATGCCAGAGTTTTGTTGGTAATATTGACAAAATTCTTTCAAAAATAATGATTAGAATAATAATTAGGGATAAATTTTTCTTTCTCAAAGTCCCTCCATATTAATAAAGTACTTTTTCATAATAAGCAATTTTTAGAAGAAACACTAGTTAAACATAGATGACAAACAGTGGCATACACAAGGGGAGGGTGTAGAAGTTCCCTCTCTCTTTCTCTTTCCCATTTTCCTTTAGACATTTTTTAGAATGTACCTCCCCCCCTCATACGAGAGGTCTGTGTACACCACTGATGACATATATTAAATGTGCGTGAACTAAAAGGAAATCTCTATCATTATATAATTCTATAATTTTCATCAGATTCAAATTAAATAACAGAAAGAAGAGATAAAAATACAGACAAATCTATACTAACTCTTAATTTTATGTCTGGGTCATTGCACCTAGCTAGTCGACCACCAAACATATGAACTCCGTAACAAGCAAACACAAACATTAGAACAATAAGTAGCACAGAGACCTATATTTGTATAAATTATCATCATCAATACATTACACAAAAATAAAACAAATATTTTTAATTTTTTTTTTTTTTTACTGTTTCTATAATAGATTTCTGTAAACACAAATTTAATTATTTTTTATTTGAAGGAACTGATATTTCTGATGTAATTTTCAATCAATAATAAATCTAAAAGAATATCCTAACATATTTATTGAAAACCTAAACTGTGTAACTTGGTTTTTTTTATCTAAATTGATTTTGTGTAGTCACAATTTTATATTCTAAAAAAAAAAATTTGTGTATTAAATAAATTATCTTGCTCATTATTTATAGGTATAACTTTTGATAGCACACATTAACTGACAAATTTAAAAAAAAATCAGAAAGAAAGAAAAAAAAAATACAGTTACTTAACAATAATAATGTTTGAAAATTTTTCTTTTTATAAAAATTGTAACAATGCTCCTTAACTACAAAAAAAAGCAATATGTAAAAATTTAATTTCAGTCAATACAGTAACAAGTAAAGCCTTTTTTTCAATATGACACATGAATGCTATGTACTGACAGCATTATTATTTTCTTTAAAATTAATCATAACTAAAAAAAGATTTTCATGCATCATGCTTTACAAAATTTAATTATATATGTTTAACTAACAAAAATAAAAATACATCAGTTTTGAAAAAAATCTAGAATGTTTAAGAAAAACTAATTTAATAATATATGTAAAGTAAATCTTACATGTCTTCCAAAGGTATAATATCATTCATAATTACTGCTACAAAATATCTTATTTTTATGGGACTATGAAGAAAACTGAGTTTCCCATATAAAATATTTAAAAGAATTCTTTGAAAAAATTACCAAAAGAATTTCTTTAAATCCTCGACAAAGCTCATAAACAACTTTGCGCATGTGAGGTACAAGACTGAAGATACGTAGAGGTCGTACACATCTCAAAATCATTAGAACTTGAGCTCCAGATTGAGGGGGAACTTTTTGTGGCATCCAACATAAAAATACTAAACTTACCTGTATAATAGGAAGCAATTACAAAAAATCCAAATATTGGCTTCAATAAATTCATTTTTAAACTATCTTTATTTATAAAATTAAAAGATTCTTATCATAAAATATATTAGAAATTTCATTCATGAGAATGTGTTTTCAATTAAGAAGAAGATTAATTATAAAAATGAAAATTGTGACTCATAAATTAAAGGGGGGGGGGAATAGAAAGTTTACAAATTATAATGCCTACCAATAAACACAACTGTTAAATTTTTCAAGAAAATAAACTAAGAATATATACATATATTCTAGAAAAATATCCTTAACATATTAGTTTATTGAGACAGAAATAAAACTTAATGACAAAATTAATATTTATGATATTTAATATTTAACAAGCAACTACTAAAATTGTTTTCACATTTATTTTAATGAATTTATGTTAATTTCATATTTTAATTTTTACACATATTTCTTATCATTATTAATGACTATAGAAATTTTGACTGATATATATTTTTGGAAAAATCTGAGCAGGAAAGTAAGTAAACAAAATATGTATCTCATGTTCAATTACTGACAATAATTTAATAAATATATTATTTAATATATTTATTAAATATTATGAAATGATAATAAAGAAGTGTTTATTTAAAATCATATTATAACAACTTGGGCTTTTTCAGAGTAATTTTTAAAAATTCATATTTATAATTTACAACATATTTTAACAACATTTATCATTGTAAAAATTATATACCATTTTCAGTATAATAAATTTCTAGACTATCAAATTTAAAGAATCAACATTCAGAACACAATCTTAATATCTTTCATTCAATACACATACAAATAAAGTAAATTGTGAATATAAACATTTAAGCCAACATTATGAATATATTGTTCCCCATGCTGACTTTTAGCAAATAAGCAATTTAATAAATGAAAAAAAAATCAAAGAATAAGCAGATGAAGAGAGAGAAAAATACAAAAATAAATTAAAAATAAAAGTCAAAAAATAAAATAAAAATATTAGTTATGTTACAAAAAATTTAACTTTTCATGCAATTTGTTTTATGTTTTATATAAAACATATTCCAATAAAATTCTCAATAAATACTAGATTACTCTCATGTCTTATTTTATTTCCTTAAAATGAAATTTCTAATGCATTTTTTTAAAATTTTAATTAACAAAATGTGCTATATTTTTTGTCAGATACTTTGAATATGCATGTACAAAAAATTAAATTAAGATGATCAACATGATTTATAATTCTACTAATAGTGATTTATTTTAAATCAAACAATAAGTAAAATACATAAGTGCAAAACATGTAACTAATGTAAATCACAAATTCTATCCAATATTTCTTCTAATGGGTAACAAAAGGAAGTATAAAACTGAAGAGGAAAAGAAACAAAAACAAAAAGCAGCAGCAAAATAAATAAAATGTAGACACAAATTACCATAAAAAGCATACATTATCAGAAGCATCACTTCAAGGCCATAATTTCATGCAAGACCACTAAAAATAATACATAAAATAAATAAAGTAAACAATTTCATGATAATAAGGGGGACACAAACCAATTAAATCATAAATTAATGGACTACACATAATAATACTAATTGTAAACTTATTAGAAAGATGGGTATATATTAATTTTTTTTCTACAAATTTATTCATGTTTTCTCCACACAGCAATCAACTTCAAATTTATAAAAAATATACACTTAATAAAATGTTTTAAAAGCATTATTATACAGTATAATAAGCAATAAGAATAAGCAATCCAATCTGAATCAGAGTTCTAAGTGAATAAATAATACAAGACTGTTTAATTATTTTAAAAATGTAAGAATATGAATAACATGGATTTATTTTGCAAGTATTGTAAAAAAAAGCAAACTAAATATAGCAAAAAAAGCTCATTATAAATTCAATGAACTAATTACAAATTTAAAAATAAAAAAATGCTCTGATAATGCATAATTTAAAAATAAAATTTAATTCTGTAAATTAAAGTTCATTTTATTATATTTTAAGTTAGCATTATTTACATAAAGAATTTAAAGATGAAAAAAATTTTATCTAACTTTCTTTTTCTGACAGTTAAAAAAATATTTTTTATATTGAAATCTAATAAAAAGAATGTATTTTTCAGCGGAATTTCTTTAAAAGTGATATTATAAATATTTTTTTTAAAAAAAGGTTCACTCACATGTAAAGTAATTTTTTCAATTTGCAAACAATATTGTAAGTGAACTATTAAATTTATCAAATGGAAAAATTGTGCACACCACATTTTTAATGATTTGGAAAATTTTGAATTCTAATAAATTACAAATATTTACACAAATGTTCATGTCTAATTATAAATACTAATAAGAGCTTTTTCAATCCTTTTTAAAATTTTATTTTAGAGTATACAAACCCAAATCATTAAAGTAACATGTATATATTGATATGAATCTTGTTAATATTAATATTTAGTATATTTGCTTAAATAGTCCAGATATAGTTAAATTAATTTAAATATGCTTTAAACTGTAAAGTATCCAGTATAAAAACCTCTACTGAAAATGTTATGTGTGTTAATTTTAGTATGGCTTTCTATGGAAAATGTGTTAAATTGGGGTGACGTATCTTAGATATCACATTAATAGTATGTTTGTCAACTAATTTTTGCTGTCATTTTTGGTGGCAATATTTGATTTTGAGAATGTTTAAACCTATTCATGGCTTTTATACTGACTACAAATTTTCAAAAACTTAAAGGAAGTTTTTCACCCAATGACTGAGGAGCAACAGTAGATCAGATTAATTATAGTTCTGTGTGTGGAGGATTAAATCTTATCAGAAAAGATTTTACTTAATGTGAGTTGTACTACGGAACAGAAACATTTGCTGCCAGAAATTCATGTTGAACTGTAAATAAATTTTTTTCCTATTATCACAAAAAGATGACATTTTATTCATCCTGAACAAACCTAGAATCTCACAGCAGTATGTACATATTTAATTATATTATAGTAAATATTTTTTAAATAATTTATAGTGAAAAGTTAGCTAAAGAATTATTTTTCTTACAGATATTTTTGAAAGTTACTGAAAAAAAAAGAATACTTAAATTTGTCTGAAGCACACATATCCATGATATAAAATAAATTCAAGTTCTTACAGCAAAAATGAAGAAATCCATAACCCCAGCAGCATCTTTTATTAATGCTTTTGGAGTAAAAAATAACCCATCGGCTAGAGTTTTTAGAATAATTTCAAGACTCATAGCGGTTACAAATATATATTCTGCAACCTATAAAATTTAAAAAGTTAGATATAAGAGGAGCACAAAGAGAATATTCAATATTAAGTTTTAAAATAAAATCAATAAAAAAACAACATCAAAGATATACCTTGAAATATGAAAGTAAATAAGTTAAATTACAATAATAAAAATATTTTCCAAAAGTATTACCTGTAACAAGGCGGTATTCATAACTCGTTTTTGAGGCGTCTCGAACATCATCGAAATGCAACACAGCGTTGTAATCCAAATCATAAACCAGTCCAAATAAGTCACAAGACCTAGCAAATTACTAGAAAAATACAATTGAATTTTTAAAATAAATAAATTCATTAAATTAGCAATGTTTACATAATATTTTTAAGAAAATAATGGAACAATTCATTTATTGATCTGCTTATAATAAAATCAAAGCATATAAAAGTAAAAAAGATAAATTTATCTAATTTAAAAAGAACTTAGAAATTATTACTAAGAAATTTAAATTATTATTCAAACTTCTATCTTAGATTCAATTACATTCTTATAGGAATCGTTATTTCTTCATTCATTACAAAAAACTTTTTTTGTTAATAACAGATATTTCTCCAAATTGCTCATTAATTAGTATGTATACCTTACTTTATTAATTTATTCAAGTTTGAATTTTTATTTTCAAGTAACTTTTGTTAGTCTACATACAGACTTTCAAATCATTTTTTAAAATTTCTAATGGGCTGTGAATTGGTCATTAACCATTGCAGACCTAGTACATCCCCCGGAAGCTGGTATCACTTTTTATTATGGTGCCCTATAGGAGGATACCAGTTGCCGCAGGTAATTTTGAGACCCTAGAAGGAGGCACCTGAGCTCTGACAATGCAAATCTGTACCCGGAATTAATTTTGCCAAGAGCATCCAAGCCAAACAGACACTACAGGGATCTTTTACATGCCGTATAATCATACGACACGGCTGCTGCAGATTTTCTGCATCATGAAAATCCACCGACATGGGCCGGGGTCGAACCCGCAACCTTAGGTGCAGAAAGCCAGCAACAAACCAAACAAAACCCCCAAATTTACACTTCAGAGTTTTAGAGTGCAAAAAATGTTTTATCATAGATCATAATTGCCTTTTAATTTCTGACTGATAAATTGTATGCAAGTTTTATACATAATTTTTTTAAGGAGTCATATAGGATTTGACAAATATCTAAAATCCTCAGTATAAATTGAAGAATTACACATGTATTGTTTATAAAAATGAGAACAGAAAATAATGATAATAATAGA
The DNA here is from genome assembly GCA_019973955.1 of Trichonephila inaurata madagascariensis. Taxonomy (NCBI): domain Eukaryota; kingdom Metazoa; phylum Arthropoda; class Arachnida; order Araneae; family Nephilidae; genus Trichonephila; species Trichonephila inaurata. Next base: position 331,889 of record BMAV01005112.1, read on the forward strand.
AGTTAATAATACATACTGAAATGTTTTGTATTTAATTTTTCTTTCTTTACCAGTAACTGGATCTCTAATATGAGGATCATAGCGTGCCCACACTATGGTTTGACAAAATTTTCGAAAACGGCTTTCTCTTGCCACCATGAAAAGAGGTGTATCAAAATATGGATGGTTCTCTCTTAAATCTTCTTCTCTCTGGTTTCTAATTGAGAAATAACAGCATGAAAATTAAAGTGAAACACATATAATCAATAAGTTACATTTAAACTTTTTTAAAAATCCAGATTAATATTATTTAATCAATTCTGATAGCTGTCACATGCCATGAAAATAGTAATTTAACAAGAAAATGTAATGAAATTTTATTACATTCAATTAAAGACACAAATCAATGTTTCAAAAAGTTGATTTATATAATACCAATACATTTATTTTTTTTAAATAAAAGCAGATTTCCAAACATGATTTTTTGAAAGTAACAACCTTATTTTTAATTTATGCAGCTTATTTCTAAAAAGAAGAGGGGAGGGAACATGGTCAAAACAATGTTTTTAACTATATGTAAAAATTAACAAAAACACATCTGTGCAATTTTATTTTTAAAAATAAAATTTTAAACTATTTTTTTTAAAATTCACAAAGTTTTACATTTTTTTTTATCAGTTATATTGCTAATAATAAATATTTAAAAGAACTTTCAAACATTAAATTCAATAAATATATTAAATGAATGCCTTAGAAATTTTAAACAGTTGAAAAATAATTTTCAGATGTTTTTATCTAAGTAACAAAAAATAATAAACCTTTTCATCTCAGCTTGTTGTCTTTTTTGCTGTAATAGTTTTATATCAAAATCATGAGGACTTCTGGAAGCAGTGGGGTTAAGAGTTCCACCATCTCCATTTTCTCGTAAATGGTCATAAGTTTGTTTAATTTTTATTGAGCCTCGCATGGATCGTCTCATACTCCTGCGAATTTATATAAGAAAATATTCTCAACAAGTATTTTTTATAAGTACTGCTGAATAGTGACACAATTCACATACATATCAGAACTTAAAAATAAAAAGAGAAAATACATTTAAAAAAAATAAAATTTTGTGTTAAAAAATATTGAGTTAAAAAGATAAAAGTCCTCACTAAAAATGTAAAGATTTAAATGGAATAATTTAATTTATTATATGAAAATAATATGAAACAAGAAAATATTTTCACTTACAATGCACGAAAAATCCAATAAAAAATTTATGAAACCATATTTAAAAAAAAAACACACATTTAAGAAACTGAAAGAGTGGCTATTAAGAAATTAGCATCACTCTCTAATTTAAAAAAATTATTATTATTTACCTTCTATCCAAACGAATGGTTTTTTGGCTCTGAGTTTGTTTAGGACCTTTACCCAGTACTGGAATTTGTCCTGAATCTCCAACAAGTAATCTTTGATTATTTGAATCACTAAAAAAATTATACGGCATAAGATTGGAAAAAACAATACAGATTTGAGAGAAATATTTTGGAGCATTTGTCTTTTAAATTTATTTTCAAAAATTTTGTCCGATTCACCCTAGATCTTAATTTTTGCAAAGGTAACAAGAATGATAAATTGTATTATGTGTATAACCATTGAATTTAAGAAAGATGCTTATTATTTATGCATAAATAAACAATGCATCAAGAACTTGATTTGTGATTAATTACTTTACTATTTGTACACAATATAATTTTTCAAAGATTCCATTAGATTAATAAGTCCAGACATTTAAATAATAAATAAGCAGGGTTCATTTCAGGTCTGAAATAGTACAAGAAGCATATTTTAATTAGGAAAAAAATATAAGAGATTAATTTAACATGAGATTAAGAAATTTAATTATGAATAATAAGATTATTTTAATTAAGAAATTTGGAGACCTGTATATCAGGTTTTACATGCATATTATTGAAAAAATATTGTATACTTTCAACTCTATGTGTGATGTCAAATGTTAAACTAATATTAAAAACAATTAGTTTAATAATTAATACAAAATTTTTGTAAACTTTATATTATTTTTTAACAGTTTTACAAAGGATAAGTAATAAAATTAACATTTCAAATCTGTGAAATATATCAGCCTTCAAAAGTTAAAGTAAAACAAGTCTTCTGTATTAAATTTGAAAACAAATTAACATAAAAATACCATTTTTGAAAAAATAATACTTTAAACCAGCAGTTCTTAAACTTTTGATCGCCGTGAACCCCTCTTTATACATCAGACTGACATAGTTGACCCCCAGGATTTTGAACACCCCTCCCTGAATACCTACACATGGCTGAGGTATTTAAAAGTTCTTGAATAGTCTTAAGACTGTCTTTGCTACTTAAACAGACTTTTTTAATACTTCTTTTTTTTCCCTTTAAGACAACAGTAAACATCTAATTACATGCATATACAAAATACTAATTTCAACTAAATAATATAGCCACAAGTAATTAAATAATGCGGGTGCAATTTAACTAGAAAATAAAGAAGGATGCAATTGTAACTGTATTAGCAGGCTATGTGAATTCAGTCCTTAATGTTTACACATGAGTTTCTACTGGATATTAGTTTTTGAAAATATTATATTGTAATAATGGCTATGCAGTTGCAAACAATAAAAAAACTGAATTAATATTCTTGATTGAAATACATGTTCTGGTAAATATTTTTATTGGAGACAATTTAGTGGTCTAGTCTAGGATGACACATCTTTCAATTTTTCCACAAGGTCTTTCAGAGTCTGAAAAAGAGAGAAATCTTAACATTAAATGAGAAACCTTTGTGGACTCCCTAAAAAGGTGCTGTGGACCTCAGGGGGTCTAAGGACCACCGTTTAAGAACCACTGCTTTAAACAGTTATTTATTGAATTTTACATAAAAAATTACATAAATTGAAATTACATAATTTTAAGATCAAGCATTATTTACAAATAGTTATATTTTTTCGTAAAATGTACTTATTTATTTTTAAAAGAAACCTCTTTATAAAGCATGATTACAATGAGTACTTGTGTTACAATGAGCAAAAGTATAATTCTTGTATATTTTACTTCTAAAACAACTCAGCAAAATAAAATATTCTATTTAATTCCAAATTAAAATTTTTCAATTAAGTACTTTATGAGATTTTATAACTTTGATAATTTTTTTTCGTTAATTAAATACAATACAAATTTCAGAGATATTTATTTGTATTTAAAAAATTCATATTTCAAAAGTACTAACATGACAATATTAGTAACACTCGCTTTTCTTAATATATTGGTGGTATTCCTAACTTTACATGGAGAAGCCATAAGTTTCAGCGGTCTTGTTTTTCGAAATGTTACCAAATTATCTTCATTTTCACTTAATTTTTTCATAGTTGGAGATTCTTCAGGTTGATCATCTACAAATTGGCGCATGAAACTTTCTCTGACCTAAAATAAAAATTTAAATTTCATATAAATTCCAATTTATAATGCAGATAATAAAGTAAATTATTTTCATAAAAATTTGTATTCTTTAATTCTTTCATGATTAATCAATTTTTAAGAATGGAAAATTATATTGATACCAAAATAACAGATTTATTGAAGTAAAATTTTCAATGGTTACTTGGTAGATATTTCATGGTACTGAGAGCCCTCATGGAACACATTACTAAAAAAATGGTACTCTTTCGTTAACTGAGTAACATATTTAATCCTTACATTTAATAAAGTATTTTATTAATTATAAATAAAGTATGAAAATAAAATAATTTATTACATTTGATAAACTTTCAAGCTTCAAGATTTTGTTTGTTACTCAACAAATAGGAAAGTACCCCAAATTATTTTTTAAATCTTATTTTGTAAAAGATATCCAAAATTTTTTTAAAAATGCATTTCCTAATATATTTACAATGAATTACAATAAAAGACTAAAATTTCAGATTTCAAAAAATAGTAATTTGTTTTTTTTAACTAATTAAAGCTTTTTGAAAAGTGTAAGACGTATTGGTTCTTCAAAGAATTTAAACTTTATAAATATATTTTCAATAACAGAAAACTTCTTCAAAAAAAATAAAACCCACAACATAATTAAACTAAAAATTTATCAGTATAAATTATTTTTTTCAACATACACGCACAAAATGTTGTTGTTACGTATGGCTTTACTGAAAGGATTATAATCCAAGCATATAAAACAGTTCAAGTATCCCACAAGAACAATGACAAATAATAAAAAAAGAACAAGCATTTAAAGTAAGAACCAGGACAAATTAACATCGGAACAAAAGAAAAAGTTAAACATTTTAACAAAAAAGGAACATATGAGAAGTAGTCTTTACAAAGAGTTCATAAACATTCTTGCATTCCAGTATAGTTTGCTAAGCTCACCACAATTTTGAGACTCTTTATCTAGTTCTGGGCATATAAGCTGCCCCCCCCCCCCCATTCATGATACCCGCATTACAAACTTAGCATATACTAGATGGAAGGATGCCTATTTTAATAAAATGATATGCCATGGAATGATGGTCTGTTTACACTCACAAAATATTTAAGATATTTTTGTTTATTAGTTTTGGGGTATTAAGTCTCTATGTGTCATAAAAACTTTTTCATAGCTCACCATCTGTCACAACTTAAAATTGCTATGATTTCAGTTGACAATTGCATTTCAGAAAGAAACTGTAGAAGATTGTCAATAATAAGTATCTGTAACCATGAATGATCTGTTCAGAAGAAAATATCCTAGTGCAAAATGTGTAAGTGAGTCATAACTATGTCAATAATAATTGAGAATAAATTTTCAAAGTCATAGGATTAATAATGACAGAGTTGTATTCTGGCTATTCTATCCTAAAGAAAGAAGCATACATTCCTAGATTACTTAAATTTACTTGAACCAATCGTTTCTTGTAAAAATGTGATCGGTGCTTTGCCTATACTTTAAAAAGGAAAATTAAATATCCATTTTGCATTAAGGTCAAATGCTGCATATTTTTCTTGATCAAAATTCTAAGAATACTAACTTATAAAAAATTATATGTTATATTCATATTGGAGAAAATTGGAGCTTTCTTCTGTTCTAAAAGATGATCAACAATTTGAGCTTTATCCTTTAACATTAGCTGAAGACTATAATTCAGATATTTCTTTAGTCAGTAAAAATGTATGCATGCTTTTATTTAAAAAAAAAATTCATTCGTTCTTTTGTAATTGTATTTATAACTTGCAGTTAGAATTATATTTCTCTGTAACAATTATTTCCTTCTTGCATTTGAAATTTGAAAATCCTCAACATATGTAGTAGATGATGTTAATTTTTAAAGTAAATAACTCAAAGCTTAAAATATTCTGCTATATTTAACTTTCCTCCTTTCAGGTGTGTAGTCTTTATTTTTTTCCTTTTAAACTTCAAACTGATTGCTTAAACTAGAAGTACAGAAAAAAGATAAGGGTATTTGCTATATTCTTTGGAGATGAAAAGGTTGATTGTTGTTATTATTGAGGGCTAAAATTAAAATTTGTCTATTACTTAACTTTGTCCTACAGTCATTTGCTTATAGTAATACTAGTGATGCTATTAATATATGTCCGATATTCCTTTTGGTTTCATTTTCCTTAAAATTGCTTTGGATACTTTATAAAATCATTCAATGATTTATTTTAGTTCCTGTAAAATCTCTATAATGTCCATTTTTCTCTGTTTTCACTCTTTTTTAGTTTATTAGAAACTAGATAGATTTGCTATTTAAAAGTGAAGAGTAGTAATTTAGTAGGAGGTTGTATATCATACGATGAAATTTCATTATATTATTTAAATGATAGGTATTTCAAAAGTTGAGTTTCTGTACAGAATATTTATTTGAAAATTAGAATCACACTGATTTCAGGTATCTGAAAATTAAAAAAAAAAATTCTGAAGGTAAAGTACAATATATTACTTTTAGCAGTGACTATTTTTCTGAACTCAGGGAATGAGACAATGAGTTTTTATTTAATGAATTTCCTTTTACCTACGATGAACACTTCTAGAAATATGTTGAGTGCAATTGCAATTGCTCTTGCAATTTACACAGCAGAGTTTTGCATTAAATTATACAACAGTGATGGGTATTGGAATAGTAAACACAAGGTTCTTTACATTGATAGAATAAAACAGTGCCCAAAATTACACAACGTTGAGTAAATACATCATAAAGGTTCTGAACATATAAGTCAAACAAAACTGTTTAAATAGATTATTTTCCATTAGATTTGGGAGTGATATTACATTTTGTTGGGTTTATCTGGTCAAACCCATGTTTTGATCATAATGGTTTTATGAATGCTATTTTCACAATTCAATTAATTCAAATTTAGAAATGACTCATCATGATCGATTGAATAAGTCATATAAAAGGTTACTAAAATCTTGTGATTCTTCATTTTTTTTTTCATTTCATAACCTGTTCAGCTTGTTTAGTTAAGTTAAATTCTTTTTAGTATACCACTCATGTTTTGTTTTTCCTTATCTTAAATTATGGATGAGATTTGCAGAAATGTTTCTTAATATGCTTTCCTTTTCCTGAAGCATGAAAAACCGACAGTTCATCACATTTAATTGTAAATGAGTTTAAGGCAAACTTTGTGCTGCTGATGAATGGATTAAAGACAAATAATGGCATTATATGGCAAAACAAAGCAATGGATCACTGCAGGGAAAATTGTTAATTTCAAAGCTCTTCCAAATTCCAAGCAATTTAACAAAGGGAGCAATTGTGTTTGTCCTGGCATTCAACAGCCAAGCTCCACAAAATAACACTGAAATATTGAGCCACCACTGCCAATGGAGAGGGTGTAAATCTATTGGTTCTTCAAAGACAGACCAAATGCAGCATTAACTTTAAAGCTATGTCTTTGGGGCTAATAATACATTTGAAGTAACGCCTTTAAACCCAGCAAATGTAGTCATCCACAAGAAAGACAATAACTCTTTATCACATATTTATAGAGAAACATGGATCTAGGCATTACTTTCCTCTAGAACATGCTTGATGCACACAGTAAGCAGGCAAGTTCAGATTTTTTTTTAAAAAAAATCAACTTATAATGACATTCTATAAGCAAAATAAAAATTTAAAATCACCAGCAACATAAGACAAAAAAATGTACACTTGCAATAAAAGTAGTTGTATTACACTGAATTTTTTTTTTTTTTAAACCCTATTAAATATCATCTAAATAACTAAACAAATTTCTTGTGTGCAATCTGTAAATCAAAGTTTAACCATATATTATATCTTTCCTTCTTTTACAGTTCCTTGACTTTTTCTATGGTAGATTTTCAGAACATGGCCCCATTAAATCAAATAAAGATTAGAAAAAGAAAAAAGGAAGAGAGAAGATTCAAGTAACAAGAAAAAAGATCTGAAATAGAAAAGCATCCCTCAAAACCTGAGGAACCCACTCATTTACCATAAAAAATAAATCTATTGGTGAAAAAGCAGATTATACTTTGGTACCTCAGAAGCAGAAATCCTCTACTTTCTAAAAAAGGCAAGTAGAGGATTGAAAATAAGTGAAACTTTTGCATGAAAATAACAAAAAATCAGTGCATTAATAATTCTGGTAATATGACTAGTTAATTTAAAATATAATAAAAGGATTTATTTTTCATTTATTTTCACACTTTTATCTCATTGTTGGTCAAAAATATATAGAAAAGCACATACTTTTTTACTTAAGATGCTTCCTTTTTACATAGGCATTACATAATTATAGTAATGAACGAAACAACAAAAAAAATTACATAAAATTAAAATTCCATTATTAAATTGTGCAATAATCTTCAAATATATCATACACCAATAAAATAATACTTCAAAGTCATTTAGAATTTTTTTATCACATAAATAAGTTCATAACATATTTCTGTCCAAAAAAATGAATAAATAAAATAAATAATATGCTTTAAATACAAAAACAAGAATCACTATTAAAAAAAATAACTGAGAGCATAAAAGGAAAAAAAAATACATTTAAATTATACAGAACTTACTTTTGGCACAATAAATTCAGAAGGAACCTTGTTAAGTCTACTCATTTGAGGGCTATCAGGAAAACGCTCAAACAATAAAAGTCTTAAAGGTAAGCCTTCTTTGATTCCAGCACTTTGTTCTCGAGCTTTCAACTGGAATAATAATAAAAAAAAACTTATGTAGATGAAAGAATATATATATATATATATATATATATATATTCT
>BMAV01005112.1:340524-353050 GCA_019973955.1 Trichonephila inaurata madagascariensis
GCAGGGTTCATTTCAGGTCTGAAATAGTACAAGAAGCATATTTTAATTAGGAAAAAAATATAAGAGATTAATTTAACATGAGATTAAGAAATTTAATTATGAATAATAAGATTATTTTAATTAAGAAATTTGGAGACCTGTATATCAGGTTTTACATGCATATTATTGAAAAAATATTGTATACTTTCAACTCTATGTGTGATGTCAAATGTTAAACTAATATTAAAAACAATTAATTTAATAATTAATATAAAATTTTTGTAAACTTTATATTATTTTTTAACAGTTTTACAAAGGATAAGTAATAAAATTAACATTTCAAATCTGTGAAATATATCAGCCTTCAAAAGTTAAAGTAAAACAAGTCTTCTGTATTAAATTTGAAAACAAATTAACATAAAAATACCATTTTTGAAAAAATAATACTTTAAACCAGCAGTTCTTAAACTTTTGATCGCCGTGAACCCCTCTTTATACATCAGACTGACATAGTTGACCCCCAGGATTTTGAACACCCCTCCCTGAATACCTACACATGGCTGAGGTATTTAAAAGTTCTTGAATAGTCTTAAGACTGTCTTTGCTACTTAAACAGACTTTTTTAATACTTCTTTTTTTTCCCTTTAAGACAACAGTAAACATCTAATTACATGCATATACAAAATACTAATTTCAACTAAATAATATAGCCACAAGTAATTAAATAATGCGGGTGCAATTTAACTAGAAAATAAAGAAGGATGCAATTGTAACTGTATTAGCAGGCTATGTGAATTCAGTCCTTAATGTTTACACATGAGTTTCTACTGGATATTAGTTTTTGAAAATATTATATTGTAATAATGGCTATGCAGTTGCAAACAATAAAAAAACTGAATTAATATTCTTGATTGAAATACATGTTCTGGTAAATATTTTTATTGGGGACAATTTAGTGGTCTAGTCTAGGATGACACATCTTTCAATTTTTCCACAAGGTCTTTCAGAGTCTGAAAAAGAGAGAAATCTTAACATTAAATGAGAAACCTTTGTGGACTCCCTAAAAAGGTGCTGTGGACCTCAGGGGGTCTAAGGACCACCGTTTAAGAACCACTGCTTTAAACAGTTATTTATTGAATTTTACATAAAAAATTACATAAATTGAAATTACATAATTTTAAGATCAAGCATTATTTACAAATAGTTATATTTTTTCGTAAAATGTACTTATTTATTTTTAAAAGAAACCTCTTTATAAAGCATGATTGCAATGAGTACTTGTGTTACAATGAGCAAAAGTATAATTCTTGTATATTTTACTTCTAAAACAACTCAGCAAAATAAAATATTCTATTTAATTCCAAATTAAAATTTTTCAATTAAGTACTTTATGAGATTTTATAACTTTGATAATTTTTTTTCGTTAATTAAATACAATACAAATTTCAGAGATATTAATTTGTATTTAAAAAATTCATATTTCAAAAGTACTAACATGACAATATTAGTAACACTCGCTTTTCTTAATATATTGGTGGTATTCCTAACTTTACATGGAGAAGCCATAAGTTTCAGCGGTCTTGTTTTTCGAAATGTTACCAAATTATCTTCATTTTCACTTAATTTTTTCATAGTTGGAGATTCTTCAGGTTGATCATCTACAAACTGGCGCATGAAACTTTCTCTGACCTAAAATAAAAATTTAAATTTCATATAAATTCCAATTTATAATGCAGATAATAAAGTAAATTATTTTCATAAAAATTTGTATTCTTTAATTCTTTCATGATTAATCAATTTTTAAGAATGGAAAATTATATTGATACCAAAATAACAGATTTATTGAAGTAAAATTTTTAATGGTTACTTGGTAGATATTTCATGGTACTGAGAGCCCTCATGGAACACATTACTAAAAAAATGGTACTCTTTCGTTAACTGAGTAACATATTTAATCCTTACATTTAATAAAGTATTTTATTAATTATAAATAAAGTATGAAAATAAAATAATTTATTACATTTGATAAACTTTCAAGCTTCAAGATTTTGTTTGTTACTCAACAAATAGGAAAGTACCCCAAATTATTTTTTAAATCTTATTTTGTAAAAGATATCCAAAATTTTTTTAAAAATGCATTTCCTAATATATTTACAATGAATTACAATAAAAGACTAAAATTTCAGATTTCAAAAAATAGTAATTTGTTTTTTTTAACTAATTAAAGCTTTTTGAAAAGTGTAAGACGTATTGGTTCTTCAAAGAATTTAAACTTTATAAATATATTTTCAATAACAGAAAACTTCTTCAAAAAAAATAAAACCCACAACATAATTAAACTAAAAATTTATCAGTATAAATTATTTTTTTCAACATACACGCACAAAATGTTGTTAAAATGTTTACTGGAAGGATTATAATCCAAGCATATAAAACAGTTCAAGTATCCCACAAGAACAATGACAAATAATAAAAAAAGAACAAGCATTTAAAGTAAGAACCAGGACAAATTAACATCGGAACAAAAGAAAAAGTTAAACATTTTAACAAAAAAGGAACATATGAGAAGTAGTCTTTACAAAGAGTTCATAAACATTCTTGCATTCCAGTATAGTTTGCTAAGCTCACCACAATTTTGAGCCTCTTTATCTAGTTCTGGGCAAATAAGATGCCCCCCCCCCCCATTCATGATACCCGCATTACAAACTTAGCATATACTAGATGGAAGGATGCCTATTTTAATAAAATGATATGCCATGGAATGATGGTCTGTTTACACTCACAAAATATTTAAGATATTTTTGTTTATTAGTTTTGGGGTATTAAGTCTCTATGTGTCATAAAAACTTTTTCATAGCTCACCATCTGTCACAACTTAAAATTGCTATGATTTCAGTTGACAATTGCATTTCAGAAAGAAACTGTAGAAGATTGTCAATAATAAGTATCTGTAACCATGAATGATCTGTTCAGAAGAAAATATCCTAGTGCAAAATGTGTAAGTGAGTCATAACTATGTCAATAATAATTGAGAATAAATTTTCAAAGTCATAGGATTAATAATGACAGAGTTGTATTCTGGCTATTCTATCCTAAAGAAAGAAGCATACATTCCTAGATTACTTAAATTTACTTGAACCAATCGTTTCTTGTAAAAATGTGATCGGTGCTTTGCCTATACTTTAAAAAGGAAAATTAAATATCCATTTTGCATTAAGGTCAAATGCTGCATATTTTTCTTGATCAAAATTCTAAGAATACTAACTTATAAAAAATTATATGTTATATTCATATTGGAGAAAATTGGAGCTTTCTTCTGTTCTAAAAGATGATCAACAATTTGAGCTTTATCCTTTAACATTAGCTGAAGACTATAATTCAGATATTTCTTTAGTCAGTAAAAATGTATGCATGCTTTTATTTAAAAAAAAAATTCATTCGTTCTTTTGTAATTGTATTTATAACTTGCAGTTAGAATTATATTTCTCTGTAACAATTATTTCCTTCTTGCATTTGAAATTTGAAAATCCTCAACATATGTAGTAGATGATGTTAATTTTTAAAGTAAATAACTCAAAGCTTAAAATATTCTGCTATATTTAACTTTCCTCCTTTCAGGTGTGTAGTCTTTATTTTTTTCCTTTTAAACTTCAAACTGATTGCTTAAACTAGAAGTACAGAAAAAAGATAAGGGTATTTGCTATATTCTTTGGAGATGAAAAGGTTGATTGTTGTTATTATTGAGGGCTAAAATTAAAATTTGTCTATTACTTAACTTTGCCCTACAGTCATTTGCTTATAGTAATACTAGTGATGCTATTAATATATGTCCGATATTCCTTTTGGTTTCATTTTCCTTAAAATTGCTTTGGATACTTTATAAAATCATTCAATGATTTATTTTAGTTCCTGTAAAATCTCTATAATGTCCATTTTTCTCTGTTTTCAATCTTTTTTAGTTTATTAGAAACTAGATAGATTTGCTATTTAAAAGTGAAGAGTAGTAATTTAGTAGGAGGTTGTATATCATACGATGAAATTTCATTATATTATTTAAATGATAGGTATTTCAAAAGTTGAGTTTCTGTACAGAATATTTATTTGAAAATTAGAATCACACTGATTTCAGGTATCTGAAAATTAAAAAAAAAAATTCTGAAGGTAAAGTACAATATATTACTTTTAGCAGTGACTATTTTTCTGAACTCAGGAAATGAGGCAATGAGTTTTTATTTAATGAATTTCCTTTTACCTACGATGGACACTTCTGGAAATATGTTGAGTGCAATTGCAATTGCTCTTGCAATTTACACAGCAGAGTTTTGCATTAAATTATACAACAGTGATGGGTATTGGAATAGTAAACACAAGGTTCTTTACATTGATAGAATAAAACAGTGCCCAAAATTACACAACGTTGAGTAAATACATCATAAAGGTTCTGAACATATAAGTCAAACAAAACTGTTTAAATAGATTATTTTCCATTAGATTTGGGAGTGATATTACATTTTGTTGGGTTTATCTGGTCAAACCCATGTTTTGATCATAATGGTTTTATGAATGCTATTTTCACAATTCAATTAATTCAAATTTAGAAATGACTCATCATGATCGATTGAATAAGTCATATAAAAGGTTACTAAAATCTTGTGATTCTTCATTTTTTTTTTCATTTCATAACCTGTTCAGCTTGTTTAGTTAAGTTAAATTCTTTTTAGTATACCACTCATGTTTTGTTTTTCCTTATCTTAAATTATGGATGAGATTTGCAGAAATGTTTCTTAATATGCTTTCCTTTTCCTGAAGCATGAAAAACCGACAGTTCATCACATTTAATTGTAAATGAGTTTAAGGCAAACTTTGTGCTGCTGATGAATGGATTAAAGACAAATAATGGCATTATATGGCAAAACAAAGCAATGGATCACTGCAGGGAAAATTGTTAATTTCAAAGCTCTTCCAAATTCCAAGCAATTTAACAAAGGGAGCAATTGTGTTTGTCCTGGCATTCAACAGCCAAGCTCCACAAAATAACACTGAAATATTGAGCCACCACTGCCAATGGAGAGGGTGTAAATCTATTGGTTCTTCAAAGACAGACCAAATGCAGCATTAACTTTAAAGCTATGTCTTTGGGGCTAATAATACATTTGAAGTAACGCCTTTAAACCCAGCAAATGTAGTCATCCACAAGAAAGACAATAACTCTTTATCACATATTTATAGAGAAACATGGATCTAGGCATTACTTTCCTCTAGAACATGCTTGATGCACACAGTAAGCAGGCAAGTTCAGATTTTTTTTTAAAAAAAAAATCAACTTATAATGACATTCTATAAGCAAAATAAAAATTTAAAATCACCAGCAACATAAGACAAAAAAATGTACACTTGCAATAAAAGTAGTTGTATTACACTGAATTTTTTTTTTTTTTAAACCCTATTAAATATCATCTAAATAACTAAACAAATTTCTTGTGTGCAATCTGTAAATCAAAGTTTAACCATATATTATATCTTTCCTTCTTTTACAGTTCCTTGACTTTTTCTATGGTAGATTTTCAGAACATGGCCCCATTAAATCAAATAAAGATTAGAAAAAGAAAAAAGGAAGAGAGAAGATTCAAGTAACAAGAAAAAAGATCTGAAATAGAAAAGCATCCCTCAAAACCTGAGGAACCCACTCATTTACCATAAAAAATAAATCTATTGGTGAAAAAGCAGATTATACTTTGGTACCTCAGAAGCAGAAATCCTCTACTTTCTAAAAAAGGCAAGTAGAGGATTGAAAATAAGTGAAACTTTTGCATGAAAATAACAAAAAATCAGTGCATTAATAATTCTGGTAATATGACTAGTTAATTTAAAATATAATAAAAGGATTTATTTTTCATTTATTTTCACACTTTTATCTCATTGTTGGTCAAAAATATATAGAAAAGCACATATTTTTTTACTTAAGATGCTTCCTCTTTACATAGGCATTACATAATTATAGTAATGAACGAAACAACAAAAAAAATTACATAAAATTAAAATTCCATTATTAAATTGTGCAATAATCTTCAAATATATCATACACCAATAAAATAATACTTCAAAGTCATTTAGAATTTTTTTATCACATAAATAAGTTCATAACATATTTCTGTCCAAAAAAATGAATAAATAAAATAAATAATATGCTTTAAATACAAAAACAAGAAACACTATTAAAAAAAATAACTGAGAGCATAAAAGGAAAAAAAAATACATTTAAATTATACAGAACTTACTTTTGGCACAATAAATTCAGAAGGAACCTTGTTAAGTCTACTCATTTGAGGGCTATCAGGAAAACGCTCAAACAATAAAAGTCTTAAAGGTAAGCCTTCTTTGATTCCAGCACTTTGTTCTCGAGCTTTCAACTGGAATAATAATAAAAAAAAACTTATGTAGATGAAAGAATATATATATATATATATATATATATATATTCTTTCATCTACATGTTAATAATAATATAAGGATCTAACAAAGTTATTTCCCTTTTGCTCTTAATTTTATATTCTCATGCTACAAATCAACTTAGATCAACTGCCCAATAATTCATTATCAATAAGAAAGTTTAAACTACACAAAGAGTGCTTAATCTGCTTTTTTTCCACTAAAGCATCAATTTCACAAAAGAAAAAAAAGATATTAATTAAAAAGTTTCATCTAAATTAAAATCAACAATTGGAATTTTATAAAAATTTATTTTAGCATAATTAATAGTTTATAATAAAATATAAACCATGAACATAAGCATTTAACTATGTCTTTAAAAACTATACAATATCACAAAATATGCCAGCAGGATTATGTATATTGCATAAATGATATAAACAATCAAAAGAGTAAATATATTATCCTGAAAATAGTCTAAAATTAATTTTATGACTTTTATTTAAAATTCATTTTCTGACTATTTTATTTTTGACATTAATTCATAAATGTTTCACCAATATATTTGAATATCAGCCAAATATTTTACAAACACATAACATAATGTTAGGATCTAAAAATTAAAATATGAATATAAACTAAAATATATATTCAACTTTTAAAAATTAAATAAATGTCATTAGAATTCAAAATACATGCAATGAAAATTCAAATCATTAAAAACCTTAAGCAAATTTTACCTGTTTCACTTTCTTAATATCTTCATCCAACTCTAAGTTATCAAGGATAACTGCTACAAACAAACTCAGCACAATCTATATTTAACAAAAGAAAAATTAAAACCTATTTAGCATATTGTTTTTTTGAGACAAAATAATTACTTACTGTACAAATTGATACTTTTCTTCTCTCACTGATTCTTTATAAAATAAAAATACTATGGTAAACTATTAATATTAAAAACATACATTGTCAAATATGAAAAGAAAATTATTCTTCAAGTAAATACATTTTTCCTACAAGTGACAATATTTTCCCAATTAAAGAATTTTGTAATAATAATTATTAAATAAAATTAATGACTGAGTGTATTCGTATTATTTACCGAATTTAGTTAAGTTTGCAATACTTTCCAAGGTAATATTTTACTGATTTTTTTCAATGTTTGCTCAAATGTTCTATCACAACACCAATTTATAGTAAAATATAGTTAAAAAAAGTATACATAATGAACAATAATTAAGCAAATCTCACAAATCAAGACTAAATTTGTTCTCATAGTTCAGATCAGCTACTAGTAATATTTAATTTTGATAGTACAACTGAGTAACAACTAAGCAAAATGTAGATATAAATATTTTTCAAGAAGATTTTCTAAAAGATACAGTGGGGACAAAAAGTCCTGAACACTCAGTTTTTTGCCTAATTTTTGTGTTTGGCTAAATTTTTTGTTATATTATGCTGGTTTCAAATCTTTTACTAGTTTACAATATGACAGATATTTTTTGTAGTACAGCTGTCTGAACACAAGAATGTGTAGTACGTACAGAATAACACAATTTAGAAAACCATATTATATGTAATAGAGAAACACAAAACCTTACAGCCCAGGTACATTTAGCATACATTTTGAAAATTACATGATTGTTACATGTTTGAAGATCAATATTTTATGGACCAGTGGTTTGCTTTAATTAGAACTCTACAACTTTTTTGGTGTGGATTGCACCAATTTTTCAAGAAGCTCTTTTTTGACCTCATGGTTGAAGTAAAACATCAAAGCTTCAATTAACTCAAATTTGTTTGAAGGTTTTTTTTTTTTTTTTTTGAAATATCATAACCAATTTTATGCTGTTGGTTCTTTATAGAGTTAAGATCTGGAGACTGTTCTGATCAGCTCATTCTATTCACAATATCGTGAAGCATTATTGTCCCAAAAAAATCTATGAATAATTTCCAGAAAGATCTCCCAATGTTGGTAGCAATTTATTTTGTATTATTCTGTATTATTTTTCTGTATTTCTTGGTTTTCCCTTTTCTTCTCATGATGTGATGTCTTCTAACCACACGAGATGATATGCAGCTCTGTATCATCACTTTCATTGGATCCTATATTATGTGCTTCAAATACTGAGAGCTGAATTCTTTATGAGTGTGTCGTCTTACATAGGCACTAATTTTGTTGTCTGAAATGCAGGACTGACTTTCATCTCCAAACATTACTTTTTCAAAGTTTTTAACTACCCATAATGAATGGTTCTTTACTCTTGCTAATCAACCAGTAATTACTTGGGGTGATCTTTGAAGCCTTGTAATCCTATTTCCAGTATGCCTCTCATAATTCATGGGCACACATTTACAATTGATGTCAGAATCCATAATTTCAAAATTTATGGTGAATTAAGCCATTTATTTAAAATGAAATCATGTGCAATACCCCGTCTTCATGTAAAGTTGTTTTTCTTGGATCCTTCATATTGTTTCCTGATCACAATAGAATTCGTTCAAGAATATTTTTTAATGTTCTAATGATAGTAGAAAATCCGCAAGGTACTGCAGTAGCAATTTGGCTCATAAAATACCATTTTTCCTTCAAAAGTATTATTTTGTGTCTTCCATTATAACACAGAACATAACTTCAATATTATCCACCCATGCACTTCAAATTGCAATAAATCAACTTTCAATACAATAAAACATTCCGTTTTCAACTTTTCATTACTATTGTTCTCTAATTGGTTGGAATAATGGACTATTTAATTGGTTGAAAAAGAAACAACTTATTATTACAGTTGCCTTGTGCTTGTCTTATGTTTTTTTCAAAATATTGATAAAATTATTTACTTTACATAAATTCTACGAACAGATTTGAGATTAGCTTGAAAAACATATATATGAAACAATAACAATAGTTAAGAAAGTGCAATCATTTCAAAATGAAAAATGAAGACAAATATGAAAGCTAGGCAAAAAATTGAGTAAGTTCAGGACTTTTTGCCACCACTGTAGTTGACATCTCGCTCTCCAAACTTACACACTACAGCAATATGAGAATTTTCAGCATCAACAGATTTAACATACATCAGTTTATCTACATAGCAGATCTTTAGCAGCACCAGGACTCGAACCCACGACTCGACAATGCCGGTCACGAGTTCGCAAACATAACCACTTGACTAATGTAACCAATCTTTCTAATGGAAAAAGTTGCATAAAACATATTATAATTCTGCAACATAAGCAGAAAAATAAATAATTTTTAAACAAAAAAATTTATGTTATAATGTGTTAAATATAGCTTTTATTATACAAAAGTAATAAATACTTAATTAGTATTAAAAATACTGAAACTGATGAATAAAAAAAAATTTAAGAACACTAAAACATCCATTTTAAAGGATTAGCTTCCTTCCTTTTCTTTCTTTTTTTTGGAGAAATACTTGCATTTTCATACAATTTCAAGTATACATTCATAATCACTTTTTATAGTGTAGTGATTAGCACAGAAATGAAGGATGTAAAAAAAGTTATTCAATAATACTTTATAAAGAAATTATTCCTCCTCAGAATATTTGATGCATTTAGGTTCCTCAGTTATTTAGTAATACTAATAAATAAGTAAAATTTTTCTTTCACTGACTGCCAAAGTTGAATACCCTTCATAAAAAGTCGTCCAAGCATATGATTTAATTATTAAATGTTACTGCAGTTCTTTTCTCTTATTTTATATTATAGTATAAAATATATAATTTTTCATATTTAAAAATTTCTTCACAGTTCAACTGTTATTTTATGTATGTAGTATTATGTAAATATTTTTCATTGATTTTAAATTTATAACTAGAAAGTAAAATACAATAAAAGAAATCTTAGTTTTAAAAAGGAGTGTGACAGCTTTTACTCAATAAAAAAAAATACAAACAATGAAGAAAAAACTTACCAGAGTCACAAACAGATGGTATAAAATAAAATATATAGCCACAAGGGGACCAATTGTTCTGCTTGTCCTCAGCATTGTTTCATTCATAACCTCACCCCAACCTTCTTGAGTAAGGATTTGGAACATTGACATAAATGCCTAAAATTTTTAGTAGTTATAATGTCATATATTATTATAGAAATAGAATTATATTATCAAAGGCATTAAAATATCTCAAACTAGGTTCAGAAGTATTTTTTTTCTTTCAAATTTTCTATAAGGTCCAAATGTTTAGTTTCACATTCAAGCACAATAATTAAATATGCAGCAGGAAAAAACATATTTAGGGAACTATTTTCAAGAAGTTTCAATAAAATTTCTGAATTCTTCAAATGTTCTATTTCAAAAAAATATTTATATTTTCCCAAGTAAAAAAAAAAAAAAAAAAAAGAAAGAAAGAAAGAAATGCAACTAATTTTTTAAATATATTTCTAGTGAATGGACTAAAAGCTTTAAATTAATTAACTTGAATCAACTGCAAATTAGGAATTTAAGCAATTTTTCAATATCTTTATGGCCTGTGGACCATGTGGTCTGTGCATAGCAATAACAGGTGGGTACACAAAATAATGTTGACCCATTAACACTTTATATCCCTAAATTTTCATTTTTATACAAATATCTCCTTTAATAAAAATTCTACATGGTCATGACTTTTTGTATTTATTGTTACTTAATTATTTTTATTCAACTGCAAATGCAAAAAAAAAAATTATAAAAATGTAATTTTTGTTTTCATTGCATGTGCATGTAGCTTTAATAGACCGGTGACTAGGAGGAAGAAAACCCATGTTCAATTACAAATTAAATTTTAAATAAAATTACTCGTGAAAAATAATCATAAAAAAAAATAACAATGAAAAAATTAAAAAAAATTATTTTAAGGAGTTAAAATAATGATACCTACAAAAATAGTTGCTCTTTTCTGAATAATTTTAAAACTAATACATCAAAAACAAACCAAGACTATTGTTCAATTCACTGAAAACCTTTAAAAGATCAATAAAATTATCAGTTGAAAAAATACATATGTAGTTATGAGCTTTTCAATAATACAACTGTTTACTTACTTCAGGGAAAGCTTCAAATTTATTAAAATCTCCCAAGGAACAGAACAACTGCATACTAATACTGGAGGTAATTACGAGTAAACACATTGTGAATATAATTAGACTACCAAGTTTCTTTCCAGGACCAAATATCTAATAAAAAAAAAAGAAATTACATATTTTCTGATTTCCTGATTGTTAATGTAATATATATCCTGTTAATAAAGTCAAAGGCATAAAAGTTCATTTTAATGATCTGAATAACACATTTATATAATGTGTTTTTTGACAGAAAACAAAATTATAATAATACAGGAATTACCTAAAAGAATGCAAGACTACGCATTCCTAAATTAAAGGAAGATGGTTAAAAATAAGACTGGCAAAATATGAGCTTTTGAAATGGTAACACATTTTGAAAACGTTTTTAAAAAGTAAATAAAAATACCTCAAAATTTCCTTAGTTTAAATTCACATAGTATGAAAATACTTTTGTGTGTTCAATTTACTTTAATTTCTTTTTATCAATATATTTGTGCTTTTAAAAAGGTAAAATATTTTTTGCAGAAAAATTGAAAGTTTTTTAAAAAAATAAATTTTTTTAAAATAAAATTATCATATAAAATTCACATTCTATTTTTAAAACACTGAATCAGTGATATGAAATTTTCACAACTTCGATTAATTTTTCAAAGGTTACAATAAAAACTAATTATGATAAACTGAAAAATGAAATGGGAAAGTCAAACTTAATATAAAAATATCAGAATAAGTATTTCTTTTTAAATAATAGATCACATTTCATTCTCAGAGGCCCTCTATACCCCACTAAAAACTTGAAAATCTTCGAGTAGATGGAAGTTGATAATTTTAATTTGGAACTTATAAAACAAACATGTTCAGAATTATGGAAAGCAAAATTTATGGAATTACGAAAAGATCTGAATGACAGCTAACGATAAATCAACAGCTGTTTTAAATTGTTGGATGTCACTGATGGAGAGATTTAATTGTTTGATGAAAATATCATGTATTCTGCTTTTCACTTTTGGTTCTATACAGTGGTATACACAAGGGGGGGGGGGGGGGA
>BMAV01005112.1:353150-432670 GCA_019973955.1 Trichonephila inaurata madagascariensis
AAAACTGAATGGTTAGAATCATCCCAAATTACATCCAATGTGATATGAAGTACAGGGACAAGGTTCACATTAAAATACTTATTTTTTATTTAACTATATTGAAGGAATACTTATATTTTGTTTTTTATTTATTATGTTAATGAATATGTTTAAAACACATAATGCATATATGTTCAATTTTAATTTTTTAATTATCTTGAAGGAATAGTTATATTTTGTTAATAAATATCTCTAAATGAAGCAAATTTAATGTACGACAAAACTGTAATTTGGAATTCTTGTCCTCCATTCCTTAACTCTGCATGTACTGCCATGGGGACTGAATTGTTTCAAATATTTTTGACTGTATGGCACCATGAATTATATTGGTAGATTGGTTTGGTTGTGAATCCATGATCTATAGAATTTAATTAATATGCAATTATCCATAATTATATCAATAAGGTTAAAATTGTACAAAATTGAATTTAGTAAATTTGCAATAAAATGCACACTTAAAAATTAATAAAAGTAATTTAATAATTAATTTTTTATTTGTTAAATTACAAAAACAACAAAATTTAAATTGTGTAAAATATTAATCTAATAAAAGAATATGCAGAAAATCTCAATGGCAACTTATGCAAAAAATTTTCTTGAGGAAAAAAAAAATTTATATTAATTAATAAATTTAATTAGCACAAAAAAAGTATTTTCAAATTAAACAAAATGGTAATGCAATGTCTATGCTACTAGGCTATTTAGAATTATATTTAAAGCAAGAAAAGTATAAGTGTACAAAATAGACATTGAAATTTAACTACAATTTTCACAAAACACCAGAAACATTACATGATTTCATTTTAAGAATTTATAAAGCTTATTCATCTTTACATATGCATCAAGTTTGAAAAAGATTGGTCATCTATACTCCTCAGTTTTTTTTAATTAGCAAAGCTGGATTCGTCGATTTTAATATCTTTCTTTTTGACGTTTTTCACAAAAAAAATAACCTGTCAATAAGTTTCATTTTGAATTTTATACATTTAACTTTCCAATATTACAAATATCTTTTAATTACAAAAAAAAAGTAATTAAATTCAGAAAGCAGAATATATGGGAATAACTTCTAAAATAGTTTCATAAATAAACAATACATGCTACATTTACCTTAGATAAATCTAAATATAACAAATTGTGTGTGTATGATTTTGCCTAATCTATAAAGCTGCAATTCCAAGAATTAAATTTATTTCAAGAGATAAAGTCAAAAGCACATAAAATAAAAAAAGCAGTAATTAAATTCAAAAATGAAATAAACTGTATTGATCTTCGTTTTGATATTCTTAAGATAATTATGAAAGAAATTTTAGAAAAATGATAAGGGAAGATAGAAAAACTACTGTAAATTTATAGCTATTTTATTTTTTTAAAGTTCCAAACAATTATAATATAAATAAATTTAAAATGAAAATTTACACATCCTTCCTCTAAAGAAAGCATAATGCTGCTTTTGTCAAATTGTTTGGTTGATTTTGTAATTTATTTTTAATCATAATTCACACTTTTTTTTTTTTTTTTTTTTGTTACTTCCTTTTGAATTCCTTGGATCTTAAATTTTTACACAGAATGAATTGCTTTATATATTAATATATGCAAGATCAACAGCAATATCTTTTACAAAAAACTTGATAATATTTTTTGTAAATTTTTCTTACAGGATCTACAGATACTATAAATATAAAACTGATAAATGCTGTGTCTCAAATATATATCCTTATTGTAAATAAATGCTTTTACAAAAGTAAGGATGAGAAAAAAATTCTTTTTTTATTACAATAAATCAGGAATCAAGGTAATCTTTTAAATAATTTTCTCTATTTATATCCTTAAATTTTCAGTATAACTTTTAAGCAAGAATATCAATTTACATTGTACCAGCTGGAGTAAAAAATTAATTAGCTAAGAATTTATATCCAAAATAATACATTTATTTAAATTCGGTTTTTTTTCTCTTTAGGAGTTAATAGTCTCTTAGGAGTTCTTTAGGAGGACAATAAAATTCAAATTATAATTTGTAATAGCAAATTTTAAAGCAAATCATAAAATGACATTTTATATTTAATAGAGAAAATCTAGAAATGGAACAGAAATACAAAAACTACAGTGCTTTTTGAAAATTTACATTTTAAACAGCATAAATTTTCTACTAGAAGATAATAATTTTCATAAATTATTTGAGAACAGAATCAAAATCCTGATTAGTATAACTTACTTTGTATACAAAATCTTCTAGCACAGGAGATGCTTTTATCAATCTAACTATTCTTAAAACCTAATGTGAAAAAAAAGTAAAATATTAAACTTTTAAACATTCCGTTTTATTACATTAAAATTATATATTTTTTCAACATTTTCATAATTAAGTAGAGAAAATATAGAGCAATGGGTGAAATAATACCTGAAAGGAAGACAGTTCTCGCATATATAGGTCAGGAATAATATGTAAAGTTGTTCCTATAGCTAACAACAATTCGAATTTGTGAAGTGATCTTCTATAATAGCCATGAAATCCAAGACACCATATTTTGAATAATACTTCAAGGTCAAAAAATATGGTAAAACCAACCTAGAAGTACATGTTAAGGAAAAAAATCAAAAATAAGTGTACTCAAATTTTCAACCACAATGATACTTAATTACATTTATGTACATAACATAATTAAAAAGAATGCAAATTAATGGTACAGTTGCTTAAAAAACATCTTTAAAAACTTCATAAATTTCATTGCAGCAAGAAAAAATAGATATATCAGTGTTCTCAGCTCAAAGGAGATTGATATAATTTATAATGTTTTAACAGTGTGATACAGTACTCACAGCCAATCACATGTAATAGTAGATTAAGCAATATACAGATACAACTTATTTCATAAAAAGCAACATGGTTAAAATAATTCCGATTTACATTTATATATAATGAACACTTTAAACATAATCTAAGGAATAAAATTCAAATAAGAGTGCTAAAGAATGCAGTGCATTCAACACTGAAGATTTAACTCCGGCAATTGATAAATATTTCAATGAGGTCAGATTTTTCAAAAAAAAAAAAAAAAATACATTTGAAATTAATGATTTTGTTTCAAAAAGCAAACAAATAAGTAATGAAATGAACCTGCAAGATAAGTAATTAAATTTCACTCCTGTTTTATATAATATTTGAATAATTTCTTTTAATAATATTCTTAAAATATTTATTTATTTAGTCATTCTGAAGATCGCGCGCGTATAACAGTAAAAATAATTATTATTTACTTGATTTCTCTTTAGGTAGTGATGAATTTAAAGATTACTTACTTATTATTCAATATGTTTGGTAGCGGGGCAAAATAAAAACAAAAATATAATATGAATTTTTTTATACAATTCTTGCCTCAAGCTTTATTGAATTCTTAGGTACTTTGTAAAAAAGAACATCTCAATACAAAAAAATAAAGCTTCTAAATTGACCAACAAAAATGATTGAATAAATAACCAGAAGTATTAAAATGTAGAATCAACAAGTACATCTATATACCTGGAAAGCCTAATTCTACTCAAACTTTTCAGATTGTCAGTTAGTGATTTTGCAAATTCCATAATAAATAAAAAGTATTGAACTGAACTGAACTCAGTGGTGCAACAGCCCATGAGAACCAAGGCCTACTATGTTGCTCAGCTTCCTATCTTAGGCACTGAGGTGTACTGTGCAGATGTTTCAGTCAAGTAGTCAATTTGACGAGAATCTCCTAGTGTTCAGTTCCCAAGCAAGCTTGGTACACATTTATTGACCCACTGAAAGGATGAAAGGCTGAGTCGACCTGGCCCAGCCTGGGATTTGAGCTCCAGACTTGTGGTGTGGAAGCTTGATACACTACCACTTAGCCACTGGGCTTCTTAAATAAAAATTAGCTCCAATAAAAAAAAGGAGTTTGCAGAAAATGTGTTTTGTTTGATAATGTGTGTGAAGTTGGAAAAGAAAGTTGCAAACGAACTTGAATTTGGTGCAAAGAAAGTGAAGTAGGACCTGCTTAATTTATAATGCAATTAGTGTAAATATTACACATTTGAATCAAAACACACATTTTTTACATTTGTTTTCTATAAAACAAATAAAAATTAAATCGTAATTTAGTTTCAGAATTTTATCTTTATGCCATTACATTTGAAATTTATTTTTCTGAACATCTAATCTTATGGTTTAAATCAATATTTAAAAAAAATCTTCATTACAAAAACATGCTATATTTTTAAACACCCAAACATATGTAGATTTCAAATAAGTAATTGAAAAATGTAATTATTGAAATAATTTTAAAAAAAAAAGCAATCACAGAGTTAAAGAAGTTTTGTACAAAAAGATGAAAAATTACTTATCGTTTTTTTAATAACACCAATAGTATTAGGGGAATAATGAGGGAATTAAAAAGTACACAATCTGATTAGAATTTCTGGTAGTGATTTGTCAAGATATTTTAGTAATGAGGCTTCTGATAAAATATATGTCCCATCCGGGACTTCAAATTTCACACCCCCCCCCTAGGGGTATGCGCCCTATAGTTTGAGAAGCACTGCTGTAGAACAATAATTGCAGTAATGCATATATAGAATTGTTTGAAGTGGTACAGTTGTATGGTATTATGAGTATAAAGTTGAGCAAAATTCAATTAACAAGAGCTGGTACATTTATTTCTTATTTGAGCCTTTTGGTAATAAACATTTGAAACAAAATAATTCATTTGAATACTTTTAACATCAGAAAAATCAACAGATAAACTCAATGCTCGTAAAATAATAAGCAATACTGAGTTGAGGGCAGAAAATTTCTTCCTAAAAATCTTAGTGTATGGTTGAATTACTCAGTAGTCAATAGTTTTGTCATTATAGCTCATTGATTTCAATTGATGATGTTTGAGAGTAAGTTTTTAAATGAAGACACATAAAATAAAAGACAACTATTCATGGCCAAAATTAAAAGAATTTCATATATACTTGTGAAAAAAATACTCACTTCAGCTAAGTAATAATGTTTATAAAATTCTTCACGGAGTCTTCCATCATGCTCAAATTTGATACTAGCAGCAACTATAGCATTAGCCACATTCACCACCATAACAATAACTTGGAAGACTGCAGACTGAAGAAACACTTGCAGACAATGAGGAGCTTTACCTCGACCTTTATTTTCATCCACAGTGATTAATTTCCATCCTGAATCATCACCTTTTAATACCTGAATAAATTATAAAGATATTACATAGAAAGTAATAATGATTACAAAAAAGTATCTCAAAAAATTACCCCACCTTCATTTTCTATGTATCTCACAAAAACATTTTAAAAGCACTGAAAGATAAGACAACCTGAAAAAGTAGCATCAGCTAACAAAAGAAACCCATGAATGAGTATCTGGAATATTACCAATAATTACATCAGCTAGGCAATGTTATAAAAGTATTGTGGAAAGAAAGAATTGTCATTTATATGTCTTGAGTAATAGCTTCTTTTGAATAGCTAATTCACCACAAGAAAAGCATGTTTGTTGAAGATTTTTGACACATTTGATATTCAAAAGAATCAGTTGTATTCAATCCAGTAAGTCTTGTTTTTAAATTAGCAAAACTTACTAAGTAAACAGGAAATACATAGGAGTGGACACTAAAAGAAATTTAATGCAGAACAAAAGTGATATCTTGTTCGTATGTCACTTAGAAATAAAAAAAATATCAATAGATCTCAGGGCTACATGGGGATCAGAGTGTGGAATGAATATAAATAGTAATATTGTTCATGGATGTTTTATTTTAAAGGACTTATGAGATTTAGTTCACCAGAATGTCTACTTATTGGAAAAATGAGAGGTACTTCCCTTAAAGTGGCCCAAATAATAAGTAAAATGGAAAACTTACATTCTCAGATGAATCCAAATTTAACCTTAATGAACTCTAAGGTATAATGAATGTTAAGGTATACAAGGACATTTTACAAGGAAAACGCTTGCTTATTACTAAAGACCAATATGGACTTATCTTTAAGTGCATGTCTTAAGATAATTCAGCTCTGTGCAATGGAGGTATATGCATGAAAAGTGCACATCAGTTACATTACACATTTTTATTTTGTTCTTATCTTTAGAACCTCAGATTACAAAAAAAACAAAACCCCCAAAATGCCCGCAGGATCATAGCATCACTACTTAGCAATGCCCAGGAAACAGTCCAGATTTAAATCCAATGAAAGCCTGTGAAATCAGATGAGACAGGAAGTGTTGCACAGGAAACCCTGATTCATGATACAACAAAGGAAAACACTTGTCAAAGTTTTTATTTAAGTGATACCCCCTTGAATATATCCAAAAAATAATTTTATCAATGTTCAGTTGTTGAGTTGCTGTAATCAAGGCCAAGGATGGCCCTACTAAATATAAGTAACAGCTGAAAGGCATTATTGATTTGGATAACATCCACTATTGTGAACAATAGAGAATGAAGTGTTCGTGAAATCTTTTATCACAATTGGCATTAAAAGCTGGGGTTTTTTTAACCTTTATGAAAAGTTTTTTATTTCTAATGGGCTGCAGATTGGTTACAAATATAATTTGTTTGAAGTTCAAACTGTATAGACATAGGCTTTTTCTATTATTTGCTGCAATTCTATTATTGCTGCCATATACAGATTGCAACTTGTGATTCATTTTTTACTCCTGCATACCTCTGTATGTCTTTAAAAGCTCTCTTGTTATTTTTAATAAAATTCATTTAATAATTCAAACTAAGCATTGTAATGGAAAAATAAAGTGAATAAAAAAGAAAATTATCACTATATAAGTTCAAATAATAAAAAGGAAATAAGATAAAAAATGTTTTTCATTCTATTCATAATAATTTTTTCTATAACTAAGATGTTGTGCATGTATATTAAGTTCTGTTAAGTATTAAGTTCAAAACTGTAATTTTCATTTATAAGATAATACAGACTATCTTTTAATACAAATAATTAATTTTATTTGTTATATTGTGAAATAGTACTATTTTATTATTCTGAGAATGGAATGAGCTATTCCATCATTTTCTAAGCAAATTTAAACCATATAATTAGTTAAACTATACACTATTATATATTTTTTAATAAATTTAGAATATTTGCAATGAGAAGGGACTTAAGTTTTATATTTATCATCAATTACTCAACTTTTAAAATGCAGCACAATTGTTATTCAAATAATAATGCATTCATAGTAAGATTCCATAAAGTTACTTTTCCTGAATTTATTTTTTCATATATTCAAAAATTGTAGTACATTTATTTAAAAAAAAAAGCATTTGTTATCGAAACACAATGTCTCTTGATTCTTACTGATTCCATTATTCAGTTGAATCTCATATTGGGGAGAGGAGGGGGGGGGGGCGGTAATTTTTAAAAAATGTTTGTTTTGATTTATTTACTTTTTCTAAATATACTATTAAATATTTTTTTCTATTAATGACTTTATTATGACAACTATATTAAAGTTAAAATATTAATCAAAAGTTCATTTTAAAATTTTTTAAAAAAAAGCAAATTTAAATGGAGATAGTAATTTAGACACTTTCTGAATCTTTAAGATAACAAACAAATTTTCAAACCTAAATGTATAAACAATATTTTCACAGTACAACTTATTTGATTATAGTAATTTAAACACATACAATGACATAAAATTATGAAAATAACATTAAAGCTTCAAAGTGAATTTAGGTACCAATGATGAAAATACTATGCAAGGAAATATAACAATTGCTTTGTTAATAGATGAAGTGGCAAACTATACTAAATTTTGTATCAAACTAATAACAGATGAACTAAATTGTTCAAAGCATAATATATATTAAATTAGATCTTTTAAAACATATAATCTATTACATACTTGTGCTGTGGACTGAGTCTGTATAGTACCACGCTCTCCCCAACCCTGTTGGAACTGCACTCGAATTTCATTAAATGTTTCAGTAATAACAGCAATGAAAACATTCTAAAAAAGACACAACATAAAAGTATATAGTTATATTTACAAAAGCACAAGTAAAACTCCCCCCCTTCTAAAAATATTTTATTAAATTGTTACAAGAAATTTACCTTAACTAACCAAGCCAAGAAAAATATCAAAGTAGTAAAATAACAAATAGCTCTCCATGCTGGAAGACTATCCATTGCTTTATACATAAGAAGAGCCCACCCTTCTTGAGAAGCTGCCTGGTATACTGTAAAAAAACTATGTGCTGAAAAAAAAAGATTTATATAAATTGCCAAAAGTACAATATAATAACAAATATATTATAGCATAAGAAAAATAACTTTTTAGAATTTGGAAAAATTATGCATCTTGAAATTTTAATTATATTTTATTCAAAGAAAATTTTTCATTTTTATTACAGTTATTATTCTTTTTAAAAAAAAGAGTAATTAAAAGACATTATATAACAAGTTTATCATATGAAATAAAAATTCCAAAATATTTGAATGAAGAAAAAAAGTTTCCGTAAAATAATCAAATCATCCCTCAATATATTTAAATGGTAGATTGCCAATCTAAACGAGAATAAACTGAACACATACAAAAACTCTCAACAAATGACTTTAAAGCAGTTTGCATTATTTTAAAGCTCTTTCAATATTAACAGAATTCAAATAATGAAAAAAAAGTTTTCTTATATAATGCTATTAATAATGTTGTACTTACCAAAATCATCAAAACCATTAAAACCAGAAATGCTTTTGGGTAGTTCAAGTTCCATACACACCATTCCTTCTGGACAATGGTAACCCGCATCAGGAATGTTTGAACAATAAGTATCAGGTATAGCAAGATCATCAAGAGTTACATTACTAAAAAAAATTAAATTTAACATATTGGAAAACTTAATAAAAATGATCAATATAAAATTTGGTACTAGAATTATTGACATTTTTTAACAAATACAAAATTAGAATTTAAAACAAAAATATTAGTAAAATAATGATGGATCAAACAGAAGATATTTACAAATAAATAAGGATATTGTGG
The DNA here is from genome assembly GCA_019973955.1 of Trichonephila inaurata madagascariensis. NCBI lineage: Eukaryota > Metazoa > Arthropoda > Arachnida > Araneae > Nephilidae > Trichonephila > Trichonephila inaurata. The sequence continues at coordinate 362,215 of BMAV01005112.1, forward strand.
ATATACAAATTTTTCACTAAATAAATTCTGAAGATATTCTACATATATTAAAATTTTAATCAACTATAATTAATATAATAGTATTATTTAAGACTCTTGTTAACAGGCCACTCAAATCTTTAAAGCCTAATTTTAATTCTGTTGAGTTTCATACTTTCCATTTCCAATTTTGATCATTAATTTTAAATACATGAAAAAAATTGTAGTTGACAGAATAAAATTAAAAAAAATGGTACTTCTCTAGATATACTTCACTTATTATTTCACTTATACTTACTTAAATGAATTTCTCTAGATATACTTCACTTATTTACTTTCTTTTTCTGACTTTCAAAAACATTCTTAAGTATTCATTAAAATCTGAAAATTTCCATTCAATGCACAGTAAAAAGTATAAGTACTCCAGTTCAGAAAGAATTACATGACAAAACATCAGTGATGATTTTGGCAATAAAATTATCAATGATGCTCATGATTTGATTATGCTAATGCTCATCCACATGTTGCAATGCCTGTTGAATCCTACTCAAAAACTATCAATTAGATAATCCTCTACCCTATCCATCATATTCACCAGATGCAACTTCCAATTATCACTTGTTTTTATCAATGGCATATGGCCTGTCTGAGAAGTAATTCACATTACATGAAGATACCAAAAATTGTGTTGATTCCTGGATAGCCTCAAAAGATGAAGTATTTTTCAAATGTGGGTCCTGTAAGTTGCCAGAAATATAGGAAAAAGTAGTGACTAGCAATGAACAATACTTTGAATAAAACATAATATACCGTTCCTTCACTATAAATGCCAACATTAATTTTTGATAAAAAATGGTGGAAACTTATTTGTGCACCTTATAAGAAGGAAGAAAGATATGATTTCATAAAGCAAAGCAGCATGTTTAATGCACTTTTTTCTTTCATAAATGAATGAATTTATCTTTATTATATGAAATACAAAATTAAGCTTAAAAGAAAAAGTTATTTAATTTTTTAAAAAATGATAATTAATTTTCTTATTTCTTACAAATAAGAAAAAATTACTATCTTTGAAAGAAAAGTAAAATAATTCGTACTTACTTTGGATCAGTACCATTCACAACACAATGATTAGACATTTCCCCAAAAAATTGCACACCCAAAAGACCATAAAGAGACATAAAGAACAGGAAAAATAAAGTAACATTATATATCTGTTGACTTGAACGCCTGTTTAGATAAGAAAAAAATTACAATAATTAATAAAACACATGGTTATCCAAAATCTTTTAAATACAGATTGTTTAAATTTGTGTTTTTTCAAAATAAAATAACAACTTACTTAAAAATTTGGTTAATTCTTGATTTTGGCATTGAAAACTTTAAAAACACTCGAATGAAACGAATCATGATTAATGGACGAGGTGCTCTCAGTATTGATAAATAAGAAAATTTTGGCACAACTTGAACCATTTCAAAAATCTATTCAAATATAAAAAAATAGGATTACATTACATTGAAGATTAAGGATTATAATTACAAGAATGAATATATAACACAAAATCTTTTACATTTCCACAAAATGAAAGTTTGAAATTGAACGAAATTTTATGATAAATACCAGAATTTTAATGAATGATTATTCATCTTTTAATTTAAAGTTTTCTTAAGTTTTTGGTTTAAAGCAATGGTACAAAAGTAAATAATAATACAATAAGTAATATACATAAAACAATAAAAGAGTTGTCTGTAGAATAAAATCTAACTATGAATATGTAACTTTAAAGCAAAATGAGGAATTTTATTCATAAATTTAAAATAATAACCTGTAGAATAACAGATATCCATAGGAAAAAAACCATAGTTGCATCAAATTGGCACCAGCGATCTTTTAAGTATGAGTAATCTCCCTGAAATAAAGTTTTTAAGAGTAAATTACAAATGATTATTATTATATATTAGAATTTTAAAATACTTAAAACATCATCAAATATAGAATTATTGAAAAAAAAAACAGATAAAAAAATCTATGGAAAAAAATAGAAAACTACAACAAGAGTTCACTCGCTAGAAGGACATGTTGAAATACTCTATTTTGTATATTTTTCCAACTTCTACCTAATCTCAATTCTATCTTTTATTAATGAACTGTTTTCCTGCTGAATAAGTATTTTGCTTCACCTGCAATTTTCTCAACAGTTTATACTGAAAACCTAAAATGTGGTTGGTTTAAACTAACATGTTCTAGTGCAGTGTTTTGCAACCAGAGAGTTCCCAGAAACTTTAAAAGGTTCATACACACAAAATTTTTTTTTAAAGATTTATAATACGAACTAAGGGGTTCAGGATATAATACTCATAAAATAACTTAATAAAAATAATTAAGTAAACTAATGTTATAGTGAAATTCCCAGTTAAAAGATAATTTATATTTTTCCAAAGTCTACTTTAGTTAACAAGGAGAAAATATTCTATCTATAAATCTATGTAATTTTAAGCCAAAGTCAGGTGACAAAGACAAGACCTGAGCAGACATCTCCCTCTTTAAACTTTCCCACCACACTTATGTGAGAATTTCAAACCTCAATAGATTTGAAATGCATAAGGCCTTTCATAAAAAAAAGAGAGAGAGAAATATGCTTAGTAAACTCTAAGCAATTTTTATAGAACACACAAATCAGCACTATCATTAAAAAATATATTGTATGTGATATAACTTCCATTGTAGAAAAGGAATTATAAATTTTTTTTTCAAATAAAAATTAGTGCAGTTGCTAAAATTAATCTGTAATATCCATCTTAGAACAAATAAAAACAATTTATTAGCAAATATTTCTATAATACTGCTACCAATTAAGAAAAGTCAAAGAACTGACATTCAAACTTCATATTCAATTTTGAATTCGTTTTTAAAAAATTACAGTTCTTAAGGAATAAAGTTATAACAAAATAGCAACTTAAAATTGGCAAATAATGCTAAATCCTTTTTTTTTTTTTTTGAATGCAGCATGTACTTCTCAAAACAAGATTTAAAGAAAAAGTACATAATGGCAAGATTATTATGCATTTTAAAGCTTGCAGCCTTAATAGTTTATCTCATTTCACCCTTGAAGAAATGGTCAGACTTTTCTTTTCACAGTTAATCTATATACGCTACATTAAAACATTATTTATTTTTCTGCAATAAAAAGAGATACAAATGTGTATTTTTATAATTTGAATTGTGCATTCATTTTAGAACATGTGTTTTTATATCATATAACTCTCCCCCCCCCCCCAACTTTATTTGAAATATGAAATTAATTCTCTCAGTTAAATGTATACATTAAACTTTTTCTTACTAAGCAAAATGTTTTTTTTTAACAACAACAACAAAGCCATTTTTTTCCTTTAGGCCTTTTTTTTTACTAAAAAAGTAAATTAAACCTAGAATTGACTACCAAAAAAATTAACAAAGTTTTTTTTTTCTATAATATCAAACAAAATTAAGTAGTAATAAAACTTTTCAAAAAATTAATATTGTTAAAATTAATTCCTTCATGCATCAAAGGCAATTAGTTACTTATTCAAAAATAATCTCATTGTATATTTTAAAGAATGAAATTTTAACATTTTGAATACTAAGCTTTTTTTAAAAAAAATAATAAATTAGTTATAATATTTTGTTTATATTTCGATTCTTTGAAGAGAAACCATGATTCATTTGAATCTGTAATTATTACAAATTTCAACAATTTAAATTGACATAATATTAATTATTAATATTGTATAAGCAATTATTTAATATATTTATACAATTATCTCTTTTGTATGATAATATTTACTGTTGAAAATAAAACAAGATTTTCAACATAAAACAATATAAAAAAAAATATGGCAAAAATATTTATTCATATAAATTAACTAAAAATAAATAACTTACCATAAGAAAACCTCGAAGGTACATTTTTACAATCATCTCAATAGTAAATAGAATTGTGACAATCATATCACACACAAATGTGGCATAAAATAAGTACTCGTAACGTTCAAAAGTACGAGTAGTATTCAAACTCACTGACACCAGACTTAATAGCGCACATAGACGTAGCAGTCTTCTTACCCACAGCTGTGAAGAAAAAGAAAAGATCATGTAGAAAGTTAGTAGTGAGTATTTATATTATAATTTATCTTTATTATGTTACATAAATCATTTTAAACATCATTCTAAAACAAAAAATGAAGGATGTTTATTAGCATTATACTCTCAAGCAACACTAGACTGTTGATGATGAAACAAATAATTTTGAGCCACAATCTTGTGATAAGAATGAAACCTTAGCTTCTACACCACACAAACAATAGAACCTTGAACACATGGAAGAATCTAAGACTCAATAAAAAAAATCCTCACACATGAATTTGTAACCATAGCCCAGGGGTGGCCAACCTTTTTGATAAGAGTGCCACTACCTGATATTAAATCATAATGTCACTTAAAACTTTTCCAACAAACAAAAAGTTATTTAAGGTGAAAAAATATTACTTATTGACTTATACGGGAATTTTACACAAATAGCATATATTTTTATGCAAGTCTAAGTAGTGAAAATTTAAAAATAATATAATAAATACTTAAGATTTTATTGTTAATAAACTTTTTACTTAATTTTTATAAACTTTTTTAGGTATACAATAAAAATGAGTTGCTTGAAACATTTAATTCTAATTTATTATTCAACAGTCAGTACTTGCTTAATGTGGCTTTTGAATTTGTAGCTTTTTTTACCAAGTCATCTATATTAGTATTAGTTCTTGAAGATGCTAACAAACAGGGGCATAACTACTGCTGTATCAGCCATATCAATGATATGGGGCCCCAACATGTGTAAGCAAAAAATAGTAAAATATTAACGAGGCCCTCAAGCAATTTTTGATACAGGGCCCACTCAGGACCAACTACGCCAACAAAATAAGTGTCTATCATTCTAACAAATTAGTGTCTCTGTGGCATGCATGCCACAGGTTGGCCACCTCTGCCATAGGCACTCAACTATGACAGCTGCTACAAAAAAATACAGAAATAGATTTCACAATATAAAATAATTCCACATTTATCTCATTATGTAAAAAGTGGAAATCAAATGAAAAGTTTTTGAAACAGATATTGTTTCCTTTTGAGAAAGGTTTTGGATAAGTAGCCAACAGAACTGAAAAACCTATCTTATAAAGTAAATTTTGAAAATCTAATAAGGTTGCCAGAAAGATATATGCAATCCAGTCAATACAAATTAGATCAATCATCAATAGGAGAAATATTACATGTAATGTTATATTTTTTTAAAGGAAACAATGTAGTTGGAAATTTAAAATCTTAATTTTGAAAAATAAATTTAATTTTTTAAATTAAATTAAGAATAATGTTATTTACCCATAATCCCTTTGAAATTATTTCAATTTATTTAATTCAAATTATTCACAGTACTTATTGGTTCTAGGGACTGACGGATAGGTGATTTTTCCAGGTTATTGCCAACACAAACACTTGGGTGATATTATTCACTTATATCACAATGGTGGAATAGAATTTGACATATTGTCAAGTTTGGCTTCATGATCTTTATAAGTGATAAGACCTTTTTTAAATTGAGATCTCATTTCTTATCAGTACGATACTTGTCAAAGACTATTTGGCAGTAGGTAGTTTTCTATCAAAATGGCCACCTATCACTAAGAAAATAGGTTCTAAAGCATAAAAACTGACCCAAACATGATGAAGTAGTTGAAGAAAATAGAATTACATTCATTTGAAAAAAATTTTTTAAGTGAAATAACAAGATAAGCACAATAAGTACCAGTACCAGAATGCAAAAATAGAAAACAAAGAATGTCTAAATTCCAAGAAAAAAAGAATTTAAGAATTAAGGGTTGCAGTAAAAAAATTTAAAAAAAATAGTTTGATGCCATAAGAGTTAAGTATTAAGAAAGAGAGAGATAAAAGATTCTAGAATGCAAAAAAATTATGAAAGCATTTAACAAAAGTAAAACAGTGGAAATTTGTTACTACCAATAATAAAGAATTATGCCTGACTGATTTATTATCATATCAATGCAAATTTGCCCCATAAGATCTACACAAACACACACATATCTAATACCTTACTTTTTTAGAAACAATTTTCATACCTACTACATTTATCACATTTCTTAAATAAGGCAAAAAAAAAAAATCTCAACCTTTAGAAAACAAAAGTGACTAAAAATGTAAATTTCAGAATTTTGGTCCTTACTAATGAAACATGGAGCCTCCCGTACTAATCAATAATTTTTGAGATATTCATTATTCCATAGAAAGAAGTAACAAAAATACAATACCAATACTGGAATATCAGCATCTAATATAGAAATGTAAGTGTGTGGCTATATACATATTTTTAAAAACATTGATTTAATGACCAGAAAATAGAAGAGTTGCCATAATAAAAATAATGGTTAACCACAATACTAAAGGATAAAAATAAAAGCAATGTTGCATGTAATTGCCATGCTATCACAAAAATTTGTAATAATTTGGAGGGCAAGGGACAGATTACTATCTTAAATTAATAACAATTTTATAACATACATATAAATGTTTTATGCAACTAACAATAAATGGGGAAAAAATAATTTTTTAAGATGAAGAATAAGATTTTCTAACAAAAATACTATAAAATCTCAGCTATTTTTAGGAAATAACTAATTATTTCTGAAAAAAAGATAAAATTTTCAATAAAATATCTAAATTTTGCACTTATATTATTTCAATTTATTCTGTAAGTAATGTAAAAACATAAATATGCAGTTATTTCTATTACTGTGGTGCGATATTTTAAGAGAAAAATCAAATTCATTCACAATTTTTTTAAGAAAAAAAATGCTTAGTCAAGAAACAGTAATTTTTTTTAAAAAAAAATACAAACTTTATTATTACTTGATTTATACACTAAAATGATATCAGAAATATCATAATTAGAAAAATGCTCATATAAGTTGATTTTTTGCATCAATTAAAATTTGAATAGTTGTTACCCATTCCACATCTCCAGATATTCCAAGTTGAGTTAAAGTTTCACCTGCACCATAATCTGCAAGGACTTCATCGCCTTTCATACTTTGTTTACGACCCAGCATTTTGGTTTAAATGTCCTACACGAAGAAAAAAGCTCAATTTAGTTTCTTATAAACTTCATTGGATTTATAAAAGAAAGTTTAAATTCGAAGAAGTTAAAATTACCGGAATTTTAAGTATGACAATATTTCTACTTTTAAATAAATATGGAAAAAGGCAAACAAAAATAACGCCAAAAAAAATGTAAAAAGGAATAAAACTTTCTGTTAATTACACACTCGGATTACCCCATACAGGTATTTAAAGATAAAATCAAATTAAATAAACATATTTCTTTAATGCACTTGAAATACAAACATTTTTGCAGAAAACAGAAAACATAACTAAAAATAACGCATTGTGTTGAAGAGTTTTCTTCCTGACTAATAGTAAGATAAAAAAAAAGTAAGAGAATCGCAATTCTAGATAAATATAATTTTTGCTTTATTCAAATTTACTACTTCATCAAATTTGCTCGGAAAAAATTATTTATTTTGATTTGATATTTTTTTTGTATTTATTAAAAAATATCTAGGCATTTTTCTTTTAATCGATTATAATCTGAATTTTCTTCTTCATTGTAATCGTTTTATTTCATGAAGTAAATTTCGGAGTTTTAAGTAGTGTTATCACTGTGTGTTGAAAGATTTAAGTTTAATAAGAATTGTGTATATTTTGTATGAAAAATTTAGTTTTCAGGAATTATTTAGCTTTTATCTATCAATAATTTATGAGGTATAGAAGATTTTAATTTTGTTTTCTAAAATTATTCGAGATAACTGAACAAAATGGGACGATCTAGAAGTGGTAGCAGATCCCCGTCTCGCCACAAGCATAAAAGTAAACATTCTCATAAGCGATCACATTCTAAAGATAAAAGGGAAAGGAGTATCAAATCAAAAAAGTCACGATCTCGTGAAAGATCTCGATCTAGGTAATACACATTTTAAATTATGTTTATGAAATTGTTATAAAAGTTGAAAGAAAGCAAGAAAATAGTTTGAAATTTTATGAAATATAAATTTGTAGTTAAAATACTAAATTTGGATCAGTAAACACATGTCTTATGAAATTTAAATTTTCAGCTATAAAAACTACCATGAAATTGTATTTGAATGAAATAAATGTAGGTTTTCAAAATAGTGACTATAAAAGTATTATTTTGTATGTATTTTCAAATTTCGTGTTCTATATTGTATCGGTTTTTAGATAAACATCGCTCTTAGTGTATTTCAAATTGGTATTCAATCTAAAGGTTTTATGCCTCTGAAGACCTGCTGTGTAGTGGAGCTGATGCATGTCAAATTTGCCGAAGCTCATTGTCTTCTGTTGATGTGTTGTAGTATTTGAGATAGAGGTGTCAGCTCTGGTGTCATCTTCATCACTTGACCAATGTTTAAAATTATGAGGCCCATCATTAATAGCTCTCGTATTGCCTTATATTGTGATGTTATAATAACACTCGCACATAACTCTCACTGAAGATTTTACTGAGCAACTTACCTCATATGCTTTTTGGATTCACATTTAGGATATATGTCTATGTTTTATTCCTGCATTAACCATTGAAAGTACAATCCTATAACTATATCACAATTTATGCATATAAGGTGTTATTTCCCTATTGAAAGATTAATAGGTGAAATTGTCGAATCAGCCGCCTTTCCCCCAAATTTTGAAAAATTGCCAATTTGGTGCATTTTTGCATGTTGTGTTTTGGATTAGCAACCCTACCACAACACGCAACACTGGAACACGATATTCAAGATGGCGGAAGGAAAATTTTAGTTTGGTTTTATATATAGTTTCATATAAAAATAGTGAAGTTTGGAAACTGAAAATCGCTGCAAAAATTAGGCATTTAAAAATGGAAATAATTTTACTTACCTTTAAAAAACGCTGCTTTTTCCGACAGTTATGATGACAATGAGTTTCTTACTGGAATTAAACCAGTGTGCGACTGCATATTTTTGAAAGCACCTTCCAAAACATTTTTATTTTTGTATCACTAACAAAACAGTGCACATATCCATATTACTCAATTCAAACCCTTTCTTTACACTCCTAAACACATGATGGGTATCCTCTTTCACACTGGATTAAATTCTGCAGTACCATTCAAAAACTATCATTCACTTTCTTACCTGTTCTTTCTCTCAATTCCATACTTTCTCCACATTTTGGAAATACATACGATGATCCAATCAAACCTTCTTTCTTGCACCATTGTAAAACAGCTTTCTTTCCAAGCACAGGCAACAGGGCAAAAAAAAAAAACCTTTCACAATATTAATCGTAATTTTTCATTCATATTCTCTCTAATAGCATCGCTGGACACTGTGGCAATCTGTGAAAATTTATGCTTAGAAAAAGAATAATATTACCTGTGAAAATGATTCCAAAACGAATCGAAAGAAAACATCTGGTCTAACGGAATTTCCGGACCAAGCGAAGCTAAGGCCGTTAAAAAAAATGAGCTGCACAAGCACATTAGTAATTATCTTTAATTTTTAAAGTAATAAAAGCTTTATGCCCATGTGCAAGAAAGTAACAGAGAATTAAGCTGTTAAAATTTTAAAAAATCAAATTACGCATGCGTTAACTTGCTGTGATATTGTTAAAACTGTTAATTTCACCAATAAACAACTTCTCTTTCACTGGAAAACAAATTCAGAAGGGTTACCAGATTTGGTGCATGTATCGATTTGGCGAGAAAACACTTGGCGCGAGAGGCGGCCGATTCGACAAATCAATTATTAGGCATTTACATATTACAACAATCACCAAGTTGGCTACCTTGATTTCCTATGAGTCACACACACTGAATTGTCATCCATGTGCTTCGTTTCATATAATGTCGCCAATAGTTTGCTATAATATGAAAGTACCGATCATTAAGGTGAGGAAAGTCAGTGAAGGTGATCCTCAAACCCAAGTTTTATTCAAAATGAAACAGAATTCTCACATTATTTTTTTCTGTTATTTTTTGCAGCCCAAATTATTATATGTAAAAATTTTGAACATTAGTTAATATTTAGTATTATAAAAGTGTAATAAAATTTAGTAGTATTATATTATTGTATAAATTAAAAGTGTTAACCCTTTTGCAATGGGTGTGTATGTAGTATTTCATTATGTTAGCACCTTCACAGTTTTTGATGTGCTTGCATCTTGTAATGTCACTATTTCTTACTCTGATGATGCTCTTGTGGCACTGGAGTATCATATAAGTTATATTGGTACTTTCATATTTTACTGTTGACCAATTTTGTCAAATCCAGAGATGTCCCTGTTAGAATGCATGTTCAAACACAGCAATAAGGATGACACACAGAATTTGTTGACAGTTTTTTTAACTGGTGATGCTTTTTTATTTGGAGAAATTGGTAGGCAATATAATGTGTAAGTATCATTATAGCCTTTATTTTCAATGCCGCTTCTTAGGAGGAAAATATTATTTTCATTAGCTGTGAATGTATTAATAAAATAATTTATGATGAAAAGAATTCCTAAAAATAAATGTGCAAAAAAAACTTGCTTCTTGCATTTGAATAGATTTTTAATAACTCTTAGTTATATATTGCATTATTCTTTGGATATTTTTAGGATTTTATTAACTGTAACTTGTTTAATTCATTACAGATTGTCAAAGTTAGAATTGAATAAATTAGACAGACATTCTCAAGATATTAGTAAAAAAAGGTAATTATTATTTTTTTATATTTACAAATAATTTTTATATTAAAAGAAAAGATTCAGTCCTCTAAGTCAATCATGTTTGTTATTATTATTTACTTTATTTTGAAATGCTACTTACTGTATTTATTCAAATCTAAGCCACGCTTTTTTCCAATGTTAAAGCTATTGAAAATCGGGTGCAGCTTAGAATCGATGAAGAAAAAATTCATTGAATGGGACAATTAGAGCAATTACTAGTTCATATGCATGTATTTAAAAGTTTATAATATTGGTAAAATAACTCATTATTCATTTCTTATTAGTTCTCATTTTAAATTTATTTTAATTTTGTAGAATTGGATATCGATAAACCATTTTACACTATTTTTCATTTTTCACGAGAACTTGTTGAGAATTTAAGGTGGGGCTTAGATTTGAATAAATATTGTACTTTTTAAATGAAATAGTATGTAAGGAAGTCCTAGTGCATTTTAAAAAAATATTTTATTTCTTAAGTATATCATTATCCTATTGGAACTATTTTGATGTTGGTATGCTTCACATACACATGCCAAAGGCCTGCATGGTGTGATAAAAATCACAACAAATAAGCCTTAGACAGACAGTAATTTTTTTTTTTTTTTTATCCAAGATGTATGAGAGCCAGGAAACAATTTTCTATCTGTTTCACATTTCATAACAGTTGAAATCAGCAAAATCTTAAATTTAGTTGAAAAAAAAAGAAAAGAAATCCTAACTCCTAGAAAACAAAAGTGCAAATTAAATAAGTCCAAACTAATTAAATGTAGACTGCTTGTATTCTTCATAAAAAAAAGATCCTGAAACTCACTGATAATAATTTGTGAAATATCCATTATTCAACAGAAAGAAATTGCAAAGATAAAACAGGAATATTACAAAAACAGCATACAATATAGAAATGTGGTTAGATTTTTTTAAAAAAATCAAATTACCATAATAAAAAGTAATTATCATATATGTAAACACTATAGAAAATACAGTACTAAACAGGAAGACTCAAGGCTATCATATTATCTATCTTGGAAGTTCTCACATGCGGATGTGTGTGGGTGTACCAAATTAAGAGACATTTTAATAAAATCAAACAATTTTATTGCGACTATCCAATGACTATCAAAATTGAACTCAAGCAAAAGGAGCTGTCTGCTTAGTTACTAACTTAAAGATCTATAATAAATAATTCGACACTTAGCTTTAACGAGTAAATCCACAACAATAACAATCTTCCTGAGTTGGCTTGTCTGATCCTTTTACTCAAACCTTGCAGCTTTAATTATTCTCTCAAACTCAGTGGCGCAACAGCCCATGAGGGCCAGGCCTTACTGTGCCGATCCCAGTATCAGACCATTAGGCGCTGAGGTGCATGAGCAGATGTCCCGATCAGGTTGTCAGTCTGAAGCAAGACCCCCAGTGTTTAAATCCCCAAGCAAGCTTGGTACTAATTTATTGACCCACTGCAGTAGGGATGAAAAGCTGAGTCGACCTTACCCAGCCCGGGAATCTAATTATCCTATCACTAACACATTATCTTCGGTATGACAACAATTCCCAACCTCTGACTGCCCACTTTACTTGACTTTAAGTAACAGCTCTCTTTAATATAAGTCATGATTCCTCAGCAGAAATCAGATTTATAATTATATGGCATGATTGATAGAATTTTCTCTGGATAATTGTAAGAATCACTGATAGAACCTATTACAACCAAATTGGTAAAAATTTAAAACTGTTTAGTGAGTAGCTTATTAATGTGAAATGAGAGCCTTGCATCTATAATTATCTATATGACCTTTGTACTACTAACTTATTTGATAAATCAATGAAAGGACTTTTTTTTTAAATTGATGTACATAATTAATTTATTGACTGCATGACACTGCTCTTTACCAATTCCATTTGTACAGTCCTATTTGGCTCCTAGCATCAATGATGTTTTCGTGACACGGTGAACAGGAAGCATACTTTCGTTTTATGAACAGAACACACTCAAATACCCATTGAAGCAGAAGGTCCTCTCCAACTTTGCTTTGCGATTAGTGGCTTAACTGAGATGATTAGGGCCCCTCTACAAAGTCAGGCTTTGGGCCCCCTGGGCCCCCCCCCCCCCTCCACCCCCTGCATTGCGGGGGTGTATGTTACACTGCTGATTGTAGTAAAATTAGTAATTGACAATAAGTAACTTTTATTTGTGCTTCTTTGCTGAAAGTGTCCATTTGACCAAAGTTGCAGCTTACTAAGGAAATGTACTGTGTTTTCATCTTGTGAAAATGCTTCAAGATAAATGAAAAGTCGAAAAATTAAAATCTTGAGTTCCCACAGTTGATATAGTTAGTAGTTTTCTATGGCATGCTTGCAATTTTCTTGTGGTTGGTGTCATACTAATGGAAAAGTACTTTAAATTGAAAGTTATCTTATTGTTGGAAATAGTTTTATGTAAAAAATTTTAAAGCAGCTGTATTTGTAGATTCTTCATAGAAATGAGACAAGTTGCATTACACATTTTTTAATGGTATCATTAAAATTCAAATTAATCAGTTTTGAAAATGAAGCAAAAATCAATTTCCCTCATTAAATTATGTCTTTACCTATATATATATTAGTTAAAATTTAAAGTATAATAGAGTAAAATAAATTGTAAGCTTAAAAACAGATGGTGAAGTTTGTTGTTTTGAAGCAAAATATACAAACTGGTTCTCGCTACATTTTGTATTGCATAATTTAAAAGAAAAGACTTGGATATGTTTCAGAATGGCATGATTCATTTTTTGAGATTTATTTTAATTAAAGGATATAAAATGTAATTAAGTTAATTAGTAGGGGAGAAGGGTTTGTTATAATACTTTACATTTTTTTTTTCCTTTTTTCCTTCATTAATAAATCCCAGCTCTTAATTTTTTAAAAATATCTTATTGAGGAAAGAGAAATTTTAGATTATTTTTTCAATACACAAGTAATAAGTAACAATTTTTTTTTCATATTAAATTAAATTAAAATTTTAATTATAGAGAAATTTATACTTATTAGAACAGTTATAATGAATAAAAAATATTATTGTTTGAAAACAGGAAGCGTTCATCTTCATCATCAAGTAGCAGTAGCGATGACATGGATGGATATAATTCACAACGAAGACGATTTAAAAAAATGAGTGAAGTTGATAGACTTGCTGAAATGGAAAGGTTAAGGTAAAGTTTTGTTTCATTCAAGTACTTTATGCTGTTTTCAACGTATTGTAATGATATTAGTTTTACTTTTAGGGGAGAAAATGTTTATTTTGTTTTGGGTAAAATTTTTATTGTAGAAATAGAAAATTCTACAGTTAAATAAATATTCTATGTGAAATAATTTTTGTATGAATTAACATATGTGAGGAAATTTCTACTTTATAATGGGGGAAAAATCTATTTTTAGATGTATTTAAAGCTTTTGTGTTGTAGTATTATTTATTATAACATTTTTATTTTCCCATTAAGTTGTGGCTTTTGTATAACACTAAACACAAAAAATGTTTTTTATTGAAGAACATATTTCTTTTTATGTGATATGACACCATTTTTGTGTAATGTTGGTACATTTTGGTCTATCGCTTTTCAAGTGATGGTAAAAAGAAAAAAACTGAGTGGGGCAAGTGATATTATTTTAGGCAGAAAAATACTCATCAGAAGTTCAAAAAATTTTATATTTTTAATTTATGTTTTACAGATAAATTAAATCTTTATAAAACATGTTTGTAGAAAGGAGACAGTTATGTGTATAATTTTGTTCTTGGGAGTTACTTATTTCTTTTGGGTTATGTATGCAGTGTGCTAAAAATATATAAATATGCTTATTATTAGTATTATAAAAAACAATATTTTTAAAACAAATATTATGTTAATTTAAACAAGTTATATGTATATAACTTCTAAAATGTCTAGCAGTTTTATTTTTTTTAATAGTGTTTATAAAATTACTCCCAAATTTAAAAAAAAAGTTTGAAGTTAAGGAAAGGAAAAGTTTGTTAAAATTAAAGAAGTCTGTAGTGAACATATAACTTATAGTGGAGAAATTACTAACCTAGTATATTTGTTCAGTATTAATTTATGTATGTGTGTATCAAGTATGTTGTGACTTTTTATTGTTGTTGGAATTAAAATATTAAAATCAAAATGTATCTTATTGATACAGTTTTAATGTTTGTAAAATGTTGCATTTTAATTTACTCTATAGTAATTTATTAGTCTTGCATGTATAAAAGGTGAATATTTCTTAATTTTTCTACTACTTATTCCTACTATTTGCAATTTAAATTAATAAAATTCAGATTACATTTGTTGGAAGCTTTTTATTTGCAATTAAAATTATAACTTTTGTTAATTTAGTAGGACAACTAGTTGCCAAAGGTTATTCCAGATATTAGAAAAAACAATCAACAGCTCCTTCATTCAAATTTTAGAAAAGAGCATGTTATCTTATAGGAAAAGTGAAAATATATCTAGTTTACATTGTTTTTGTCTTTAAAATATCTAAAAATTGTTTGCAATCCTATGTTAAATAATCTTCATTAAATAAAAACAAAAGAAAAAAGTTCAGGTTGTAAAAGGTTTCTAGTTAAACCTATTTAGAATGAACATTAATTAATAATACTTTATAGCTAATAAAATTAATTCTATCATTATGATGTTATGTATAGTATAGATTTGAGAATTAAAATAATGGCTTAAATTCTAATAATAATAATTGTGCTTTTGAAAATGTTGCTTTGTGTGTTCAAAAAAACTTTTTATACAAATTTTTTTTTAATGTTATTTATTTTAAATTTCAAAATAAAGTAAAGTTCTGGTGGTAATGTAACATAAAGTGGGGAAATTATATACCAATATTGCATATTAGTTCATATATGTGTGTATGAAATATGTTTTTGTGATTTTTCTTATTTTTTCCAGATTTCTCTTTTGATGATTTTAATGTTTACCATTTACTTTTATTCACAGCTTTAAAAAAAAGTTAAAAGATCCGATTTGAAAAATCAAAGATTTGTATTGTAAGTAGGATATATATATTTAAGTTTCCTGTTTGTGATGGCTAGATATTTTATTTTGTGTTAATAATTTGCTTTTTTTAATTAAGAAAAATATTTTATTTTTAGGTCAAAATTTGTGAAGTTGCTAATTATTAAGTTTCCTATAATAAAGTTTTTATACTTATATATAGGAGACAAAAAGAAATGGAATCTAGGTTAGTGGAAGAAGAAACCTCAAAGCGATTTGATGAACTTGTAGAAAAAAGAGTTGAAGAGGAACTAGAAAAAAGGAAAGATGATATTGAAAAAGAAGTTTTACGGAGAGTAGAAGAAGCTAAGAGAATCATGGAAAAGCAAATGCTAGAAGAAATGGAACGTCGACAAAAATTGGAGCTTGAAACCCAAAAAACTAAAGAGGTAATAGTAAAAGCTATTCTGCAAAGTATTAAAATGTGTTTTCTCTTTATTTTACAGGCATCAAGGCTTGTATCTAATTTTACAGTGCAAATAAAATTAAGTCACTTGTTTTCAAAAAATTATACTTAATGGAATGTTTGAGCTTTTTGAGAATTATTTTGGACGAAAGACTCTTATCTTTAAAATTGTTTTAGGAGTTAATTCAAGTAAAATTAATGTTTAACTAATTTACTATATTGAAGCCATATATACGTTCAAAAATTATTTATTTTTAAATTTATTGTAGAATAACAATTTGCATTTAAACAATTTTTAAATTAAATGTATTTTTTTTTAATATTAAATTTGCAATATTATATTTTTTCTAAAAAAATGAGGGATATTTAGTTTAATGTAAGTTGTGGCAACATAGAAATTTTTTTTGACTCCCTTAACTGCCATGTACATATATATACAGTTTAACTGCCTTTGGCATGTATATATACCTTCCCAAAGTATGATACTTTGCATTGTGCTACTATTAGTAAATTATTCCCAAGGCTTTGGAATTAGCAAAATGACTGTGACAGTATTTGTGAAGAATTTTTTAATAAGTAAATACTTCTCTGAAATAATGTTTTTTCCTTCCCCCTAACACACACTATAACTTTGAAAAACTGTGGCACTGGCGAGTAAAGTGCATAATTTTTCCTCAGCAAGTAAAGGTTACTTACCTGTAGTTTTACACTTTTTCAGTGGGTTATTCCATGTCAGTGAACCAATGACTTTTGCCATATTATTTTCTGCTGTTTTTATTTTAAGTACAAATAAAGTATCATGAGAGGAAAGATGTCAGATCTGTATTTGTTCCCTTTTAATCATTTTATTGTCATGTAATGACATTTTGAAAATCTCATAATTTACTAATTTTTGCTGTATTACAATGTTCTACAGATTATATTCCGGTGTGTAATTAAGGTATTGAAAAATAAATGTACCTTTCTCTGTTCAGAATATCATAGACTTTGATATGATATATTGCATGAGAAATTTGATTCAGAATTTAAAATTTCTTTAAAAATAATATAATTTTTTTATATAAATATACAAATTCTCTATTTTTATTAACTATATAAAAATTCTGCTTGAAATCTTGATAAAATCGCTAAGAAATAATTAATTACCTTTCTGCAAGGAAATAGAATTTGACAAAGTGAAATATCATGGTATTAATCAGTATTTTAAACTATAATATTTTATGCTACATTGTTAGCCCTCCCTCTTTGAATGATTTTGTAGCAAAACTGTACAAAGAGAAAAACTACTAGGGGGGAGGGATTATATACCCATGAAAACAGAGGAATTGAAGTTTTATTTTTAATTATATACAATTATTTTATGTTTGTACATATTTTAAAAGAGTGTTCGTTGCAATTAATTTTCAAATTTTTGTTAAATGTATAAGTGCGGCCAGTCGCAGTTCATGGGTTAACTTTTGATAAAATTTTGTTCTCTCTCTCTTGCCCTACCTTGGAAAATATCCAAGGATCATTTCCTGGATAAACAAATGATGAATGATGGGGCATGAGCATGTAGATGCAAAAAAAAGTTGCAGTTTCTCCTTTCAGTTTGCAAGTAACAAAGTCATTAACTTAGTTATATACACAAGTGTTACTTCCCTTTGATGTCTTCACAGCATCAGTATTAAAGAATTATATAACTAAATGATGCACAAAGCTGAAAAACTTCAGTGTTACTGGGATTGTTTTTGCATTTCCAAAATTCATTTGAATACTCCTCATTTGTGGAAAGTAAAAAAAAAGGCATGGATTTAATGTTATCTTACACTTATTAAATAATTATACCAGGGTTGTAATTTGGTCTGTGTAAGGTCTTTTTTAAAAAAAACCAGCTATAGCTGCTATATCTTTTAAACCATCACATTTTCTCTTTTGAGTTATTACATAAAAGTACCTTTATTTGTGGTAACACCAGCTCAAGATTTTTTATTTTTTTTCTATTTTATGTTGTACACCTGAAGCATCAAGAAATATAATATATTTTTCCAAAGATAAAATAATGTTTTCCTTAAGATGCAGTTTAAGCTTTTTTTTTTTTTAAAGATTTTGGTACATTATAGAGTATGGAACATGTATTGCTGTAAAACTTGAATGTAATTTTTCCCAGATTACAATAATATATAGCAATTGAATAAATAGTTGCTTGATTATTGTGATCCTATGCAGCAAGCATGATCTTGTGTAAGCACATCTTTGATTGCAAGTGCATGTTTACTAATGTATGTTCTGCAACATGTCATATTTGGACTAACTAAAGAAGCTCTTGAATCTCTGGGAATGTTTTTTTTTAAAATGACTGCCATATATAGTTTGTATGTCAGTTTGTAAAAACATTCCTTAAGTAAACAAATATTAACTATGTTATGTATGTATTGGCATTCTGAAATTCTATCAATAGATATAACATGATTTTTAAACAACTGGGTTTAGATTATTTCAGTCTTTTTCTTTCTCTATCTGGGAATGTGATAGGTATACATATTTATAGCAGCATTTTATAAACTATGAGCAAATTTTGTAGGGTGTTTATAGAAAAAGATAGCAATTAGTGGGTGGTTTTTTAAAGTTTCTGTTTATATTGTTTTATTATTCAAAAAAATTTTAATAGCTTAATGACAAGATTTTTTTTTTTTAGTAACTTAAATCTGGATTGAATTACCCATATAAATGTACAGCCAAATCAGATCAAAATTGCTCCCCCACCCCCTAATTTTAAACCTTTGCAACTCAGAAAGGATAACAAATCATCTATTGATATTTTAGATTTCAACTTACATTTGGCTACCAAACAAATATAAGAAAAATGGAAAGCATGTAGTAAAAAATTACTTCATAATTGGTTCACTTGATATAGAATGATACCAATATAATCTATAAAGTTTAATCTTTTTTTGCCAAATGTTGAGAAACTGTAAGATACTGTTGCAAATTAGCTGTTGACAGTGTTTCTTACTGCTCAGAACTGAAAATTCCACTTAAGGAAATCAGATGCCTTAGAAAAGCTCTTGGAGAAAAGTGGTCCAAGTTACAAGGACTCATGTTGGAAGTATACAAAGGGTATTTTAAGACCACCCAATGTCATTGCTACATATTGCTTGCATTGTATACTGCATGATAGTTCGAGCCTTGTACTGCTTAAGACCTGCCGTGTAGGGGAGCAATGCATGTTAAATCTATCAAAAGCTCAAACGTCCTCCCATTGGTGTGGTGTGGAAATTTGGAGAGGGGATGCCAGCTCAGGTGTCATCCTTGTCACTTGACCCTGGTTCAAAATTATGAGGTCTGTGGCCAAAAGACCTCAAGTAGCTGAATAGTGTGACTTTAATATTCTCTCACTTACTGTATGCTACATGTTAAGGATATTGTCTCATAATAAGCATGAATATTTGCATCTCATTGCAAAACACAAATGGAGCTGTAAAAATTGACAGTTTTTCCTTGAAGTACAGCATGCATAAAAATGGTACCTTCTCAATCAAATGCCACAATAGGCATGATCTACACTTCACCGGGTTCCCTGTCTGTGGTGTTGCCTGTGAACTTAGTTGGTACCATTCATTTGATACGCTTCAATTCAAGCTCATGCTCACATTTCAACAATATGCTGCAGAAATTCATCACTCATGTGGTAACTGTTGAGTTGGATATCAGCATGTGCATACAGATATCATTTGTGTACATCAGTGAGTCAATGGGGAAGCCATCGAGGTGAAATTTTTCTCATGTTAAGATTCTTTAAGTGCTGCACCTTTCAATGACTTAGAACAACTTCTACAGATAGTTCTTATGCAGTCCATCAAAAGTCTGGAAAAGAGACCACTCACAATGTTGAGGAATAGATGGCCAACTTGTACAGTGAAAATCCGCAAGCTTTACGTTATCTTCTGATACATTTTTGCTATGGGCAACCACAATTTTAATTTATAACCACTAATCACCAATATAAACATGGTTTAAAACAGTAGAAACAACACTGTCCACTTTAGTGTGACGTAGCAGCTACCTCTTTTACCAGATTGACTTCTTTATATATTCTACTCGTTAACAAAAGTGCTGTCTCACTGCTTCCATATTGCATTTTCTCTTGATCAATATCTTCTCCAAATTTTTGGACTATGTTGCCACTACTTTATTTACATTCCTTGTATATTTTAATGCCTGCATGAAGTGAAAACTATATTATTGAGTGAAATATTCATCAAAAACTTTATTCATTTTTTGTCTAAGGCAAGGGGGGGGCAAATAGTGGCCCACAGGTCACATGCAGCTCGCTAAGACAGTCAAAAAACAAAATAGACAGAAAATTTTCTCTTTTTTTTTATTGGATTTATATATATTTGTAAACAGTTTCTTTTACAAGAGATCAATTAGAGTAAATATATATGCAAGTTGACTGACATTGACTTTCAGGCTGTAATGAGGATTTCAACAAGCAATCTCAATTCTGATTTCAAAAAAATTGGTAAAAAAGTTTGATAGGATACATTTGAACTGATTCTAAAATTAAATGTGCTTGAAGCTGTAGATAATATGAAATTGGCACAGTAAATACACTGAATAAAATTGCCAGTATTTTATTTATTTCCTATTTATTGATTTTAATTATACAATTTACACCTTTTCTGAGATGCAAAGTTAAATAAGAATGCAATCGTGTTTAAGGTGCACCCCTCTGGTATCCTTTGCTTCTACTATGTGGCCCTCAAGCCAAAACACTTGCCCACCCCTGGTCTAAGGCAGAATTGAATGCATTGTCTGAGTTAAAAATTTTCTGTAAATTTTTACTGCTTTATTATAATATATTCATTGAAAAATTCTTACAAGTTTTACATTTTCTTTTATTATTTTAGCAAAATGTTTAAAAGAAAATTATGGAATATTTTTTTGACTGTTCTTTCAAATTGGCACTGTTGCTTTAAGAAAACCAATATTTAATGAATGATTTTATTTTTTGAAATTAAAAGTTTGATTAATTCTATGTAAACAAATGTAGGTAGTTTAATAATTTTATAAATTCAACTATTTATTACTAATTGTATATATATGTATACATAATAAAAGACTTAACATTGTTTTCTATATGAAACTGATAAAGTCTGCATTTATGTGAAATTAAGCTTTCATGTTTGAAATAACATGATATAAGTTATAATTGTTCGTTAAAAATTCCTTATTTGTACATCAGATATATCAGCATTATAGTATTTAACTCATTAAAAAAATGATATAAATCAAATTTTTTTCTAACAGCAAAAAAAAAATTGTAACAATGGGCATTATTTGATATTTCGTAGTTAATTAAAAAATGGTTATATCAAAACATTTTAAAATAATGAAATATGAATTGAGGTGTGCTGATCACCATAGAATCCTGAATCCTTTCTAACTTTTACTCATTTAGTTTATTCTGTGAAGAATTGATTATTTTAATTTTATAGCTTTTTTTCATTAGAAATTAAAAAGATGTCGTATGTCTTTATTCTTTATACTCTTTTCTTGTTTTTAAATAGAATAAATGCATACAAATATATAGTTTGTATGTCTTATGCTCATCTTATTTCTGTAAGCTATATTCTTTGCTAGGTTTTGAAATTAATTTAATGTTTTGTGAAAGATTTGTTGAGGGGAATGTACTGTTAAAGCTTTTATTTGGCGTACCACCTATTATCAGATTTAATAAATTTTTAAACTAGGAATGCTTCTTTAAGGGTAAAGATCATCTTTACAGACTTAATTTTTTTTTTAATTTAAGTGTTTAGTTTGGATTTCTGAAATCTGAAAACAAATAGTGGGCATAAGAAATTTGAATAGGGGGAAAGACTTGTGTTAATTGATGAATTAAAAATTTTTTATGTTTTTAAATTCATATATCTGTTTTAAAGGCATGTAAAGATTAATATATCATTTAATGTTTTTAATTCTGAGCTCAGACATATGAATAAGCTATTTTATGGAAACAACACAAAACTCTGGTATCTGCATTTCATTACACTTTTTTTTTTTTTTTTGCTAATAGCAGGTAATATTTTGTGGGAATATTAAAATCATTACTTTTAGCTAATTGCTCTTCAATTTGCATTTTATAGTGAGAAAGACAGAGGAAGGGAAGGGGATTCTTTTAATGCTGTCTCTGAGATCTTATTAAAATTTTGAAAAAAGAAAAGTTATTTAATTTTATACTCATAGCTGCTTTTTAAACATACCAGTAATTCATTAATTGTTTAAATCCTCTTAGTTGTCAAAGTTCATCGTAAAAATGAACAGCTACAAAAATTCATTAAATTTTATTCTTTGACACTATTTGTAAAAAATTTTAACTTGTTCCTTGAATACTTTAAAATATATGTATATATATTTTTATTCATCATTGTAAAACAGGCAGAATTATCTTTCGACTTGTTTTATGGATTAATATTTTTGTACACTTTCAAAAAAGTTTCCCTGCTAAGAAGTTTTTATAATTCTTTTTAAAGTGCAATCAAATAATTTAACTTTGTATCAAGAAAATTTTAATACTGTTCAATTTTTTCCAGTAGTTTCTAAAAAAGATTACTTTTCCCCCTTGAAAAATACTTAAGTGTTTTTTTTTTTTTTTTTTTTCCTTTTTTTCCGCATACCTGCCTACACATCTTAAATTTATCAAAACTGGTGTTACATATATATTCAAAAGTATACTGTTGCAGGTAATAATTAATTTTAAATTCAATGAAAGTTACATCATATTTTATTCACTTTTTGTTACATGAACTGTTTTTTAATTATTAATTATTGTGTGAAAAACAAGCTGTTCTTATATAATTACAATATTTAGATAATATATACATTAATATTAAGATTTTCCCCCTTTTAATTTTGCTAATTTATATTCTCTTGAAGTTCACTACTCATATAAAGGCAGGTATGTAATTGTAAAGGGTTGGGAGATGTATATTAAGTATTAGAATAGTATAATTCCTATATCAATTAACTCAGTTACATTACAGAAATAAAATTCCTTTTTCACCTTTTTTTTCCCTGGGAAAAAAAGGTGAAAGATGATATACTATCTGTGTGGTAATTAATCTTTAAAGTACCCCGATTGAGAATCGTTATATAAATTATCTTATTCCAGCTGAACATTTATAATATAACTGGAATGCATTTTCAAACTGTTTTCGAACATTTTGTGCCCTTCCTGGTGATACATCTGCACAGATCATGTAACAAGTCAGAATATGAAATTTCCTGTGTTGAAGCTACTCCCTTCAAATTTGACTTGCCACAAACACTTTCTTGTTCTAAAACTTTTATTCAATATTCAGTTCAGTGAACTGTATAAAAACAAAAAGAATTAAACAATAAAGAAAGGTTCAAGATAGGAAGACTTTGCATTATTCTCTTGGAAGTGTCAGGATTTTAAAAAAGAAATGGAAACTTTGATGCTGTAATTGGGTAAGTTGCAGTATTTTTTAGCCCACTTTTGTGATCTCATTCTTTTGTGGTGTAATTTACACATTATATAAATGTTAATGGTTGATTATTCTCAATGAATGGCAGGTAATGCAAGAATATTAATTGAAGATTTCAGGTATTAATAAATGGAAAAAAACAGCAAGTTTTCCAGGGATAGATAACCAAATTGTTGTAAAAATAGCTGCATTAAATTAAAGGCTTTACAAAAAACAGAAACAAAAACCTGTTTAAATTAGGGGTCCCCATAATATGCATGTTTCCCCTTTTCCTATTCCTTATACATTACTTGTATTGTTCGATTCTTAAGATTACCTTCAACTTTTGTGTCTTTTGATTTTCTTTCGAGCATTTAGGTACAGCTGTTGGTGTTTCTGGATTCTGAAATGGAGCCTTTGCATCTCAAGCTACATAGTAAAATTGCATACAAACTAAAACTTATAGTACAGTGAAATTAGCTTAAGACTTATTTTCATTAATACAAGTTTTTATTAATTTTTCTCTCTTTAATATTACAATCACATTCTTTGTACAGGATGTTTCATTTTGCTTAAGTTGCTTAAGCAAAGTCCATTACATAAATAAATTTAATATGTTGATTGTAATAAATATACTTCCTGGATTTCTTAAAATTGGTTCCTTTTTTCTATTTTTTTATTTGCTTTAAGAAAGCTTCTATGTATATGTGTATATTTATTTTTAGTTATGGAAAATTTTAAAAATGTTTCCTAAATTAATATTTTTCCTAACTTGTACAGTTAAGATATATTTTTGTGTTTATCATAGAGATTCTAATTTATTTTATTTAATATAATTTTTGTAATTATAAATTTGACTGTGAATTTTTGCACAATTTTTGTAGTTGTAAAAAAAAATTAATTCAAATTAATCAGATTTTTATTTGTATATATGGAATTATTTCTTCTAATATTTTTATTGTCTTTTTGCATCAACAAAAAGGGTGATGGTATGTTTTCATTGAATTAGGAGTACTTCCTAATTATTATTTTAAATTTTGTTGATGTGATTTGCAATTTGATTGTTAGAATTTGGCCTAGGCCTCTCTCAATCATTTGCATTTTTTTTTTTTTTTACCACTGTCATTTGATGAGACCTCCACTTTTTTCCTAACATTTTACCTGATCATTTCTTAGGAAGAAGAAAGGAAAAAGCGTGAAGAGTTGGAAAGAATTTTAGAAGAAAACAAAAGAAAAATTGATGAAGCTCAGAAAAAATTGGTAATTTTTTTCTTTTTTTTTAATTTAAAAACTTGACTTCATATATCTTTAACATTTGTTGTTTCAATGGGCAGTTTTAAAGAACTATAAACAAACTTTATTTTTAGAGCTTTGGTTATACTTTTTGAAGATATCTTATAGCTAAGGTTTTATAAACATTTTTATAAATGTTTTTGTTTCTTTTGTCTCCAGCATTTAATGTTATCAGATTGTATTTTACAACCGATGTGTTTTTTCTAATGGGCTGCATATTGGCAACTAAGTCTTTGCAGATTCAACAAAATCCCAAATGTGAGAGCCATTTTATGATGGCACTGTCTAGTGACTACTCTCAATACCAAATTTCGATGCTTGAATTAATTTTAATTCAAGCTCTTGTCAAGTGCTAAATATTGCAGTGATTTAATTTTGCTGAGAGTATCAGAGCTAAAATGATACTCATGGGATTTTTTACATTCCACATAATCATGACATACATGCTTATTTCGCATGCAGAAATCTATTGACTCCAGCCAGGATTGAACCCACAACCTTTGGCTTACAAAGTGGGCATGCTACCTCTATGCCATCAAACTGACATTTTTTAGAAATAGCCACTTGCTTTTAAAAATTCCAAGATTTTCTTTTAAATGTGTAAAATCTATTCATTTTTTTTAATAAGCTCTAGAACTTCCAAGTTAAAATATCCACTCATGATGTTTAGCAATTTAAAAGTAGAAATACAATATGTTTCGTTTCCTTAATTGCAAATAGTAACAGATATGAGGATATTGACTGGTTATCACTCTAATCACATATTCTCATTAAAAAGGAAAAATTTATTGCCTTTTGTTTTTTAAATAGGACGAAGAACGCCTCGCAATAATTGAAGATCAGCGTAAAATTGATGAAGAAAGGAGGAGGTTAATGAAAGAAAAGGAGAAAAAATTAAAAGAAGAACAACAAGTTATTTTAAATAGGGGAAGAGTGAGACCTAAACTTTCATTTTCATTGAAACCATCAGGATAAATTATGAACTGAAAATAATTTTATCTTAATCCAAGGTAATATATCTAGTGAGGCAATATTTTTTGAACTTTGTAATTGCAACACTGATATATTTGTATTGTGAGAAAGTTGCATATTCCAAAAGACAATTTTTTCATAAAGAAGCAAAGGACATTATTTTGCTTTAGCATTTAATATTGGAAGAAATATTTCATTTTTCAGCTATTACTTGACAGGATGTCTCTTAAGTTTAAAAGGCTATGAAACTGTGCACTTTTGCATAGAATAATTCAGTTTTGGTGTTTTTTCTCCCTCATTTAGTACTCATTATTAAAGTATTTCTAATCAAACCCCATAGGTATTTCAAAGTTTTTTTATTTAGAAAATGGTATCACTTTAAAACATTAAAAGCCATTAGTTAAAAAAATAAATAAATAACTTGATGCATTGTAAGAATAACTTTTTAAAATTAGTGTATCAAACATTATTCCTTTGAAATATTTTTAAAATTAATAAATATTGTAAATTAAATACAATACTTGTGAAAATCTTCAAACAGTTGTTTCATTGAATTATCTATAGACTCTACAGTTTTAATTGTCAAATATGTATATTGTTTTGTTAATAAATGTTCTTGAAAATTGCTGTAGTTTTTTTTAAAAAATTAATCTAGGAAAAATATTAATTTTCAATTAACTTGAGACAAACATAACCAGTATATGAATATCAATCCAGAATTATTTTTTAGTATTATATGTTGATTGCCTTAAACACATATTTATAAATTTAATGAAAACCTTTTAAATAAAAATATCTATATTTGTTCTACATTCTTTCTCTCATAATCTGTGTAAATAACTTGATTCATGAAAATGTCAATATATGTAAAATTGTATAAATATTTTTCTTTTAAAAAAAAAGCTATGCAATCTTCTTTTCTAGTAATTTATTGCTCTTTTCAAAAAAAAATTCAGGATAGAAAAAGAAAAAATAAGCACAACATCATATAAATTCTATTAAGAAAACACAGCAAAGGAAGCTCAATATAGAAAGATTTAATACACATACAACAAAGCAATTAAGTAGTCTATTCACAACATAAAAATCACAATGATTAGATAAAGAAAGTAATTGAAACCAGAAATTATATGTATTAACTTTACTTATTAATTTGAATTTACGCTTAAACCAATATCCACCTTTTGATAATCACATTTATGTGCATTAAATTATCAACAATTGCATAATTCATATAATTTTGGTTAATATAATTTGAATTTCAACAATTATTACAGAGTTTGACACACTTCACATAATATGAATGGGGAGGGGAGAAGCATTTATAAAAACATGCATTTTTATTGCTTCTAAATTAAATTTCATAAATTTTAAACAAAATACAACTTTAAAAAAGAATTTTAATTGCCATTAACTAATCTGGATTGTTTTTAAATGGTCGGGATAAAATATTCATTATCACAGGTTTGCTTCTTAAGTTGATAATTCAACTTAAAATTCAAGCTCTTGCTTTGCTTTTTTCATATCTAATTAGATGGCAAAGTATGTTTAATTTTTGATTAATAAAGGAAAAAGTTCCATATATATGAAATGAGCAAAATTTATACAGATATGGTCCCATAAGAGAAACTAGAATATAGTAAAATAAAAAATTATAAAATGGGTTTTTTAAAATTCTTTAATTATATTTATGTTTTCTGAAGTAAAAGTTGAAATTTTGAAATATGTTTAGTATTTATCCTCAAAGATGTTTTCATATAACTACAATTTTGCATCAACCAAGCCAATTCATTGAAAACTAATATTATTTTCAAGTATTAAAAATTGCAGTATAACAGTGTTCTAAAAAATTATCTACAATTTTAAAGTACTTGCAACCTACAAAACTTTCCAATATATTGTAATTAAGTATTACTCCATCAACTAGATTAAAAAGCATCTTAGACAATAATGTATATAATGTAGAATACATAAAATGCTGAAATTTTCAAATCACAATGAAGCTAAAAGCAAACAAAAGTAACAATAATTGAAGATTTTATCAAAATAAATAGAAAACATATGTTTTCTGTTATAAAAATCTCACTGGCAAGGACAGAATACTTTAGAGAAATATTTTATCTTGATCAAGACTTGAAATTTGCAATAAATATCAAAGCTTTTACAACAATTTACTGTGTAAATATAAATTTTGGGGGGAGAGATTCGACTTCTAATACATCCTTTATTATTTTCAATACGAGATTGCTAAAAAAAAAATTTCCATATTGATATAATACATTTGTTGAAATTTAAAATTAACAACATTATGCAAATTAAAGTCTACAAAGATTGCTTTTATATATAAAATTTAACAGAAATTTCATTCTTTTCCTGAAAATTTTTTATCAATAAGTACTTCTAAGTAAAAAATTTCAGACTGAAAGAGCACAGTAATTACATTTGACCAGAGAAAAAAAATATATAGTTTTCCTTTTTTTAAAAGAAAAACTTTAGATATCTGTAAAAAGAGAGGGGAGATTAAAAGTTGACATTTTTAAATTGTAACAAAACTTCATTAGATTTTGCATTTAAGATAATATACTGCACATGAATAGACTTCACCATTTAATAAATGGTTTCCTAATATTAAGTTAGTTTTGATTATCTGACGTGAAATTTTACCCAATGAAACAAATTATAAATTTTTACTATAATCATATTTTTAAAGTACTTTATTTGTATAGACTTTTGTAAAATTTTAATCATATTCATTAGAGTTTAAAAATTCAGTTTCTTTTAATCATGCTTAGTATATAATCAGAAATATCATTAAATAATATCAGAAAACATTCCATTTTACTTGTAAAGGTTTTTACGTGCATAACAAATATATTGGAACCTTTCCTAACACATGCAAATATGCAATGGTATAACACTTATATTCATATTTATAATACAGATATAAAATACCAATAATTGAAATATTTTGATACTTGATGACAGATATTGACAATGATGAATATATGGAGGGTTTTATATATTTAAATTAAAAAATTTACAATTGATATCAACATTAACACTTATAAAGTAGGTAATAAAATACTTGTAACTTTGTACAATTATAAAAGTATGATTGCAAAAATGGAAATCTATTGGTTTTATTAATAGTAAATAATTAAATTAAAACTATGTGACAACACAGACTTAATACAATAACTTCTACAGGATGCACAGATAATGGATGGAATATAGATTTATGCAGAGTAATTTATTTTTTAAAAAATGTTTATATTAAACCATGAATAATCATTTTTTAAAAAATAAATTCAAGAACTAAATTTCAAGAAGTTCTGCAAATATTAAACCAAGTCTACTGTATGCAAGTATTAAAAATTAATATCTAAATTTCAAGAGATTAAAAAAAAATCCTAACTGTTATTATTAATCTGTTTTAATGAACAAAAGGTAAAGTATATAATTTTAAATGAGGGAAAAAAATCTTGTTTACTTTTATACTTGGTATATTGATATAAAATTACTGTAACATTTCTATGCAACTGAAAAAAGGAAATGCAATAAATAAATCTTTGGTGTTTAAAAGTAAAGATATGCTTTGGTTAGTTTCTAAATGCATGAATTCTAATTCATGAAACTGAAACAAGCATTGGATGTCTTTGCTGACAATTTACTTCTGTTGTTACAGAGTCATCTTCACCTGAAAGCAGGATTTCTGATTCTGAACAAGAATCTTGATCATTCCTTTCATAGTGAATTTTAACTTTACCATTTACTACACACTGCTTCCATCGGCCATGCTTTTGCATAAGAAAGTTATCGACAACCCAAAACATGAATACCTAAAAAACATTTGCTAATTAAAACAGCAGAAAACAATACAGATTTGTAAGATAATA
The DNA here is from genome assembly GCA_019973955.1 of Trichonephila inaurata madagascariensis. Classification (NCBI taxonomy): domain Eukaryota; kingdom Metazoa; phylum Arthropoda; class Arachnida; order Araneae; family Nephilidae; genus Trichonephila; species Trichonephila inaurata. The sequence continues at coordinate 392,109 of BMAV01005112.1, forward strand.
AAACAATTATTTTTTATAATATTATATCATTGCAAATTATTTCAAATATAGATACAATTTTTAAGAATGTTTTCAAAGGTTCCACTTTTTACGTTTCAAATTATATAAATATGGATTATACAAAAAAATGAATTTTTATTTAATACATTTTTGGATTTAACAATCTTATACATAAAGCATGTACAGGAATATATTTCTGAGTTTCCTGTATACATAAATTAATAAAAATATAATTTAAAATGGAAAAACTCATCAATCTAAAAAATCCATTAATTTACTTTCTAAGAATAAATAGTTCACATTATAAATCACATCAGTCTATTAAAAATTAGTAAGAATATATCATTTTTACTTCAAAAATTTTAATACCAACTCTCAAAAATTAAACTAAAAATTTATATTTTACTGCCTTTTTTTTTAGTTAAGCTTTTCTAAACTGAAGAACAAAACAGACCATGATTTACTAATATATAAATATAATTGTATTAAAATAAATAGAATACAAATCTACAGGAAACTCAGCACACATAAAGAGTGCATTAATTTCAAAATATTCTTTAAGTCATTTAATTTTTTAAAGACTTTAACAACTAAAAACAATTTTTTTCAAAAGTTACCACTAATTTGAAAATATGTATTTAATTATTTCTGAATAAGGGTAAAAATTTAGGGGAAAACAATAATAAAACCATCTTTTTTAAAAAAAAACTGAAAATCTTTTGAACAAAAATGTATTAAACGTCCAAAATAAAATTACAAGTCTCTCCTAAATTAGTTTTCCATAATTGTTAAAAATTTCTTTTACTTACATTGATTATAAAAGGTATTATTAGAACAACAATTGCTACTTCTACTTTAGGATCTTTAATAGGAGACATTATAATTTTCCGAACCTATGAATGAAAAGCAAGCACAAAATACTTAAAATATTAATTACATTTTTGAAAAACTGCTGTTAATACTTAAAACAATCAAGAATTATAATAAACAAATACAATATGATCAACTCTTCTAAAATTATATGCAAAGAAATATAAGAATACAACTAAAAGATAATGGTAAAATATGGCAACAGGGTTACTTTTTCTTTTGTTTGCATATATAAATGTGTGTGACTATACAAATAATTTATGTAAGATCATAAATAACAATGCTAACCTTTTTTAGATTTTATATAATCTGTTTTTGTTTCAAAAGTACAGAATTTTATATCAAATTATAAAATGAATGATAACTTTTAAAAATTTAATACATCTTCAAAGTTTTTTTATACAAGTATTTCTTTATCACGAAATTTAATATAAGATATACATTGAAGTTTTTTATCAACTTAACTTGGTAAAAGCTTAAACATTTTTTTCCCCTCCTTTCAAATGGGGTTACAGATTGGTAACTACCATTGCACACCAAACACATTTCCCGGGAGCTGGTGTCACTTTTTAGTGTGGCAACATATAGGTGGATGCCAAATGACACAGTACAATTTTGATCCCCAGTTTCCACCCCAAAGGGAGACACCTGAACTCTGATGACGCAAAATTGTACTAGGAATTTAATTTTTTCAAGTGCACCCAAGCCAAACAGGTCCTCTAGGGATCTTTAACATGAAGCATAATCATACATGGATACTGTCGATATTCTGCATCATGAAAATCCACCAGCTTTGGCCAGGTTGAACCCACAAACTTGGGCATACAATGCCAGTTGCTAAACAACTAAGCACACTAGCTGGCTTAAAGATTAAATGTAAAAAGTCAGATTTGAAAGCATTAAACTAATTTAGGATTTTTTGCAAAAGAAAAAAGTTTCTCTCACTATTCTCTAAGCAATAAATCAATATTAATATACATCTAACATTTTCAAAGACTTTAAATACATAACAGGGGAATAAATACTTGCAAGAAATAATAGCCCAATAAAAAATAAGTCTGAAGTTTTCAATGAAATTTCATTTCTAAAATAAATAGATGTCAGAATGTATGTGCACAAGCAAACTTTTTTTTTTGTACTCGTATTTTTTATTTTATTATTTTTTTTAGTACAATTAACAAAAAGTTATGTAAGAGAAAATGTATTTTTGAACTACCAATTTAGCTTTACTTATATTTAATAATATAAGTAATTGTTAAAAAACCAATCTAATAAAGTGTTGATTTTTCCCCATTTGGGTAAAAATAACATTTTACTTCTATAAAAAGGAAAGAAAACAACATTCACAAGATTTCTAATATCATAATATATATTTTGAATTTAATGTATTTAAATATAAAACGAATACAAAAGTAAAATTATAAATGTACAAAAAAAAAAAAATTAACGTTGGAGATTCATAATTTTTACTTGATCTCAAATTCCTTCAAAATATGTTATTCAAAAAATATATTGATTACACACACACAATTATAAAAAAAAAAATCTGCGAATTCTAAATTACTAAGTAGCTTCAAAGTAATAAAAAATAAAATCTACTTATTTTAAGTAAGAAAATCAAATCAATACAAAAACTATCAAATTAATTTTCCTCATAAACAATTTTACAGTAAAAATACGAAAGTGAAAAATTCAACCACTTTTTTTTTACCTGATCCCAAAATTTCAACTGAATTATAAGGGTTATGATGATTTTTTCTATAAGCATGAGCATTATATATACAGCACATTGAGATAGCCATGCATTTACATATGGAGCTTTGCCTAAAAGAAAATATTTTAATATATATATCTGTGTATAGCATTCATACAATTTATTGCTTTCACATATAATTTTTGTCATAAAATTTAACGAATTTAATATATAAAAAAAGATGTATATATCATCACATCTGACAATACAGCCCCTCGTGGGCTAGTGCCTTCCTTTGAAGATTTTTCATAATGACCACTTGTTTACATTTGTTCTCCATGTTTTCTTGTTTATAATCCCAAAGTCTGATTCCACTGAGTATGCCCATCTCAGCCTTGGTCTTCCATGCTTCCGAATCCCAGTGACTTTGAACTGCAGTACCTTTTCGACAACATTATCATCTGGCATTTGAATTATATGGATTATCCAATTCATTCTATTTATTTTTATGTATTTAATGATGTCAGATTGTTTATAAATTCTATATAATTCAAAATTGTATCTTCTTCTCCAGCTACTGTTTACATTTATACCTCCAATTATACTTTGAAGTATTTTTCTATACAGAATTTTCCACAGATATCAATGTATAAGTTTTGCATAAATGTATGAAGTATGATTTTAAAAAAGCAAAATTGAAAATTTTTAATATTAATTCTTAATATTATTAAGCAAATTATAAAACAACTTGGCAGATAGAAAAATAAATAATAAATTTATTAAAGTATGTGTTTATTTTCAAACATTTATAAATACAACAAAAAACAATGCAAAATGAACACAAATACTTTTAGTTATTTCAGAGCAGTATGTTTTTGTTTTTTTTTACTTTGTTTTTGTAACTGCCCAAAAATTAGCAAAGGGGGGAAAAAAAGACAGAAAGGTAAAATGCTAACAGGCTTTAACTTTCAGCATACATAGTTAAGAGATAATTATTTCTTGCTTAAGGATTTAACTTACCTCAGTCGTGCAACAACCACGAGGACACAGGCCTTCTGTGCCCAACTCAGTATACTCGACCTTGGGCCTTGAGGTGCATGAGCAGATGTTCCGGTCAGTCTGACATGAAACCCCCAGTGTTAAGTTCCCAAGCAAACATTTAAAAAAATTTGAAAACCCAATCTATTTTAGATCAATCAGCTGTTTTTAACTGAAATTCAGAGATGAAGGGAAAAAAGCCAATAGTATAAAGAACCACTCTCTTAATCATAAACTTATGATGTGTGCACACATCGGTAATCCAAAAAAAGCTATATATCTACACACTAAATGGAAAAACGAAAAATACTATACATCTACAAGCCATTGCTTAAAATTAATACTTTTAACTTCATGCTGACTTTTTTATTTATTTTTTTGTTTATGCAATATTAATAAAAACAAATCCATTTTTGAATTATCTCTTGAATTTTATTGTCTCTTATCTTTATTGTATCACTTTTTTCTTATGAACCCAGGGGACATACCGGCTAATATTGCTATATTTATATAATTGACTTGGCTATTTTATTTATTAAAATGTCCTTTCCTCAGAGTCTAATTTGCTGCTTACTTAAATTAATTCAAAAATATTATTTAAAGATCTAACCTCCTTACAATGTTTTTTATCCTTCCATCTCATTTGTCAATTATTATTTTTTTTCTTTCAATTTAACTAAGGAAAGAATGAGTGCATTTGATAGTGACTTACAAGGATGGTTAGTTTAATAGCTTATTTCTTTTTTTCTTTCTTTAAAATAAAAAATAATTTTAAAATACTCAGAAAAATGTGAAAACACACCTCATTTGATAATTCTCCAAATAAAAAGATATAAAACATTTCAACAATATTACGTAATACCGTCGAACCTCCACATTATGAACCTCTATATTGCGAATTTTTCTACATAGCGAACTTTTTCCTGGAACCAAGAACATTTCATGATTTTCTTCATAAAATAACCTCCCAATAGCGAAGTGCATTTTCTATATAACAAACTTTTATTCATGTAATTCAATTTTTTCTCTCTCTATTTTTGAAGTATTTCTTGACATTTCAAATTATTCTCCCTTTAAACACATTTTATGGTGATCATAAATCTTGAACTGGTTTTATTAAATGCCTAACTCACCGAGAGCAATAGAATTTTCTGCGTTTCATCCAAGAAGTGGAATCTTAAACCCTCATTGTCCAGTTCACTGTTACATCCTCGATATCCCCTTTCATCCTCAGTGGAGTTATTTCGTGTCCCTGAGTCCTAGAACTAGTCACCATTCATTTGCAGTGTTGATCTTGTAGTGATTCATTTGTAGTGGTAGCTTCGTTTCTTCTAGCTCGAAAATGTTAAAACGTAAGTACTTGAGCATCAAAGAAACACACTTAATTCTTCAGGAAGTGGATAAAAGTGACAAGAAACTTTCCTTGCAGTTTTTATTTATTTCTTTTCTTTCTGATAGGTAAGATATATAAAATAAAAGGTGCGAATAATTACTTTTTTAAAATTTTGTTGTCATGTCCTTCTTCAAGGGAAGGAATGAAAGTTGCCAGAGCCTGAGACAAGTTGAACTTCTATATTCCACCCCAATTTTGAGGAAGAACACCCTGGGGGTGGTCAGAGGCCTCCCACCTCTCTTCCCCTTCCACCAACCTCACAAGAGGACTTGCGGGTCAACAGATTTTTATAGTACCCCCATGCCGCAAAAGTACTATACATTTACAAATATCCATGTCTTCTCCAGGATTCGAACCCAGGCCCTACGGCATAGCAGTCAGCGTCGCTAACCACTATACTGGATGGGCGACACTTTTTTTTAATGTATAGTGTTTATGAATTTAAAATTTGTTTTATGTTGTTTATAAAGTATGCTGAAAGATGAACCTCTGTATAACGAATTTTCCATATAATGAACTTTTTTCGGGATTTAGTAACTTTATTATATAGAGGTCCGACAGTATTAAAATACAAATGCATAAGCTCAATTTTTAAATGACATAATCAATTAGTCAGGAAACCACACATGGAAAAATACACAATGCAAATTATTAATTATAAAAACATACTTCTTTCTGTAATAGACCATATACATACTAGCTATTAAAAAGAATGAATTAAATATCAAGTTCTACATTCAAGGGGGGGGGGGGCCCTTGTATTTCTAAAGAATTTTAAAAACAAAAAAAAAAGACTTCAAAAAGAAATTTAAAAATTTTTAATTCATTATAAGTATTTTTCATTTAATTCTATAGTGATAAAATATTAAAAGTGAAGTTCAAAATCAAATAAAATAAGCTAATTATTTCTAAATTTAAATTGAACTTTTATCATTGTTTTTGCTTGAATAACAATCTTTTAGAAGTAATATTCAGATACTTTAACATTTTAAATTACTTCAAAGTTAAATAAGAGTATTTATACTCAGAAAAGGTAAGATGTATTTTTAGAAAATACTTTTTGTTTTCTATATTTTTGTTGTCTTCAGCTTTGTTAATGATATTTACATGTGAAAATAACCATAAGTGAATAATAATCAAATCAAGCATGAAAACAAAATAAGAAAAATATATGTTCGAATAAAAATTAAAATTTTAAGAAAAATACATTAATTATATTATTTTCAAGCAATAAAAACATACTATCAGATATCTATCAGAATCTCTATTTCATAACTTTCAAATAAAGCAATGAGAGGATATTAAAGTCACAAATTAGGTTAGAATATTTCCCATTATTTCAAAAGATGGATTTGGGAAGAAATAAATTTTAAGACAGATTACCATATGAAAATTTTCAAATGCCAGATATTGTCATTTTTGTTAAAAAAAAGTTCACTAATTAAATTTTGAAACTTGGGTTATATGATTTAGTTACGATACTATTTTTGTGGATGCAGAAATAAAAGAAGTCTGTTATTTAATTATGTTTTACAAGTTAGGATAAAAATTGGATGTATATAATGAATCAAAAATAAAGCCATCAAGTTTTATATATTACATCAGGGGTATTCAAACTTTTTTTCTGCCAGGCCACATACATAAGACAACTATTTCATGTGGGCCGCAACATGAGGATTAATGGGGAGTGGGTGATGTTATATGATCAAGGGTATTTAATGTGGATAATTTATCAAAATATTAAAACTCATAATTTTGTATTTCATTTTAAATTTATATAAAACTCTACCAAACTCAACTCACAAAAAGGAAGTTGTACACATTTTTACCCAGTTATGGTTTAATTTCGATTTCCTTTCATCATTGATCCCAAGCCTCTTGTTTGTATTCTACTACTGTCATAAAAACAAAGTTGTCATGTACTTTGATCATTTGATTTTTTCTTTTGACAAAGCCTCACTTATTTTTATTTCTGATATTAATTTATCAAGTGCAAAATGGTAACAAAGAATTTTTACTAAATTCTAGACTGATATTAGTATTTGTTTAAAATTAGTTCAGACTTGCTTATGCATTTTTGTTTTAAATTTATTCAAATACTTTTTGATTTTACCAAAAAAAAAAAATCTGAACAAATAACTGAATTTATCAGAGTACATTAGAAGCATTTAAAATAAGCATGAATTGATACAATTTTTGTATCAATTTATATGTTTATCCTTAACAATTTCAAATGTTTATCAATATATATATAATGTAACAAATTTTATAAGATGCTTTTGCTGCCTCTGCATTTTGTGACATTACCATCCACAAAAGATTTTGTTGCTGTTGCAAGGATTTTTTTTTTTTTAAGAAAGCCAATTTATCTCATCTTGAAAGAGATCTCCAAGAAAAAGAGTCATTGAAAGGTTTGTGTTTAGTAGTATAGTGACAAGCAAAATCATATTTATTAAACATAACATTTTAATGACAAATCAAACAAGTTGTTGATCTATGTTTTGCTTTACAAAATAGTCAAGATCACAATGGTCTTGGAACATATATTCTTTAAATATTTTTCACTTGAAAGACATGAGAGTTAATTAAAAATTAGTTTCGCCCATAGAGCAGTTGCTACTCCACTGTTATTTGTTGTCACTAACTATTACACAATTACAAAAAGAAAAAAAAATTATTTCGCAATTCAAACTAGCATGCCTTGATACCCAACTTTATATATTTGATTGCTTGATTGATAGAATTTTTGGCTAAATTTTTAATGCTTTATTCATAAATAATGCAACAAGCCATGACTGGGCTACTCAGAAACATTCGGTGGGCCACAGGTTGAGTACTGCTATATTAGATTCATAGTCTTTCTCTCCCTCCCCCATTGTAAAGAACAAAAGATTAATACATTTTTAATATTCCTCCCATACAAGACTTATAAACATTAACAAATTAGTCAATCTGAGAATGAGAAAAAAAAGCTTTATGTCTATTAATATATTATTAAAGTTACAAAATTACATTAACATAAATATATCTCTCCAGCAATATCCTTTAATACATCTTACTTGTTTTACTACGAAAACAAAACTAGTTCAAAATAAAAAAACTCACCATATTCCCCAAAAACCAAATGGTCCCAACCTTTTCTTCTAGAAATGTGTTGTGTAAGTCTAATGCCAATAAAAATAATTAATAAACCAATTGACGAGTCCAACAGAAAACTAACTATATACCTGAAAAAAAATTAAAGATATAAAACTATTTAGTTCATTCATATTTTAAGTACTTCTAATATAACACAATGCAAGTTATCAAGATTTTCATACACATCATAAATAAAGATTATAATATAATTAACATAAAATTTAACACCAGTTTTTTACAATACACAAATAAAAAAAATTAAGAATATTCTTTTTAAAAAATTTTAACAAATTTGAAATGAAATTGGATAAAATAAGTAAATAATTTGGAAAAAAACAACAAATGTAGTAATTATTTATAAAATAATTTACATGAAGCCCTAAATGACAGAGAACTTTAAAATTTATTTATAAATGAAATTATTATTTTCACAAGGAAAAAACTAGTTGTATTAACTGGATGACTTCATGCATTAATAATTGTCATGAAAAAAATCATACATGAAATTTCCTAGCAATTATGTGAAAACACATAAGATTTAAAATTCATCTAATATAATCAGAATTTTCAGAGAAAAAAAGTGTTACAACACAATTCCTAGTTAATGTTTCTATAACTAAATAAGATTCTAATTATCAAAGAAAATATAACCCTAACAGATATAAAATAAGTTTTAATAAATCAAATTTCAATATAAAAACTTGCATAAGAGTATATATATTTAAATTAAAAGTAACACACTTTTTTAATATTCCTTTGTCATTAAAAATTTGGCTTTGGAAAACTTAAATATATATATATATATTTGTTGTTCTTATCAATTTCATTTTTTTCTATTAATTTAAGATTCACTTCTAAGTATGATAGGATTAAGACTCTAAGAGGATAACAAACTATTTAATAAAATTACCATATATTTCTGTATACAAGCCAAGAATCTTTTGAACTTTTTTAAAATAAGGAAGCCAAATATGGATCCCATAATTTAGAAAATAATATAGTTAAGGAAAAACAGTTTTTTAACATTTTCATATAGTAGCCAGTGTGGGATTTTAATCTTTTAAAAAGAACTTTTATTATAAGAAAAGAAAAATCACATAAATCCTTCAAACTTAGAGTCAAAATCTAAATTTCTGAATAGTTCATGAAATTCACATTCGCTCATTGGAATGTCTGAATGCAAATGATCATCAAGTAGCAAATTTTTCTTTCAGGACATGAAACAATGTCCTGAAGGAATTCAATAGATCAGTAATCAAGAGTTGTCTCTTTGAATTTGACATCTTCCCTGATTCAAAATGTTTTTCATCCACTTTAAAACTTGGTTCTCCATTTTAGAGAAATGCGATGTAGACATACTGTTATTAAAATTTTCAGTAAACGCCATCATCCATACTTTGAAATTTACCATATATAAATTTCTCTTCCTGTTCATTTTCTAAACAAAACAAAATTGGTGCAGAAAGTAAGACTAGAATAAATATTGCACAAAAAAAAACAAATGAACTGAAAAAATTTGTTAGCTTAAGAAATAAAATCATCATCTTTGGCATTTTACTTTACAACAATCTAATTGGAAAATATTCCATCCATTTTGTATACTTGCAACCATTCTCACCCTCATTGTGACATGTTTTAAAATTACAGGATTTTTTTGTTTTTCATTTGGCTTATAAAATAGTTTTTAATTCTGGTTACATATTTTAAGAAAAAATGTATTCTTAGCTTATACATAGATCAGTTTATATTTGGAAATACATGGTAGTCCATCATAATAAGTGTTTAAAAAAAACAAGTATTCTAGCACACACATCTTCATACTTCATAAGATTTATACAATCTGAATAACAGCATAAAGTCAAATAGCAATGGTGATTGATGTTGCTAATAGATAAAGTGTAAACTTATACAGGCAAAAAAAAATTATATTTTATTAAATGTGAATTTAAATAGACAATAGCAAAAAACTAGAAAAGCTATGTATTTAATACAAGAGTAGAAATGAATAGTGTCATATCCCAACATTATGCATCGTTGTTTGGTTTGCATGTGGAATATCCCAACATTAAGCATCGTTGTTTGGTTTGCGTGTGGAATGTATAAGGTATCCTCCAATTTACAAACAGTATACTAGAGAATCTTCTCAGCCATAATTAGTTCTGTATCCAGAACAGAAGGTATTCACCCTCAATTGAAAATGTTCAGGTCTAAATCTTTTAAGTTAAATACAAACAGTCTGGACAGTTTTAGCACTATTCTCTTTCCAAAACAGAATAGCATTACTTGCCAAAAATGTTTCCTTTGATTTTCCATACTTAAAGGTGTATGTAAAAGTATATGAATTTAATGCAAACAAAATACATCCTATGATAGCTAAAAGACAATTGAAGACAGACCACAACTTTTCACAAATTACATTTCATATTTTTTTATTGAAATATAAAATTAATTACATTAGAAACACACATTATTACATTAAACATTACAACACAAAGCCCCTGCGTATAGATAATAGAAGATAGTTTTTAATATAACCACAACAATACAATTTTAGTTCTTAATTGGTGCATTCTTTTAAATCAGTGCTTCTCAAACTTTCAATAACTGTGACCCAATTTTCAATCGTAATTTTCATCGCCCCACCCCTACAATAATAATACATTGAACACAATAAAAATATACTTTGACGCTAAAGCTACAATACAACATTAATAATAAACCATACAAACTATCAAAATATAAGTATTACATTTTGTACAAGACAAGCCCACGAGGGGCACTAGTAATTATTAAACTTGTTTTTAATTTAATATTGATAAATTAATTATCAAAAACATTGTGAAGTAATGGTACGTTTATAAGTATATTATATCAGTGTAAATATGCATGTAATTTTTACTATGTCAGAATGAATTTTGTTTTACTTCCTTTCAGTAAATTAATACTTATTTTAAATATTTTACTTTCAACTTTTCAATAAGCTTGCATCCCCCTAGATATCATGCCCCACAGTTTGAGAAATGCTGTTTTAGATGATACAGATCTTACAACTTCTACCTCTAACAGTTAGAAAAAAATATAAGAATATGTTACTCAATTAAAATATGTGAATTATAAAATTTTAATAGTTGTGATAATATATATTTAAAAGCACCAAAAAATTTTTCCAAATATACATTAGGATATAATTTTAGATTTTAAAGGCAGGTACAGATGGTATTTTTAATAAAACAAGACTAGAAGAAAAACAATTATTAATAAGACATACACAACTGTCACAAGACTAGGAACTACATTAGGATTTATACAATTTACTCACCAAGTACATGGATCCCCTTGGAAAAACTCTGCTAAAAACACATTAGCAAAATGTATCACCAATGCCCCCATTCCTTGCTTAGATGTATCATAAAACCTGAAAATACAATAAAAACTAACTAAACAAATTCCTTTTAATTGAAATATGATGAATAATAGCTACATATGAAATTTAAAAATAAAAATGTATTAAAACTTACCAAATGAGCCAAGGTCTTCTTTGTCTTCGAGGTTCACAAAATCTTTTTACTACAGAGATAAAAAAAAATCAGTACAGCAATGAAAATTCACAAAAATAAAAGGAAAAATATTTTATAGAGAAATGTTTATATCAAATAATTTATAAAAGACATGATGAATTCATTCTATAATCTGTCTTTAGGTTAAATAATTAAAATTAATATGAATTGTGCATAAATATGATTCCATGCATATGATTGTGACAAAATATATCTCTTCTACATTAATTCAGAATAAAGGTTTTTACTTTTCAGAAAAGCTAACTAATTTATATATGTGTGTGTAATAATGTATGCAAAAAGAAAAAAGAATAATAAGGGGTAATATTAACATAATTTTTTTTTTAATTATGCCCACCAATGTCTTCTCGTACATAAGTAGTCTTGCGTCCAATATAAAGCAGATGTTGCACTAGCCGGAGGGAGAACTATGCAGTTGTCTTGCGAGAGAACAAGAAGTAGAACGGGGCAATTGAATAGATGCTCCCCAGTCATTGGCATGGATTTACAGAGAGGGCAGAGCGGTGAATCAGCCAGGCCAATTTAAAACAGATAGACCTCCAGGTAATCATGTTCGGTGATGACTCTGAAACATGCCATACCCTCTTCCCCTTAGGTAGGGCAGAGAACTGAGCACGTCTTTGGCCATCAGGCAGACAAGACCAAGATTTGACAACAGCCAACTCTGTAAGAGTGGATACTCTTTTCAGTCGAAATTTGTTCCTGAGAAGTCACTTAGCATTTTGAAGAGGCATCAGAAGGCAAGGCGGATGCAGCGTTGAAGCCTCTTTGGCCAACTTGTCGGCTTGTTCATTTCCAAGAATCCCGCAATCCATTGCAGAACAACCTTTCTTCCAGTGCTAAGAAATGAGTGAATAAGTTGTTTGCACTAGAACTTAAGTTTTGATGGGAATAGATTGTAGCCAGATACATTCTTAATTGTGGCTTGAGAATCTATGAATATTACAATATTTTGGCCAAGAGTTGCACAAATAGCTCTAAAAGCCATAAACATTACAAAAATCTCACCATCAAAATTGTCTGACCAGGCACCAAGAGGTTCTTTAAGATTAAAAGAGTTGGAGAAAGCACCAGCTTTACCAAAGAAAGCTGTGGCAGAGCCATCAGTAAATACATGTAACCAGTCATGATCTAGATATCTTTCACGGATAGTAGCCAGAGCTGCAGACCTTAACCCTTTAAGCAGTCAATTATTTTACCAGAAATGCTTCCAAAAAAGGCATATTTTTTTTTGCATATAATTAAGTACCATACTTAATAGAATAAGAATATTAAAAAAAAATTTTCACTTTTAATGCTTTTACAACATTTTTTATTTTACAATTTTGGACACAACACCCCCTAAATGTTTGCTTTTTTCAAGTACATTCTGCATACAGTAAAGAATGGTTTACAAGTTCTGCAAAAATTTCTCTCATACTTACTGTGAATTTTGAAGTTTACAATTTTCCTAACAGTTCAGAAGTCATTTTGTGGGTCAAATGCTGCATTATCAGAAAAATGCAAGTAGCGTTGCAAAAGGCAGAATCGGCGATGAGACATTATTTTAGAGAAAAAAGGTGTATTAGTTGAATATCTTTTGCTCCAATAATGATCAATTCCAGGTTTCTTTACAATTCCTTGAAGTATACTGAGAACAAAAAATACATGCAACTCTTCCACAGTAGTTTCTACCCAAAATTTACTCTTTGAGAATTGTCTTGCAACACTGGATTGGATGCACTGTTTTGCATATTTATTTGTCTCTTCCACAATTTTACTCATGAGTGAAAAGTCAATGAATGTTTCATAAAATTGTAGAACATCAGAAGTGTCGTCAAATTGTACGTGCACAGAGGGAATACCAGAAAATTTAAATCAAGGACACGGAAAAGGTGGATTTTTCACATCAACCTCGGTAAAAATTCTTGCAGAACTCAAATCTTCATCAGAGCTGAGCTCACTGCACGAGTCATCTGAGGAATAATCCAAATAATTAGAAGAAATATCTGTATCTGTATCAGAGAATGTAGTTAGTTCATCATCTAACAAGAAAGTATTTTCATCGTCTATTCCATACATAATTTCCATAAGATTCACAAGCACGGCATGCAGTAGAACAAAAATTTCAAAGAAAAGTTCCTGCTACATAGAAAAACCCGGATGAAAAGCATTTAATTTACATGGACAAGCCATGCCATCTGTTGAAAAATAATAATACTAAATAGTCTCTTTCAAAAATGAAAAATGCGGGCAGACCAGAAAAGGAAAGGAGAAAATCGATGCCCGTATGCCGTACGGGCAAACCAGATGAGGCCAATTTCAGGTAGCACGTACACTGTACGGGCAAACTGCTTAAAGGGTTAACTCAGCCTGGAAAGAATTATGCAAAGAAACAGGCAGGACCAAATCTAGTTTAGCAAAAGCATATCTCAAATGACCTGGGAAGGTAGTTAGTTTAAAGATGGGAAGTCTATTATCAGAAATACCAAAAACATTTGCAAGTCTCTGGAATTCAAGCAAGAAAGTATGTTGAGTTTAAAGACTGGTTTGGGAAGGTATGTATTCTGGGCAGAAATAATTCTCAATAATCTCTCACCAAGAGAAAGAGCAGCATATTGACGTCTTTTAGATGGACCAGAAATTTCAGTCTGCAGTTTCATAACAGCGATAGGGGTTGAGGTGGCTGCACCAGGGATAAATCTAAGAGCTTTATATTGAACAATGTCCAACTTTGATAATGCACAGTCAGAAGCAGTAACAAGAAGCTCAGAGCCGTAATCAATAATAGGTCTAATGCAAGATGTAAAAGTGGAAGTCAAAACATTTTGGGATGATCCCCACTTAACACAGGCAATTCTTTTTAATGGAGATAGCATTGTAGCATTCTTGACCACTTTAGTAACATGTTTGAAATCCAGGGAAATCCCAAGGTAAGTAGCACAGTCGGTCCTGAGTAAAGCATTGTTATTGTAAACCAGGTTTATGTTGTGCTTTTTTGTAAGGGTGAAAAGTTCAAAATTTGTCTTATCAGGGTTTACCTTAAAGACATAAAAAATATAAAAACAATCTAATATTATATTTAAATTTTAGTAGTATATAAACAAGTATAAATACTTCATTAAAAGCAACATTCTAGTATTAATTATCAAAACAATCTATTTTACTTTAATTCTAGATATACCTTATTTTCATCTTTAAGACAAAAACATTAGAGAACTAAGCACAATTGGATTTTTCAAAAAACAACAAACAAAAAGATAAATATAACATGGCTAAAATTTAGTTGAAGAAAGATTTAAAACAATTATTTCTGGAATTTTATACAATCATTTGGCATGGTTAAATTACAATTATTTATTTAATTCTGATGAATATGTTCAAATTATTTTTCATTTATGCATATACTTAAGATATTTTTCCTTTACTTTATGGAGGATGTTTAAATATTCCTTTTTGAAAGTTACATAAATTATGATATATTAAATAAATAATTTATAATACATCTAAAATAAGAATACTTAGCAAAGAATAAGCATTGAAATATTTCAGAACTGAATATAGCAATTATGAAAAAATTTAAAGGATTAAGAGTATCAAAAGTTTTGTTAGGTATGAAACTTAACAAAAACTGTATAAAGATTCACTATGGTCATAATTTACTTTAAAAAAATCTATCATCAAAGTGTATGAATTTGTTTTATTGCTTGAATAATCAATCACAAAATTTAAAATTTCAGTCTGTTTTATAACTGCTAATCAATAAACATTTTCAATAATGTACATAACATAAACAAAATTATTTACAAGTAAATATTTTTTAAGCATTCTCATTTTTCAAAATTAAAAAGGTTAACTTAGTCAAGGTATAAATACTTTATAAAAAAAAAAAAAGAAAGATTATTTAGTAAACTAAAAAAACAAAAATGTAGTTCTTTAACGAATAATCCATTTCTTCCTCGGCAAAACATTTTGTAAATTATATTTCAAATATTTTTCAAAGTTTCCTCATACAAGATGAATTTCATGCAATAACATGTGTTTCATGAAAAAATTCTTTAGTACTCTTGGTGAAAACATTAAAAATAATTCCTATTATTAAAATGATGGTTTTAAAGTAACTTGGCAGTATCACAAAACTTACACACAAGACATGTGAATGCAAGACATGCTAGAATTCCTTGAACCAACCATCCGAAAGAATCAGTTAAGGCACCATGAGTACAATGGGGTTCAGAATCCATATTGATATTGCTTTACTTTTTTATCATAAAGCAAAACAGTTATGATTTATAATCATAATGAATATGTATTAAATTTATTTTTCTTATGATTAAAATACGAATAGTTACAAGAAAAAGAAAACGATCGACATCATTATGGACTAGTTTTAAAACTAACGATACAAAATTTCAAATTTATTATTTTCTACCATTCGTGAGCAATATTTAGATAGTTCCACTCAATTTGAAATCAAAACTCGTAATTACATTGGCATTTGTAAATAATGAAAAGATCCAAGTATGTATTTAAATGAGTTGAGAAGTAAGCATCCTATGAATAAAAGAGTAATGTTAACTTAATGTTATTTTAATAATCTGTAATGGTATATTCGAAAGACTTAAAAAAGAAAAATTCAAACTTTGCTGAATTATTTTCAAAAATTCAGCATAATTTAATAAGAATAATAAGAATGTAGTAAATAATAAGAATTTGTTTTTCTGGGGGCATGTTTCAGGTTATCTGGCAATGGTTTGGAACGGCAATTCTTATTTTTCTGCGGTTTCTAAAATATACTTATTTAAAAATCTAATCGTAATTTGTGTATTGATCCATTTATGAATTGATCTTTGTAAAAAAAAAATTGTTATATATTGAGAAATATATGTGAAACTAACTTACGCTTCCGCTGTTTTTATCTTTTCAAATATTCTTCAGTAATGTAAGAGAAATATAGCATTTTCAGTGGGAAATATGATATAAAATTAATGTTAGTAAGTAAAGAAAAATATTTTAGAACTATAGTGGTATTATATTCTTATAATAGCATATCATAATTTGTCATCATCAAAAATATATGAAATGTAACCAAAACCTTTCTTTAAAAAAAAAAATTGGTTGTATATATGTACATATTATCTTTAATTTCTTTTGCCGATTTATTTTATGATGTTGCCGTGTTGGTTCAAGTGTAGTATAGGGGGGCCACTTGGCGCAGTCCTTTTTTTGGAGACTAAAAGTGGTCGCCATGGTACTTTTTTCGGAATTATTTATTATTTATTTTAGAATGAATTCGATATCTCACCATAACATGAAGATAAAAATCGCCAAATCCAAAGAAAAATAGCCAAATCCGAAGTGCCCCCTCCCCCCTATACTACACTTGAACCGCCGTGGGTTCAAATGTTTAATTAATTCTTTTTTGTTTGATGCCCTTTTTACATAAAAGTATAAAACCAACTGTG
The DNA here is from genome assembly GCA_019973955.1 of Trichonephila inaurata madagascariensis. Lineage (NCBI taxonomy): Eukaryota > Metazoa > Arthropoda > Arachnida > Araneae > Nephilidae > Trichonephila > Trichonephila inaurata. The sequence goes on from BMAV01005112.1 coordinate 409,263, forward strand.
TTACACAGATGTTTTATAAATTTTTCCTCTGCAAGTTGAAAATTAGTATTTTTATCATGCTTAAATTAAATATAAATCTATGTAAAATGTTCTGCTTGCCCATTATTTTTTCCTCTTAATTGTAGATTTTTCTTTCATTACAGATAGTGCACATAATAGAAATGCTATGGAGTCTTTACAGAAAGGTAAATCTTTCAAGTATTTAAAATGCTCTGAAATTCAATTTAAATAATATTTTTCTTAAGATTTGCTTTAAGTTCAATTTTTCAAGCTTGTAATAAAACATATTAAAAATTTATCATATCACATGAATAAATATTTGTCCATTGTTTTTAAAGAATGCTAATAACTTAAAAAGATATTATCATTATCAAAATTCAAATCACACTGCTTTAAAATAGTTTAAAAATTTTAAAGCAGTATGATTTGATAATGGTTTTATCTTATCTTAGCTTATCCAAAGAGTTATCATTAAGTTGACTTAAAAGGAAAACTTAAAATTATGCTTTAAAAATAAGTTAATTGAAATTTAAAAAACGAATCAACAATTTGATATTTTATTACAATAATATTAATAGTTTCCAATTACTTTATACTCAAAAGTATGTACAGTAATCCTTGTACTTATTCAGATAAATAATTCCTTAAAACTGCATAATTGAAATCGTAAAGCTTTTTAAAATATTGTACCATATCACACTCTTAAATATTCTTTTCCCCCTTCTGATGAATAATTAATAAAACATTAGTTCTTATGCTGCATATATCTATATAGATATTGTTTTTATTATTATTCTTCTTCTTTATTAATATTTGCTTTTCTATTTTCATCATAGTAGTATTTTATATAGATTTTATTTTTCAGAGCTTATTGATATGTCATCTTTCACTTCTATTTTAATAGTGCTGATAATTAATTAATTAGTGGAAATTAAAGATTCATTTAGATTACACAGCCAACGCTATTTTCTCTCTTTTTCCCAGTGTCAATAATTTTAAAGTTGATTTCTAAATTTATTTCAAATTATAATGATGTTTAAAATGAAAGTGAAACTGTTGTAGAGTTTCAAATGAAAATAAATAATTTTTTGCATTTGATTTATTGGCTAAACACAGTCTTGAAAGTAACAAAAATATATGTATATAGCTGTGTTTTATGATTTAATATGGGAATATTTAAGAAAATGTTACAAAATTTCTGGAAAAATAATCAACTTTTAGGTAATTTTTGTTATCTCATTTTCAGAGTTTGACATAATCATATAACCTGCCAATTTTCAAATGGAATGCTTAAAGCTACGATCTGTTTTCAAATTTAAAAAGAAAATAGTTTGTCTATTGGATTTCTTTAAGATTTATCCTTTACAATATATTCTTCATTTCATATTCAAATATTTTTTTATATTACAACTATTTTGGACCTACATTTGTGAGCAGCTATTTTGATGATATATACTTAAAATTTAGTTAGAAACAAAATAATTGATTAACATCTTGAGAATTCATTCTGAATTGTGTGAACTTTCATTTAATGAAATATCAAAACTGGGGATTCAATAACAAGGTTAAATATATCATATATTTCATATTATTATCATATCTTTTACTTTCATAGCAAATTAAAATTTTGTAAGTATGCTAACCATAAATTCTACTATATTTTTCCTTATCAACTTTTATTAATTTTAATATGTTTTATGTGCTGCTCAAATTAAACTCACCTTTCCTATCATGGTCTAGAGAAACTGAAAGATCGGGAAATATTCTTAGTAATGAGTTTATTATGCTTATGTGCTTTGATTTGAAGAAAATTAGTGATGCAGAGTTCTTTCAACATCTTCAAATTGAGCAATTTTGAAAACTGTGTTTGTAACTGTCTTGAAAATTTTTTATTTGTGGTAAAATATTTGCAACTCTCAAAGTCAATTACTGCTAGAAGTCTTGGTCCAAAGGACAGGGATTTTCTTATGTAACTACTTTTGACTGTTGATTTTTATTATATTACTTTCATTGAGAAATGGCTTGCCGGTTAAACAAAAAGTTGCTTGAAGAAAATAATGCTATAATTTTGCAATGACTTTTTAATGATAAATATATGCCCCCCCCCCCCTCAATTAGAGATTTATTAGTCACAACATGCCCAGCATATTTCAGTTAGGAAGGCATACAAGTGTATTGTATACAATTTTTGTCTTTGGTTGATTGAAACTTTTTAAAAAAGACTCAGCTTCAAGTTTAAATGAATTTTTTTTAGTTTTTAAGTTTACTTTAAATGAAAAAAAAATATTTTTTTAAAAAAGAAGGTAATTTAAAAAAAAATATATCTTAAAATCAATGTGTAAAGGAATCTGTCCCTATAAAAAATATTTTGTCAACAAATATTTTCTTGGTATGAAATTTTAAGGTTTCATGTAGATATTGCACACAAAAAAATCTTCCCATTGTCTCAAAAAAGAAATATTTTAAAAGATCTTAATTATTGATGTAAGAAAATATATATGTTCTACCTTCATTGTCTGTTATTTAAACTCATTGGTCTATTAATTTCCTGGTACATGTTTTTGCCATCCATTCAAATGATATGTTTGATCTAGTGATGAATTTCTTAAAGTATCTGTTTAAGTTAGCAAAATTATAGTTTTCAACTGTAAAGAAGCTGTATTATATACTCTGTACACTAAATTTAAAATTATTGTTAATCAAGCAACATGTTTTATATCTTGAATCAAATTGGAAATCAATGATTTTTTCTGTACTTATATAATTTGTATCAAACACCTCTTTTTTTTTTGCATCTTTAGCCATTAAAATTTTTTGTTAGTTTTGTAAAAATAAAACATATTTAGTTTTCTGAAAAAAATATATAATTTATTACCATGAATTTTTATAATGTATATTACTCTTTTAAGGATTGAAATTCTTTCAAACTATATCATAATGTATGTGTCATAAAAACTAACAAAAATAATAAAAATCAGAACTCTACAAAAATTAGGCTTAAAAACAAAAGAAATTATTTTTGAAATATAAATTTGCAAAGATTCAGATCTGTAAATACAAAAACATGTTGATACATGCATAAAGAAGGAAGTTCTGTTGCTTAGCAGTACAAAGTTTTGCTGATTATAAGTATTTGCTTTGTTTTTGCTTCAGCTTTTCTATTTGTTAATTAATTGCATTTAACCAATTTTTCAAAAATCAGAAAATAAAGATTTTTGACTTCATTCTCCCTTTTTTTTTTTGGTAAAAATATGGTACTTATGTATTATTGCAACCTATTGGTGACATCATATGAAACAAAGGGCATGATTGCCAATTCAGTGCATGTGACACATGCAAAATTGGGGTTGCCAATTTGCTGAGTTATCTTGAACTTTGGTGATTGTTGCAATAATACTTAAGTACCAAACCTAATTTACCCTAAGTTTAATTGGTAATTGTTATCAGTAGTTGTGACTTAAATAGGTCAACTTGCTTAGTATGGGAAAAATGACATTTTTTTTGTGGTGTAACATTTTATTGGTTACTTATCTATTTAAATTGGCTGTTGAAAAAAATCCAAAATTGGATAAGCAAATATTTTTTTTATCATCAATCTAAAAAATTATCTGATTATACTGAAATAAAACTATATTACTTAATATGTATGTCTATTGTGCTTGCATGGTTGGATTATTAAATTAATTAAAATATTTTTTCATACATTCATAAAGAAAAATCCTTTTTTTTTTTTTTTTTGCTCTTAACTTTATATTAACTTTTTTTGCTATAATTTTTCATTGCTTCTATTGTATGTGAATTACTTAAAATATTTATGACTTATATATTATTAAATGGTAACAAAGTTAATGATGATAGTTATTTTGTATTAATACTACTTTTTTTATTTTGAAAAGGCAATTCAATGTCATTTGATGGAACTGATCCAGACTTTGTATGGGGAGATTACCTTGAAGATACCCAATCAGAAGCTGCACCACCAACTGCTTTTACTCATGTGAGAAATGCATTTTTTTCTTAATTTTATTACTTTAATAATATTCGACTATCTTATATTTAATTTAGGTTTAAAATCATCATTTTAATGTAGTGTTTAGAAACCATAAGATTTTGTTACTTGAATGTACAAGAAGTTAGTAATTTTTTTGAACATTAATTTTGTCTCATATAAATGACATAAAAGTATTAGATCCATCTGATACCAATGGTTTTAGTGAATCTATTTAAGTCCTCATTTTGAGTTGATATTATAGGTAGATTTCTGACAGAGGTAAAAGAAAGCTGTTTTCTTCAGGTTTAGTTACAGTTAAAACCTTTCTTAATAAGAAAAGTTCCACAAGTAAATACTGAAAAAGTTAACTTACCTATTGCTGTATCATCATTGTTTTGGAAAAGAGCTGATATTTCTGACCTCTAGAGACTAGATGTTATTGGAATCAGATTCGATGAAAAAAATATCCAATTATGATTATAAAACTAAAAAGTAAAGAACATTTCAAAGAAGCTATGAAGTTGAATTAAGACAACCCTTATGATGAAGCTTGTTTGGCATGGGCTGCTGACCATTCTCCATTACCTGATAACTTAAAACTACCCAAGAAAAGGCTTGAAGTGACCACTGGAAAACTCTTGTTTTGCAACTTGTATGTAAGATGTGAAACAGTTTTTCAGGAAGGTCTTATTGAAAATGGTTTCTTCTAGTTCCTTACCTGAAAATTATGTCCAAGATGCTGCTGTTTTCTAAGTCATAGGCGTAGTTGCAACTACACCATTATTCTTCAGAATGCTTGGGTGCTATTCTTCACCCATGCTGTGTACTGAGCTGTGCATCTAGAACTTATCAACATTTTATCTACTGGAGCATTTTTTATGGGTTGTCATAGGTTTATTGTGAGTTGTAGAAGATTCTCAATTTTTTATTGAACAATGGCATCAATTTTGTTGATACTGCCTATCTTCTCCATTACCTAGATTGGAATAAAGCTGTGAAGAGAGCTGTCAGTGGCATTGATTGGAAATTTAACTCGCCAACAGATGTATGGTGAGGTTGAGGAAAGCAACTAATTCAAAAAAGGAAGGACCTCTTAAAGGGGGCCTTAGGTCCAACACTGCTACTTTATAAAAAGATTGCAACAATTCTGTGTGACTGTGAAGCATTGGTCAATGCTTACGACCCCTTACTTATCTGAAAGCAAACATCTTATTCTAATTTCTCTTTCATCGAGATTCAAAGAATGGAGTACACCATACCCTAAAATCTAAAAAAAATAAAATACTGGAAAATTTTACCAAAAGACTTGCAGAACATATGTAGAAACTAATATTCTAGGAATTCTCATGTAAAGAACAATATGCTAAGATATTTATAAAGTTGTGGTTGGAGGTATTGCATTAGTTGGAGCAGACAATTATACAAGAGAAGATATTAGTTGTTTGAATTAGTAGCAGATATTATTCTTGAGAAAGACAGAATCATTCAGCTCATTAAAAAACAAACATAGCATTCAAAATAACACCATCCAATTCAACATATCTATTCTCTAGAGATTTCATTTCCTAGCAACTTTCTACCACCAATGAAAATAAATCACGCTGTTTGTGTAAATTCATATGACAAGGAGATTCTTCAAAATGTAAAAAGAAAGTTTTTGAGATTAGGTAGCGAGAGGAAAGTACTCAAGAAATTAGATTTATACAGTTAAATTAGAAATTATATGCCCATTTTTTTTAATATGTATTTTTATATTTTGTATTGTGTTTAGTTATGCCATTTACTATCTGATATTATACTTTTGTTTTGAATTTATATTTATTATTATGATGTTTATTATGATATTAGGATACATAATATCAGAAATCAATATGTAATATCATATGATGTTATAAATTATGATACATAATCAACAGGTGGGAGAATGTTGCATTCACACCATTCGCAACATTGGTAAAGGATGCGTCACTGTATTTATATTTTTGTGTTAAAAATATGAACCTGGCATTTACCATAAAAATTTAGTTCAGATGTAAAAAGTAATTGGCGATGCATCTATGAATAAATTTCTGCCTTAAATTTTATAAAAGAGTTAATTTTATTCTGTTGAATTACGGACTCAGAAGTGTGTTTCCATTGAAATTTATGAGAGTTCCTTATACACTGGGTATAAAAATGATAGCTTAAAAAATTAAAAAAAAAAATGAGCATAAAAAAAATTAGACCTACATATGCCGAAATACTGTTTATTTGAAAGAAATGACTTACTTTATGAACTTAAAGCTTTGTAATTCTAGAAGCATATTATTTTTTCAAAAGCCTGAGATAATACCTCAAATAAATGACTTCAAAACATAAGACGTGCATGTATGCACACATTTCAGTTTTTTTCATAAAAAAGGGGAATGCACATTATATGGTGAATATACCTCAAAATCAATAAATGCAGCTTGAAAGTATAGGTGTGTGTTATACATCAGATTTTACAGTATCAGAGATTTTTGATGAAATCTTGGTTTTCTGTAATATATATCAATTTATGAGGAGTATTATTGAAATTATTAAAGTTATTTTTCTTCCTTTGTTGATTATGCAATATTTTTATCTTTACTACTCTCTAGTTTGAAATAAAAATAAATTTAGATTCCAAGACTAAAAGATATTTTCTTCTAAATTATAATAAATTAAAAATATGAATTTTGAAAAATATTGCAATTTGATACAACAGATGGTTATTAAAATAATGAAAACACTTTTGGTTTATAAAGAATCCTTTATTAGTATGGTGTAGGACCACCTTTGGCATGTAATATAGCTTGTATTCACCTAGGAATAGATTTATGCAAATGCTGATTAGTGTTTAGAGGAATATTGTACCATTCTTCATAGAGATATTATAAAAGTTCTGGGAGAGATGCCCATGAAGGAAATCAATTCCGTACTGAGTACTATAAAATATATCATAACAGTTCACTTTGACTGTGCAGGCCAAGGTAGATGTTTAACCATTCTTGTGTTCTTTAAACCGTGATCGGAGAAATCCAGCTGCATTAATAGGTGTATTATCATCCTGGAAAATTCCATCTCCTGCAGGAAACAAAGTTTGTATCATAGGATGGACCTGGTCAGCTTAAATTTCTCTAGACTTCTTCCCTGAGATTCCTCCCAGTTTCAGGGTTAGGATTGGTCCAGCTGTAAACCATGACACGGCTGCCCATATCATGACAGATCCACCTCTATGCTTGACAGTTGGAAGGAAACAATCACAATCCAGAGTAAGGATAAACATTCTGTGATATCACCCAACGCACTGATCGAAATCCAACCTTTGATATGCTAATATGGAATCAATGGTTTGCTAAGGTTCATACTAAACAGCATGTAGGATCTCTATGCCCTCCCATGACTAACACCTGAGAGGACAGGCATATTGTGAGGTCAGCTCTACCAAACTGTACAACCATATCACTGACCATTAGTCAGGCAATGGGCATGTTTGCAGCATGTCCAATATCTAATCGTATACTGCAATGATATTTGCAGCACCATGGACTGTCAGCACAGCGACCTTTGCTTTGGGTTCCTTTGACAATGTAGCATAGAGAGAGATGGCAACTCTGATGTACCAAATGACAAAGCTGGATACAGGAGTGGCACAATTGTCATTTTTTTTTCAGATGAATCTTGCTTCTGTCTGCAGCATTCTGATGCATGTATACATGTCTGGAGACTCCAAGTAGACTGCTAGTATCCTGCCTGCATTCAATATTGGCACAGAGGCCTTGCACCTAGTATGATGGTTTGGACAGCCTTTGCATATATGACATGCAGGTCGGTACATTTCTGACGTCTTAAGTCCAGTAGTTGTGCCCTATCTTCAAGGCTTGCCAAACACCATCTTCCAACAATATTATGCAAGATCATATGTTGCACATTATGTTCTAACTTTCCTCAATGCACAGGGAATTCGAATGTTGCCCTGGCTCTCATGATCTCCAGATCTGTCACCCATTGAAAACATTTGGTTATGAGTTGCTGAGAGACTGACCCATCATCCCTCTCCAACTATAATATGCAGTTGGACCTCTATATAACGAAGTCGCTGAATCCCGGAAAAAAGTTCATTATATAGAGTTTCATCTTTCAATATACTTTATAAACCACATAAAACAAATTTTAAATTCATAAACACTGTATATTCAAAAAAAAGTAATTATTCACACCCTTTTTTAAATTAATATATGTTTATTTTATATATCTTACCCATCAAGAAAGAAAGAAAAACTGCAAGGAAAAAGGAACGTTGAAGAATTCACTGTATTTTCAATATTAAGAAAATAATTTTATACTAAAATTAATGTATTCTAAGGACATTTTATAGTTTAAAGTATACAAGTAATATTAAACATACATTATTTTATAATCAGAACACGGGACAACTCCACTGAGGTTGAAATAGGATATCAAAGATGTTTCTAGTGAACTGGGCAATGGGGGTTAAAGGTTGCACTTCGTGAATGAAACGTCCAGAACTCTATTACTCTCAGCGAGTTAGGATCTAATAAAACCAGTTCAAGATTTATGACCACCATAAAATGTGTTAAAGAGAGAATAACTTGAAATTTTTTCAGAAATACTTTAAAAAAAGGGAGAACAAAAATCGAATCACAAAAGAAAAAGTTCGTTATATAGAAAATGCACTTTGCTATAGAGAGGTTATCTTGCAAAGAAGATCGTGAAATGTTCAAGGTTCCAGGAAAAAGTCCGCTATATCGAAAAAGTCACAATATAGAGGTTCAACTGTAGCTGAGGAAAGGAGTTGCCTGTTTCTGTCATCTAAGCCCAATTTCACTCTGTGTTTAACCATGTAAGAACTGTTTTAGGTGTCATGGGAATCAGCTGTTTCTACTAATTTTGCATCTTTATAAACCCCCAAACTGCTTGCAAATTTAATCATTTTGTCTTCATGCCATGCTGTTTACGTACAATAAATATCTTTTTTGTATTTGCTTTCCTTCATGATGTTGCAACTTTAATGGCCAGCAGTATATATATGTATACATACATTGTTGCTAGCTTATGGGTTGATACATGGTGTATAAAAGTAATCATTATATTTTTGACAACTTAAAGAAAATTTATTTGATACATTTCCAGTGCAATGTGCATCAAAAGCAGTTATTAAACTCTAACACTAGGAATTTCCAAATGCAAAAGATACTATCCAGTACAATTCATTACGACAACTTTGTTAAAGAGAAAATTCAAACTGTTGGAGATTTAATTTTTCAGAGCTCTTAATTAAATTAATTGTCATGAACAAGTTTACATTTCACTTTATGTTGTTTTCTCATTGGTTGCCCAATTTTACTCAAGTTCTAGAAACAGCAAATTGTGATATATAAAAACAGTCACAAATTTTCTCAAAATCACACTATGACTGAATATGACAAACAAAAATTAGTTACTACAAGCACTGTTAGCTTGAAGATATTGCTATTTGTTAATTTTTCTATGAAAACCCATACTTAAATTCAGATATAGACATTAAAGTTTTATCACTCCTGTTTCTTTGCATTATCAAGCATATTATTTATATTTAAAAATTAGTAACATTATATACATATATTGTATTCTTTTTTGAATAATTGATTTAAATATATATTTCTTTACTATTAATAAAGGTGGAATACAGTATAGAGAGCGGATTCAAAGTTGGGATGAAATTGGAAGTTCCAAATCCTGATGACCGAACAACGTATTGGCCTGCTTCTGTGATAATGACATGTGGAGACTTACTGACATTAAGATATGTAGGTTATGGTGATGATAGATCTGCTGATTTCTGGTTCAATATCAAATCTGGAGAATTTCATCCAATTGGCTGGTGCTCAAGGAATTCTAAAAATCTATCTCCACCCAAAGGTAATATGTTCATTTGACTGTTTTCTTATTTAGAGACTAATATCATTACTTGGAGAGGAGTTTTGTTAAATTTAGGAATGTATTTTCATTTTTATTTTCACTTATATATTTGTTGAACATTTGGAATTATGTTTTGAAGATTGTTATTTTTATCAGTCAAATTCTGATCCATAGTAAATTAATGTGACCTATAACTAGTATTCAAAATATTCCCTTATCTTTTAATTCATAATTGATGGTATTATTAATTAATTTTTCAAGTAATTGGATCTTTTGAATGACTTTTCATATCATTAGCTCTATGTGTATGGAATTCAAATTTTTAGAATATTTTGCTATTTTGTTGGAAATAAAGGTGGTCTGATACATATAATAATTCAAATTTTAATTTATGTCAAAACGCATATCATTAATAAACATAAAAAAGGAAGATTTTCCTATGCTTTACTTATACTTAATAAAATAAATATTTGGAAAATAATTTTTTATAGAGTCATCTAATTTTGTTAAAAGGTCTATACTGTGATAATTTGTTTGTAATTGGTTAAAGAACTTTGAACAAACTTTAACATACTCTATACAGTATTTATTCATTAGTTGTGAGTGGGGGAAAGGCTTGTGCTAGTTTCGATATCAAGACTAAATCATATTTTAACTGATTTCTGTAGATTAATGAATATCATGTAGTAAGAATCAACTAAAAATTATTCTAAAAACAAGCTTTTAATTCACAAACTACTTAAACTTCATGGTTTAAGTCATTGGTAGGTATCTTACTTTTTCTTTGAAATGTACAAAACAAATTATAAATACAATCATAGCTCAAAATTTTTGTTTTCCTATTTTTTTCCCTGGAGTATAAAAAAATTGATTTTGGACTGTAATTGTAACTGTTATTTTTTGAGACTGTGAGGCTTACCCATTAATTGAGTGTCAATTTGCATGTAAAGATGAATTTTTCAGAATATGAAGACTTTAAATATTTATTTGAATGAGATGAAGGGAGGGGAATAATAAAAATTCTTCATTTATTTAAGAAGTTTTAAATCTTGTGTGATTTTAGCTCTTACATAGTGTATGCTTTCAAGAAAAATAAAATGAATAATCAATGTCAATTTGTTTTCTTTTGGATAATACAAAGGTGTCTCTTGAAAAATTATATTAAATTACTTCTTACACTCTAGAGCCTTACTTTGATAAACATGACTTATCTAATATATTTAGGCCATTTAATAATAATTCATGCATTTCAATGTATTTATAAATTACCTTTGATTAGAAAATGTTTTATTTTGTTTTATTCTCGCATATAAAAATGTGAAGTTTAAAAGAGAGAACCACTATTTAGTGAATCTCTCTCTTTTAGGAACATTTTCTTGGAACCATGAATAAAGTGCATTAAAAGATGAATCTATTTAACAAATTTTCCACATGACCTTTTTGGGGGATTTAGCAACTTTTTTAAATAGAGATCCAACTGTATTTCATTTGAAAGCATTTTCATCAAATATAATCTTAAAAAAAATCATCTCATTATTATAGTCTTATGTTTTAATCAGTATCTGATATTTTTGTTCAATTTAAATGTATTGATTTTTGTCACATCTTTTATAGATGTTCTTCGTAAATGTACAAATGTGAATAATATATTATCAAAAGAACTGAATAATTGTGATACTATATCTGAAGCTATTTCTGAAAATGTAAGTTACATATCTTCTTTTGGATAATATTTTTGACCACTCTGTTAATTATCTTAAAGCTGTAGATGAATTTGCATGTTATTTATGACGTATGCATGCTATTTTTATTTAAGTTTTATTTGTTTCAATTAGATATCACCACTTGTTATGTAAACCAGTCTCTTTCTATTATTTAAATTTTTTTTTCATTTTGATTTTATTTAAATTTTAAAGCATTCTTTTTTAATGGTATAATAATAGATGAGGTATATTTTGAGATTTAAGAAAAAATTCCAAGTGAAAATTTGATCTAATATTGTTTCAATTTGGAAATTTTGCAATATTTTGAGTTTAATTTATTTGTCTGTGAATTCTCTATAACTTTTCACATAATGTAAAATTATTTGTAATATTTTTAGAAAAAGAAATAGTGACTTTTCTAAAATAGAATTAAGATTGTAAAGTATTTAATATGCATGATTGTAATTGAGAGCAAAATATAATTTTAAATTAAAATAACTGTGTGTGTGTGTGTGTTTCAATGCATTGACTTTCTCTTGTTGTAATAGGTCTCTATACTGGAATTTAAAACTCTTCCTGATTGTAGGATATTTAATTTATATCATTATTCTTTTGATATAAAAAGTTATTAAATATTGATAAAAAAATTTCTTTTGGCTTATTACTTAAAAATAGTCTTTCAATGGTTCTTAGTTGTAACATTTTTTTTTTAAATCAAGTAGCAATTTTAAAAGTTCAACTTTTTCTTTTTAGATTGATGGTGGATTCATTCCAATTGACCAAATTAAATGTGGCATGAAGTTAGAATTAATAGATGAATATAATGCTAAGAATGTATGGATTGTGACGGTATGGAATCTTTTGGTTGTAGTTTTAAAATTTATGAGACCTTGATTTGTAAATACAAATCATCATGACTGTAAATGATATAAATCATACTCGGTTAATCATCATGAAGGGTGGTATGGACACTAGAAATACATGGATAATCTGAAAACTTCTTTTTATTAAAAAAAAATCATAATTAATACAAAAATATTTAAGTTACTCACATTTGCATTCTGTATAACATCAAACTAAGAATTTTCTTTTTAACATTTACTGCCTTAAAAAATCGGTAATGCAACTTTGCTTCTGTTCATCTCTTGTCATATATCAACACATTTTATGAACTGCAGTAATATCACCACAATCATATCCTTTTTAACCAATATAATCTAACAAAGTTTTCACAGATTGTAGAGCAAAGCAGAATGAGAAATTATGTTTCACTCATGGTTCTATCATTACCATTAGAATCAACAAGTTAGTGAAAGTAGTTGTCAAATATTGGAAGCCAAGCTCATATACATTGCTTTAAAACTAATCTACTAAATGTTCTTCGTCAAGTTTTCAAAACCTTTGAATTTTTTACTTATTCAAGAATACAGATATCATCTTGAATATCGGAGAAAATTGTTTATCAATTGTTCTTTACACTCAAGCTTTCCTTCACATCCAAATTTTCATATGTATGTGGAGGAGCATTGTCTAAAAGCAATACTGCTGTTTGAGGTATGCCTTCTGCTTGTGTTTCCTCACTTCAGGAACAAAATGTTCATGGAACCATTAATGGGAAAATGTCCCTTGTCATCCATGCCCTGTTTTGACTGAAATAAATAACAGGTTTTTTTTTTAGTGTTTCATTGCCTTTCCAATCATAATAAGTTTAATTTTGTGGTCACCTGAACCATTTCCATCCCCACATAAGAGTAACTGAAACTGACTTTTCTTCTTTCTAAGCATTTCCAATACAATCCTGTCTCATTGGTATTATAAATTTAATTCGAAATCAAATTTTTTTGTGTCAATTAATTCTTGAAATTTCTTCCAAAATGATTCTACTGATGTCTCATCTGCATTTAGACATTCTTCTTCAACATTTGGCTACCAAATTTCATTAGGTTTCTTTAATTGAGTGATCCAGTCAGATGAGGCATTAAAATTTCTATAATCGTAGTTCTTCATGAAAAAATTTTGCTTTCCAAGAACACATGGTTCCTAAAATAGGTATTTCTTCTGCTCTTTTTTTTTAATTATTATTATTATTATTAACTAATGTAGTAAAGCAGAATTTAATCTTTATATGTTGATGTTCTCAGACTTTTCCATTTCAAAAGTGCAGATTTGTTATCAATCTCTTGTGAAGTTAATGAGGGTCTTTTTTTTAATTGTTGTTCTTTTTAGTATTTCATACTTTTTGTACTCCAATTTGACAATTCTTTGCTAATTTACTATCTGAATCACCATAATCAGGTTTTTGAACAATTTCTGATTTTGGTTTAACTTATGAAACATTTCGTTTCACCCCATTCATCTTAACTAGTAATAAATTTCTGGCTACTAAGTGATGATAAACAAGATGGACAAACTAAAGGAGCATGGGTGAAAGTGAGAGAAGACAGCTGAAAAACTTTTGTGCAAACAGCATTACCATCTCTTTCAACCTTATTCTATTCAAACTGTTTCCAGGGCATTCAATTTAACCTCTACAGCCTTCACAATACTGTCATCTAAACTTGACAAGCTCCTAAATCACATCAATATTTTACAAATGTGAAAAAAAATATTGCTCTTTATTATTTTTTTTTATTATTATTCATTTTATTTGTTTATTTATTTTTGTAAGTTTGGAGTGACTACAAATAATTAGTTAACCAGATTATCGGTGCACAGATACTTGAGAGTATACTGTAATCTATTATCGTGTTATTTTTAAACTTTCCAATTTTTTGTCAACGTTTTTTTATTTGCATTGTTTTATGTATATTTTTTTATTAGATAACACAAAACATTGGTGGTCGTTTGCTGCTGACATATGATGGATGTGAAGAGACTTCAAGTTTTAAAATTTGGCTCTTTTATCTCTCTGATCGATTGAATCCTGTAGGTTTTGCCAAATCAAATAATATGCAATATTCCCCTCCAGAAGGTAATATGATTTTACATTTATTTTTTTTCCCTTAACTATATCACCATATAAGAAGCTTTGAAGTTATAAAGACTTTAGACTTATAAATTGTTTGTGTAGATCCATAAAAAAATTACTAAGTAAATTAACTAATTGAGTGATTCTGATTTCTCTCACAATTTTCTCCTGTGTTTCTAGATATGAAAAACCAACATACTGAAGAAGAGTGGAAAACAATTTTAAATCGTTCTTTTGAAGATGCTGAAAAACTACCTTTTCCATCACATATTTTTGAAGTAAATATTCAAAATACATTTATATTTACTTCATATTCTATTCATATATTTTATCAAAAAGAAATTTTAATTTTTTTTCCCTATTATAGCCTAAAATTCCATTAGAAAAGCATGCTTTTAAACTGGGTATGAAACTTGAGGCTGTTAACCCTCAAAATTATTCTGAGCTATGTCCTGCAACTGTCACCAAAATTGTGGATGATTATTATTTCTTAGTAAAAATAGATGAATACCCAGCGGAACAAGAAAAAAAGTGTTGTATGTGTTGCAGTTCAAATACTCCATTTATATTTCCTGTTAAATGGGCAGAGGAACATGAACTGGAACTGAAAACTCCAAAAGGTAAGTCTGTTATAAAATTTACCTCCTTTTTTCCCTTCCTTTTAAAATAAAACTATCAATTTTTAAATAGAACTACTTATTTTGTATTGAAATGATTATGAAAAATGTAGGAAATCATAATATCTGGATTTAAATGACCTGGGCACTTTAAAATATCACTTTTAATTAAACTATTATAACAATGTTTAAATTATGTATTGGTATTATTTCAAATAAATTAAACTAATTCTCTTCTATTTCTATGTATTTCCTGTGACATTGTAAATTGGTTAAATCATAATAAGAATTATTCAAAATGAAATTATCTTCATTATATACTTCCATTATAATTTTGGCAATTTTAGATTATCAATATTTTTTGTGGTTGGTGATAAGATTATTTTACATGTAGTATATATATAACTGTACTTATACATGTGCATATTATAAATAAAATGTTATATTAAACATATTAATTTATTTATTATAATATCATGTATTTATACATTGCGTGCCAATGAAAATTTATAATCAATGCTGGAGTGCATAGTATTGTAAAAACTTGTTAAAAATAAATATTTAGTTTATTATCAAAGGGATTAAAAATAAAACAGAATAAAGATCCTCCTTTGGTTACTGTTGATAAAAATTGTCATTAACTCTTTTGTTAAAATGAGAATTTGTTAACAGGTTTGGTGAGGTACGACATCTTAAAGCAAATTGTAAAATGGGAAGGTTTAGTAATAATTATAAAAATGTTAGAAAGAGTAAGGAAAAAATAAGATCATGAAAATGAAAAATTCTAATAAAAGTTTTACAGTGGAAACTAGTTATAATTTATGCAATATAAATCAGTATCTGTATCATTTGATATAGCTGCCAACACCCAGTTTGGCTGCAGCAGAAATTTTTTTAGTGACTTTAGGAAAATAAATGTAATCCAACAGTTGCTACTGAAGATATTTCTTGTGTAATAGAGATTGTGTAAGCAATAAAAATGCTTTATAATTCTAAAAACCTACAAGTGATCATAAAATGTCTAAAAAAGGCTGTGTCATCACTTAAATAGTAACAAATAACAAAATTTTTATTAATAACATGTAACAGTAACATGTAAATAAAATCTTTTTAGTAGATTTGGGAACTCTGAAGGAAATAGTTACTTAATAATGCAGAACTTTATTAGATACATTTTAATAAATGAGAAATAATGTTCAATAAGAAGAGAAACAAGTAATATAAAAAAAATTAAGTCAATTCCTACTTATATCAACAAAGAAAAATTTTATTTTAGCTACTTTTTATTAAATAGTTACAATTAATATAAATATGCATATACATATGACAGAATCACAACATTAAGTGGTAATTAATTTTTATTAATTATCATAAAAGTATCGTATTGTCATCCAAAACAATCGCGTATATAAAATTTCAATTCAACTGAATGCTTTAAAACTTGAGAAAAAAAACCTTTTCAAGTTTTGACACTAGTCACCAACGTGGCTGTATTTGTAATTCTTTAAATAATTAGTTTTAATCAATTAAAATTTTTATTAATTTTTTTAAATTATTGTATTGTTATCCAAAATAATCATGTATATAAAATTTCAGCTCAATTGAGTGCTTTAAAATGTATTTTATTAACAATTGAAAATTCCACCAAGATAAATAAATATATAGAGAGTATGAGCTAATAGTAGAAATTAAAAAAAGGCAAGACCCCACCACCACCACTAGATAGATGCAGCTCGCCAGATTATGTAAATAAATTGAAATGCTCAGCTATCCTGCACTCAATGAGTATGGTATAAGGAAAGGAATTCACAATTTCTTAATAATCAGTCACCTCTGTTAGGAGGGCCCCCCCCCCCCCCCCCTAGCAGAGCCATTTATTGTCGCAAAAAAAAACATGTCTCAGTTGCAATACTAGGATGCCACCAATTGAGGCAGTTACAGAAGATAAATAAGCTGAAGAAAACTTACATTATTGAGCACAGAAGGAGGCAAGCTGGATTGTTTGTCATACTGCAGCTGACAGCTGCTTACAAGCATCTGTAGTATTTCATTTGTGGGAAAGAAGAGTCACCAATGGATGTTGATTCACATAAAACAACACATCCATCGGCAAGCATTAAAAAATCTGAAGCTAAATAAAGTTTTTAACTATGTTAGAGGTAATTCGGATGGAGCAGTTTACCTGTTATTTATGTCTGTAGGTGTGGTTTCTTTTAAGAGCATGAAGTCAACTGGCCAACAAAGGCTACCAGTGATCCAGCAGTGCCAACAGTTTACACTTGCAGTGGTTTCACGATAGATCTATGTGCAGTCTTGCACACTGACAGACATTATTTTAATGTCTGGCATCGACATAAAAAAAAAGTTAAATCTAACATCAGCTGTGAAACTTCACATCATGTGATAATGTGGAAGCAATATCATAGACTACTAGCAACTACTGCAAGTCTATACTAGTGATACTATGACAATCCAATGATGTGTACATGATGTATTACTACCAGTAGCACAACCCTTCTTTCTGGATCCATTTAATATTATTTACTAGCAAAACAACAATTACAAACAGCACACGTCAACCAACAAATCATTCAATGTATCAGGGTCTTTCCTGACCACTGGTGTTCTCTAATCTTTCACATATCAAGAATTTCTGTGGTGTGATTGTTCATTGTTTACATGTGCTGCTTCCACCACACTCAGGACAAACTGTAACAAATAGCTGAGAGCAAATGGTCATCCATTGTTCAGGACAAAACACACTCATTGGTTCTGTTCCACAATGTGTATCTGCCTGTATGTCTACTTGTGCTGAAGCTTGACCAATTAATTTCCTGGCATTATTGTTCACTGTGTTGTTATATCATGTTGAAAGAAACAATTATTCCTTGATATAAAATGAACTTAGTGTGTTTACGTACTATCACAATTATTTTGGCAACCTTGACAGTACTTACTTACAATTACAATAATGGCAACCTTGGTGTTACTTACATACTATTGCAACCATATTGGCAACATTGAATAAAACCTCACAAATTCTAAAAAGGGAATACGCTGACAGGAATATGGAGCATGTAGTTGAAAAATACTATGTAAAAAATAATAAGTGATTATCAATAAAAGAAAAAAAACTAATTTTTATTATTTAATTTTATTTTATTATTAATTTTATTTTTTTAAGAATTAAGTAAACCCCAAATTTGCATTTTAGTGTGACCATAGTAACCTAATGGTCAAGATCACAGACTCATGGCTGGCATGTCATGAGTTTGAACCTAGTGCTATTGAAGACCTACTGATGCACGTTGAATATGTCAAGGCTCAAATGTCTTCCCAATGGTGGGGAAGTTAAGAAAGAGGTTGCCAGCTCAGGTGTCGTCCTCATTGCTTGGCCTTGTTTCAAAATTACAAGGCCATCACTACCCTTGTGCAGCTTTATAGTTTGACATTAATATAACTCTCACTCTCTCACATTTTAGTATTTGAACTTGCCATATCAATGAACGGTTAGGATGAGAATAGTGGCAAGCAGAAATATGGAAATATGAAACGAAGCACATGTTTGCCAATTCAGCACCTATGGCAATGTAAAAATCAAGGTTGTCAATTTTGTGAGTGATCTTGAAAGTTGTCATGGTTGCAATAGTATGTAAGCACCAAACTTATTATTCATGGTTATCTTATTATGGTCTTATCATTCACTGACATGCAAAGCATTATTTTTCAATTAAGAGGAAAGGTTTAATTTGTATTGATTAAAAATGTAAAATTCAGTTACATATAAAAAAATTTGACCCTATGTTATATTAAATGAGCAGAATGTAAATAATACAATTCATATCTATCTCTTTTATAAAGTTATTTTACAATTGCTTTGTTTTGGTGTAAGCCTTTAAATGAGAGATAATTGCATTAATTCAAATATTTAATATCTACATTCTTTATTATTATTATTTTTTTTTTCATGTATATAAAAAAAAAATGTCAGAATTCTTTATGAAATAAAAAACAAAAATTACAATATTGAATTATATTAAAACAAATTTTTTCAGCATATTCAATTAATATGATCAATATGGATACTTTCTTAAAAATTAACATATTACTGTCCATGTATCTTGTATAATTCATTTATCATTTATGTAGGCATAAGTATCAATCTAAACATGATTAAAAATTTAAAATAGATAGATGAACTTTGGAGAAAGTCTGAATTATACTGAACAAATGATTTAAGTGTACATAATTTATAGATGTCATTAGAATTCATCTTTTTTTGGAAATAAGTTATGGAGCTGTAATGTGTTGTAAAGGGGGGGGGGCATGTATAGATTTTGTGGAAGTAGCTAGCTTCAAAAAATATTTGGTCAATTAAACATTTTTTTTTTTTTTTGTAATGACTGCATACTTTTTCACTGATATGATGCATATAATGGGCATTCAAGTATAATTCCTGTACAATTTTACTTGGGAAAATATTCATTATAAAATCCAAGGTAAAAATGACCAATAAGATCAATCTTTTGAAATAAGTGAATCAAAATGTATGTTATGTTGTATAAGCTTTGTTTGAACAGTTATTATTAATTTTCAATTTTTATAGGATATGAAGTGAAAAAATCTAAGTTTTCTTGGGATGATTACTTACAATTTTGCAATGCAGTGTCTGCCCCAGCAGATTTTTTTCCAATGGTTAGTACAAAATTTTCTCCTTAACACCTTTAAATGGTTTATCTTTATTCCTTCTTAAATTTTCTCAAAATTTTTGTTGCTTTTCCTAGTGTTTTATGAACATGGGTTTTGAAACAAATATGAAACTTGAAGCTGCTGATCCTTTCAATTCAAATAATGTGAGTACTGTTCATTTTGATTTATTGAAATTTATCTTAATTCAAATATTTTTAACAGACATTATAATATTGACATAATATTATGTGTATAAAATATATATAAAAAGTTTTCTTTTTTAAAAGACTGAAATGATTTTATGAATCTTCAGTAAATTAACTGTTAATGGACCATGGTATAAATCAGGAGTTTGCAACCTTGTTGCTCTGATGTGTCAAACCAACCTAACAATATGATTCGGGGTGCTGTATAATAGGAAATATTTAGATTCCTGCAGCAATTCATCCAGAGTTAGGGAATAAAGGTCAAGAAGACAGAGATTTGCAGTTTCATTATTTATTAATTTTGCATCATTTTAAGATATTAATCAGCATAAAAAATAATAATCATTATATATAACTATTCCTTCGACATAAATAAAAAATTAAATGTTACATATATTACGTATTATGTGTCTTAAATTTTTTTCAAATAATGTTATAAATCATTAAATATTATTTACATATTATGTAAAATAACAATTTTTATGTGAACCTTGTCTCTGCACCGCTCTACTTCATATTGCAATATCAGAGGTATAATTTATGACTTTCAATTTGACACAATTCTGAATGCTCAGTTGTAAAACATTTTTGCAGACTCAAAATATTTTTCATATGAGAAGAGAGTTGTTCGCATAGATATGTAGAACCAAAAGTGGAAAGCAGAGTACATGCAGTTTTCTCTCTTCTAACAATTAAATCTCTCCAACAATAATGTTCAACAATTTAAAATAGCTATTGATTTATCATTAGAATTATCTTTCAGATTTTTTCGTGATTCCATAAATTTTGCTTTCCATAATTCTTTACATGTTAGTTCAATAAATCCATTTCAATATTATCAACTTCCATCCTCTGCTCAATTGAGAGGTTTGTAGTGTGGTGTAAAGTGCAACTTAGAATTGTGCTGTGTGCCATATCTGGCATGCAAGCCATAAATTGCTGGCATGCAGCATAAATGTTCTAAAGCTTATATATATTTACTGTTTAGCAGTAGTCTAATCTGATGGTTAAAATTGTAAGTGGAACTGCTGGAATTTAAATTGAGTCCTTAATTTCAGTCCTAACTTCATCTACAGATCATTGTACTTAATAATATGGTCTTTTCTCTTTAAATTAAACTGGGCTTTTAAATCTTCATATGGTATGAATTGGAGGTTCAGTGAATGAAATACCAGTTTGTGTGTTGTCTTTGTTACTCAAATATGAGTTGAAATTATGAACCCAACAGGAGGACTTTGAACCACAATAAATTTAATGGGCATCAGCCCTTCTACACAATGGGTCATCTGTGGCACCAGAACTAAAACTCATGACTTGCTGAGCACAAATTTGTGACCATGACCACTCAGCTACTGCTGTCATGTGTATATATATGTATATATTGGAATGATATTTTTAATAATTTGTAAGATATTGTTTGGAACATAACTATCCTATTAATTTTTTTTTATGCATACATTTATAATAAGTTAAATGTTATTGTTTTGATAAATATTTCTCTTTGGTTGCATCCTACTTTCCATTAATTATTCTACTTTAAAGTGGGTTGTGCCATGAGTTAACTTGTTTGGTATTTTTAGAAATACCTTTTTAGATTATACACCAGTGGTTCTAAAACTTTTGATTGTCATGGTTCCCCATTATGTATCAGCCTGACATCGTGGACCCCCAGGATTTTGAACATGTCTCCCTGACTCCCAGCATATGACTGAGTGATTTAAAGGTCTCTCAATAATCCTAAGACTACCTCTGCCACTTATATAGACTTTTTTTCCCTTTGACTGAATCAATATTCTTGAATATTAAAAAGAGGGATTAATATTCTCAATTGAAATACATGTTCAAGAGATGTTTTTCACTAGGGGCAATTTAAGGATCTAGTCTAGAATGCTCCATTTTTCAATTTTTTCATGGGACTTTTCAGTCTGAAAAACAGGAATTAAACTTTTGCAGATACCCTAGAAAGGCACTGAGAACCCTCAGAAGTCTGCAGATTACAGTTTAAGAACCGCTGTTATACACTATTGCATTTAAAAGTTTTACATTTTAATTATAAATATTTTTAATTGTAACCCTGTTCTATGTCAGTGATAAAAAATATAAAAAGAAATGAAACATGTTTCAAACCATATCAAACAGAATGATATGATTGTAAAACAAAAAGGAAATTAAAATTTTTTAAGAGACTTTTGTAAACAAAAACCAAAAAGAAAAAGTCAATTGTTATATTTCCGGCTGACATATTTGTAAATTATTGTTACCTCCCATTCCAAGTGACTTAGTGATGCATGGCATATTATTAAGTAAATAATGAACAAATTTGACCCACTTCTTGAAAGGGTATGCTATCCCTATTCTGTATCATTAACTCCTTTATTTAAATATTATTTGTTGTTGTTTTTCTTCAATCAGGTCTGTATTATGTATTAAAAAAGATTGCAATTTATTGAAAAATTCTTTATATCATATTTTTATAATTATATTGATTTTTTTTAAAGATTCATGCAGCAACAATTACAAAAATTATGGAACCTTTAATGTGGCTGGAGTTTGATGACAGACTATCTGATCAAAGGAGTTTAATATATTCAGTAAATTCTTATGATATTTATCCTGTTGGCTGGTGTGCCAGTAACAGCTATTCCTTGCATACACCAACTGTTTACAAATCAAAGGCAAAATCAAATCCTGTTCTTGAAACTCCTAAAATCATTGAAAAGTAATTTTTTTTTGTTTTTTACTTTAATAAATATTGCTTGGTTTTTGAATCAATAAATTTTTATTTGTTACTATTTTAGTATTAAAAGTTTAATATTAATAGGTGTAATTAATGAATTTCTTAATGGAAATTTCTTTTTATGTATCTTTTTTTAAAATAGAATAGTTTTAGTATAAGTGTTTATGTGTTGCTGTTGTTTTTTATCATTTTTTTTCATTACCTTTATCAGTTTGCTAAGTAAAAATTCAGATACGGTGTTTTTTTAATTATATTAGTTTGAATATGGCTTATAATTTGAAAAATAATGTATATTTTTAGTACTTAAGAAATGTTTCAATTTTACGAAATTTGAAATACAAATATTTATATTTTGATTTATGATGCATTTTCATCAATTTTTGTAGGATTCCTCAAGAAGTTCCAATTTTATCAATAAATGGTAATTTTATATTTTACTTTATTCATTATTATTATTTAATTGTAATTTCAAAACAGTTTTAAATTTTACTAAGTACTGAGTTTCAAAACTTAAATTTTTGAAGATATTTTTTAAATCCTTTTGAAAGCTTTCTTGCCTTTCAGAAATGCCC
>BMAV01005112.1:432770-446854 GCA_019973955.1 Trichonephila inaurata madagascariensis
CCCAAATTTTTTTTTCATAAACATCAGAAAAAAAGGAAATACTTTTACTTCACAATTTGTGAAGCTGGCCCCAGTTTACTTATATTACCGATACTTGAATTTAATAGTATCAGATAAGTAAAATGTCCAAACTAGATGGCTCTTCAATAAATTAAAGTTAAACATCACTAAGACTTGAATAACTGTCAGGGTAAAAGGATTCCTACTAATTATGATATTTAAAAATAATACAATATAATATGTATTGTTAAACTGTAGTACAATATAATATGTATTACAGGGTCGTTTTTAACCACCCCGGCATCCTAGGCACTACAAATTGTGTTATGCCCCTCCCACACTATTTCCAGAGCACCTCCTACTTAAGTTCTTACCCTCCTGTTTCCGGTTCGAGAAGAACTTTCCCTTCATCTTTTTCCTTTCTTTGTTTTTGCTCTTCAGAGAGTCTCCATTATCCACCACCTATTGACCCGCCGTGTCCTGGATGGACAACCAGCAGCCGTAAAGAAAGGATACTGGCTTGATTTAGCCACTCTTGTTTATTTCTTACCGTACAGCATCATGGATCACCCACCCTTTTTTAAATTTGTACAGTAAATTAAGGAAATAGTTTTCAATTAATTGTATGAACTGTTTTTCTCTTGCTAAATATCATCTTTTTTATCGCTTTTTCTTTGTTGAATCACTCTCATACAACAAGTTTTACAAATAAAACAAAAGTTTTCTTTGAGCTTTGATCATTGTGAAATCAATAATGACACATTGTAATCAATCTCCATTGTAATCATTTTCTCTTTTCTTGCCCTCCAATTTTGATACCCTAAAGTTTTTTGCACCCTATGCACGTGCCTAAGCAGAGAAGTGACCCTGATGTATTGTATTGTCATTAGCTACTTAACTGACATTCATATTTTTTTCTGTTTTTATTGTTTATTAATTTTACTTCAAATTTGTTTCACATATATGGCTTATTTCTAATTATAAGAAGTTTTCTGAAAAGTTTAATGCCAACTTCAATATTGTATATACTGAAAAGATTGATTTCATTTCATTTTCAAGAAAAAATTTTCTATCCCTAAAAATTAAACTTAGATTTATCCAGCAATCTTTTAACCATTTAGATCAAAACTGAGTTTTAAAAAATCAGAATGCATTGATGTGTATTGTAATTAATATCTGTGAGTTGTGAATGTAATGAAGTTGTAAAGTACCTATTGTCTTTGTGTATTGATAAAATAGTTATAAATTAAATAATGTAAAATAATCTCTTTGACTTAACATATATTTCTGAACATGCCTTTTTCATTGTGTAAAATAATGAATTTTAAATGAGAAACACACATTTGACTGATAAAAATTTAAAAACATTGCACTTGATTGTAAAGCAAACCTTATTAAATTAATGCTTTATAAATTTAGCTACATTTTAATTTCTTTTCAGAAATCTTTTAGAAATACAATTTAAATATTAAGTATTCGACTTTCTTTTGAGGACTATTATAAATGGTCCAGATAATTTATAGGACCATAGTCTTAAATCAAAAATTGTTCATTCCTGAAGAATTATCATTTCTATAATATGCTATTATTTTTGTTAAATGCATTTCTAAAAGAAATATATATTCTGTATGAAAATTTAATATAGATGTTTTAAAAGAGACGGCATAAAGTTTTTGAAAAATAATGATGTTAGAATTGATTTTGCACAAGTGGTTATGTTTTTTGTTCTTATAACAATGAATGATGTCGTAATTATTTGTTACAAACATTCAAATTAAATTAACATCTTAACCTTTAAATTTTTGTTGTATTGTTTTCAGGACAACAATGCAAATCTTGGTGTCCAAAAATCTATTTTAATCACCGTTGTTTTACTGGACCACTGTTGAGTAAAAGCCGATTAGCAGAACTTCCTCAAGCTATTGGACCTGGACCTCTCCATTTAGTGATTCAAGAGGTTATTTACAGAGTAGTAAATATTGCCTACAAATCTAGTCGTGTACTTCAAATACTCCAAGTTAATGGAAAACCTTCTCCAGGAATGCAACAACAAATTATTAAAGCAAAGTAAATCAATACTAATTTTTGTAATTTAAAATCTTTATCAAGAAAAGTTTTTTTAAACTTTTCTTTTATTTGATTTTTTAATTTATTGTTTATTAAACCATTTAGTTGGTTTTATTTCTTATATCTTTGTAGTTAAAAAACTTTAATTTTATTATTTGAATACACATGTGCCTGTGCTAATTACCCTTCAGTTTTTGATTGCTGATTTGTTTATACAAGAATTAAATGTATTATAAATCAAGATTTGGTTGCAAAATGTTTAAGGATATGCTTTTTATAGAAAAGAAAGTTAAACAAAGAGCTTAGTTATTTTTGACATGAATACGTCGTTAAAATTGCTTCCATAGTGGGAGACAATAAAAAAAATGAATGATAACAAAATCGGGGGATACAGTTTGGTGTTGCAGCTACATATCTATCATCTCTATCCAAATTTCAATTACACCACTGGATAGCTAAAGGATCAAAGAATTTATTATGCTAAGTAAGGACTGTGACTCATCGCATGTGGTGGAGGGGGGTGCGCTGCCATTTTGAGGTAATTTTGCTGCATATCAAGATTTTTATTTAGTATAATTTTTGACTCGGAGAAGCTATGACATTCATTTTAGTTTCAATCATCAGCTCTCATCAAAATCGATCAATTGTATATAAAACATTAGTGTAAAATAGGGACAATGAATATAATAAAGTGTTAAAATAAAAAAGTATTATCAAAGATATATAATGTCCTATATGCGTCAAAAAGCCAAGTCAAAATACAGAAATTGTATACAGTTGAAAAGGGCTTCTCAAGAGCAATCGAATGGTTCCAATAAAACACCATATGACCGAGTCCAGTAGTGCCAGAAACATAAAAGAATAAATTTGGCGGAGCTGATCAATTGCTTCTATATTGACACCGGACTGAGTAGGCATCGATTGTGTACGATCGTCGTTTATGAAGACACATTGGGCAGCAGATAGTGTACATTTCATTACGACATTTGTCAACAATCCATTTGGATATAGTATTGATGTGTGTGATCGTCTATAGTTTTTGCGCTCATTGAAGCCAACAAAAGAAAAACACTTACCGCTGCTTAATAATACTTTCTCTGAAGTGCTAGTGGCTGACTTTAAACTGTGCGCTACATGTAAAAACCATCATCAAGTCACAAAGCTGGTGGAGTTGCCATATATAGTAACATCAATAGCTTCACTGATTGTTATAGTTAACATTGACATTTCCAAAATTGATTTGGGAATGAAAGACACAAAGGCTGGTGATGTCTGTCTAGTAAACGTAAAGGTCAATGATATCTTCAGATTCATACTTGGGTGTGTGTACATCCATCTGGTCACAGCGTTAACACCAATTATGATAGTTGTAGACTTTAATGTAAATGTCTCACAAGACCGCTCATTGCCTGGCTTCATGCTCAGTGAGTTCAATTTGTCTTACATCGAAACTTCTCCAACAACATTAGGTAATACCTGTATTGATTTAACATTTACCAGAAATCTCGATGTATCCTGTATGCCATTTGTGTCGTACTTTTCATATCACAAACCTATAATTAATAAAGTTATATTATAACACAGTCATTATTTTTTTACTTGATTCCTTTCCTGAACCTGTTGAATCTTTCTTATTGGTACTATGGGACATTTAAATAATTTAAAGTCACAAGGAAAAGATTGTACTTTTTCAACCCTGATTGGTCATATATCTTCTTTTGTGAACAAACTTATGCTAGTTTAGTCAATTTTTGAGAAAAAAGATTAACACATTTCACATTAATGCATGAACTATCCACTAAAATTAAGAATTCTCCAAGCTATGATAGCTTTAAAAATTTAACATCCACTTTGCAAGATTCGTTCAGTGCTAGGTTAGAGGATTTTCAAGATGTTAAAAAAAAATGCTGATCTTTCCATCCAACCTTTTTCATAATTTCTGTGCAAGACGTTAATTGTTACCCACCTGAAGCCCTAATTGGCTATATTGGCCAACACCACTCAGAGCACTGAAAAGCAAGTATAAGGAACTTATTTCAACTGCAAAGGATACAAATTATGTTGAATTTTGGAAAGTTGTACTAAAGCAACTTTCCAAATTTACCACTTGGCTGTCAGATATTGTAGGTTTGGAGCAATATGTTTGTGAATGAATGTATTCTATTATAAACATTATAAAATGAAAGTTTTGCTCAAAATTAACTTATACACACCTAAAACAACTTAATTTTGAGCATCTTAGAAGTAATACTAATATGGATGACTTGTGGTAAAAAAAAAAATTAAACCACAATTAAGTTCTTACTGTTCAATGATTATTTAGAATGAAATGTTTCAAGTTATTCATTTTATTATATTCTTAATCTAACTCATTGAACCTGCCAAAATTTTATTAATAATAAAACATAAGTTTGTACTTTTGTCTTATTTATATTAGATTTTTAAATTCCCACTACTTAGACTTGCATAAAAAATGCACTATTTGCATAAAAATTCCATAATAAACCTATAAGTAACATTTTTTCGCTTTTTCATATTCTTTTGTTTGCTGGAAAAATTGGAAGTGGCATGCAGAATTTTTCTTTATCAGATAGTGGCACTCAACCAAAAAAGGTTGGCCACCCCTGGTCTAGATGAGGCTATAAAATGGCGTATAACTGGAAGGCCTGTGGTGGGCCAATCACAAACTACCTGCTTTTGGGACCTCAGGGTTTTTAGAAATGTGGTATCCAGACTATGGAAGCCATTCATAGAGATATGAACAGTGTCTGCTGACCTAACAACGTCATCTCAAAGGGCAATGTCTCGTCCTAAAAGGGACAACGTCATCTCAAGACTGTTATTTTCGCTAAAAGGGATAGGTCCATGACAGCGACACTACTGTCTCACAACCTGTATAATGCAACAGGAACATCCTATTCACAGATAACAGTCTCCCAGTGACTTAATGCAGGGGGCATGTATGCCAGGTGCCCATAAGTCTGCATCCATTTAACTGGGAACCACAAAAAAAGATTGTCTAGTATATTGCCGAAAACATCCATCTTTGACAGAGGATAGTTGGGAAGGGGGCGAGTTCTCTTCATTGATGTGTCACAATTCAGCCTTGTCAGCAACTCAAGATGTGTTCTCATCTAGAGAGAACCCGGGAGTCGATATGAAACCTCTAACATTGTTGAAAAGGACCATTATGATAGAGGTGGTCTGTTGGTCTGGGCAGGTATCATAGAAGAGCATACCAACCTTCATGTGTTTGATTCAAGTACTCTGACAAGTCAGTGGTATAGGGACGAAATCCTTGCACCCTATATCAGACTTTTCTGACGATAATATGAACTGAACTTCATCTTTATAGACAATAACACTTGACCACACATGGTTCAGTTGTTGAAGGAATACCTTCAGTCACAGGATGTTCGACAATTGGTGTGGCCTGAGATGTCCCCTGACCTTAATCCCATTGAATACGTATGGGACGTCCTTGTTGCAGGAGTGGCTATGGTTGCCACATGGTTTGATAAGGACCCTAGAAAACAGTATGAAATACCGATGTGAGAGTTTTTCATCTGTTAGAGTCGATCATACACCCTATTAAACATGTTTTTCTCTGCTTTACTTGGTGTTAATCAGCTGCTGTGATGGACAAGTGACCAGTTTTCTTATTTGGGTTGCAGGGTGTATCCATTTTTGTTTTTCTATATATTGGTCTTATATCAAACAATATTTTGGCCAGGTTTGGTTTTATTTGCTTTGATAGTTTTCTTTTTATTGCAAAAAAAAACATTTGTCCCTTCAATTGTTTTCTCCAGTGTAATTTAAAATTCATATTATATGTTATTCATTCCTCAAGTGAACTACTTACAATTGACAAAAGTGCCAAACACAGAATGATTAGCCATCAATTGAACATAGTATTTGTCAGAAATACATATATATATGAAAAATGATTGGTCAACTAAAACTTTTTTAATTCTTAAAAAAATATATATATTTGAATTGCACCAATTTCTAAAATTATAGTATATAAAATGAGTTTTTTACATTTAATTATTGAACATGATATTGTAATGTGTTGTTCATTTCCTAATATTTGATTTTTTTTTTCTTTTTATATTTTATTGCATATAATTTTTTATTAATTTATTTTTTATTTATTATGATGAAAAATTAAAAATGCTCCTTATTGAAAAATATATATATGTACTGCATTTTTGTTCTCGTAAATTAAAATTGTATGCATTTATCATCTTTCCCTATTCAACTTTTTACATAATTTCAACAGATATAAAGGCAAAACTAATCGAGCTACTATAGAAGTTATTAGAAATAGTGAGCAAGTTGAAGAATTTTGTAAAAATATTTGCCAAAAACTTGAATGTTGTCCATATTTATTTGGACCTAAACGTGTTGGAGAAGTTTGTCCTAGTAGTTGTCACACACAAACAAAGACCAAATTTGGTATGTATTATTTATATTATGGCTTATTATTGTTTAATACAGCTCTCCTTTATTGTGTTTTGCTTCTATATGTTGCTTTCATTTATTTATATTGCTAGTTTTTCTCTTCATCTCTTTTTCTTTTATAGAATTTAAACGATATTATATTTTCTTGACTTTTTTAAGAGCCTATTTAGTTTCTATATTAGTTAATTATATTTCTAGTTTTGAAAATTTGAATTTTTACTGAATTTATTTGTTTTATTACTACTTTAAATATCTAAATCTAAAATTTCACTTTCGTTTTCTTTTTTCATTTTATCTTTATATATATATATACTACCTACAGCACTTGAAATTTATAACGAGTTAAACATTATTCTTATTTTAAATACATAAAAGAATTATTAAGATTCTATGACTATTGTAAAAGGCTTGAGAAAAATTATGCATATTTTCTGCTGCTAAAAAAGGTTACATAAAATTAAACAATCTACTAAATGTTGTATTTTAAACTGAGAAAGGAAAAAGCATAATGATCTGTTATTAATTATTAACTTCAAAACAAAATATTGACTATTGTTAATGAATTAAAATTTGTAAATAAATATCTATTTTTAACAGGGAAATATATTTTATGCTTGATTCTTATATAATGCTAATTATTCTTGTTGTATGCTAATTATTTTTAAAATGTGATTTGATAGGTTATAATTTCGTAAAGAAACATAAGAAGATAGGAAGACCACCTTTAAATCCTAATGCTGCTTCTACTTCAGCAGAAAATGGAGAAGTAGTTAAAAAGGGTCCTGGTAGAAAAAAGAAGCGAAAGCATTGGACACATTTACTTAATAATGCTAGATCGCTAGAAAATCAACCTCCTGTGAAAAATGCTAAATCTAGAGACTCTAGTGAAACTGATGAAGGTTCAAAATGTGATACTAAAGAAAAATCTCCTTCTCAAACCAACAAAATTCCACTTATTGGAAAGAAAAAGCTTAAGCACACTCCAAGCTCAAGTATTGTAACACGAGGTGCAAAACTTCCTAATTTTGGACTTTGGCATCATGTATCTCCGTTTCATTCCCGCAGGGGAAGACCTAGAACAAGACCTATCAGGCCATTTCCACCTAGAAAAGTTGGGAGACCTGTGGGCAGTACCAAAAAAGCTATTGCTGCTGCTCAGATGAAAAATAAGGCTATGATAGAAGATTCTATTATGCAATCAGAAGTAAGTTCTGTCAATTGATCAAGTTTTATCTGTGCAAAATTAAATTATTATAGAATTATGATATTTTTCATTATTATTGTATAAACCTAAATCTTAGTTTGTCTAAAACTGTAATGTAAAATTACAGTAATTGAACATGCTGTTAACTAATTCTTGAAGTTTTAATATGATATGATATGGTGTAGTGCAAAAGTTAGATTTACGGTCAAAGTACCACTTTTTTTTCTGTTTCAGTATGAGCATCATTATGGTATATTAGAGCAATCATGGAAAATTTTTTCAATATGACAGATAGAATAAAATTATTTATTATATCATCAACCTAATTATCAGAATGCGTAACTCCACAAAGGATGTAAATTTGAAATAGTGCTATGCGCCAAGCGCTGTTTGGCATGATTCCTTAATCACGCCATTATCCCCATGGCAACAACATTACCACGTAATAAAAATATGAAAGTAACCATATTGTAATTGTATCCCACCTTGGCGAACATAAACAACTTGGTGTGTAACAGTCCTATATCAAATTAGCACCCCAGAAGGAGTTATGCATTCTGATAATTAGGCCGACAATATACACTTATTTATTTATAGTTGAATAAGGCCATACTTTAAAAACCTCAAATATGATGTGTGTGTTGATGAATACTGAGTTGATCCTTGATAAAGATTCCTTGTATAAAATTTGGATTAATTTAATGAGCTATATGGTTGGCTCATACAGCTGTATGTGTCTCAAAATCCAAATTGGAATTCAGACCCTCATAACAAAGGTTTTTAGAGGATAAAAACCCTTTTTTAACCCTCTAAGCGGTATGCACTTAAAGTCTTGCCATTCTGAAGATGCTTCAAAAATGCACCGCACATATTTTTTTGCTTTCAGGTGGGATTCTCAAAAGCAGTTGAGCCATATTTTTAAGAATGCAGCTCGGCCGCTTTTGGGAATCTTGCTTGAAGGCAGAAAAAGCATCTCTGGAATGGCAGAATTTTACGTGCAGACCGCTTGGAGGGTTAATAAAAAATACAAACACAATATTGTTTGATTTGGAGGAAATAATTATTTTCTAGATTGTTTCATTAAGTACATAGAATTTTTGTTTTTTACTGTGGTGAACTAAAAAGCCTATCTTCTGAATCTTAAATAGGCTTTGACTATATAATACTATATAAAATATTATGCTATAATTTCAGACACTTCCAAGTTGTCCAAAACCAACTTTTTTAGACAGCAATCCTTTGGAATGGTCAGTAGAGGATGTTGTTCAATATTTGCAAAAAACAGATTATGCACCATTAGCTCCACTGTTAAAAGAACAGGCAAGTTTTCTTTGTTAATTTGTTAAGTATTCTTTTTCAAAGTACTTTTTTCTTTCTATTGGTATTTTTTACCTTTGCAGAGCTAGTTCATTCCCCAGGAGCTGATATCACTCAGCACCATATAGGCAATACTAATTGCCATAAATAATTTTGATGCCCAGTGTCCTCCCCAAAGGGAGGCACCTGAGCTCTGACAATGCAAATTGAACTTGGAATTTAATTTTTCCGAGGGCACCCAAGCCAAACAGGCACTCCAAGGGATTTTTTTACATCCCGCATAATCATACGATTCGGCGGCTGTAGATTTTCTGTGTCATGAAAATCCACCGACTTGGGCCAGGGTCGAACCCACAACCTTGGATGCTGAAGGCCAGTGACAAACCAACTACGCCACCCTTTATTAATATTATTATTTTTATTATTAATACAAAAAGCAACATTTTTTAAAAAAAAAGTCATTTAAAAGAAATTAGATTTGCATATATTTTTGTGTACACAGCCATGATTTAATTATTTAAAATAATAATAAATGTGAAAGAGCATTTTCCCCTTATTTTAAAAATATGACATATTGATAACTTTTATATTATCTTGTCGTATTTCTTAAGATTCAATAATTAAATTGTGGTTTTCTGATACAGGATGACACTATCGTATTATAGTTAAAATGTTTTTGTAAGTTTTGTTGTTAAATGTTTTTTCGTTTGACTGATTATCAGAGTGTGAATCTGCTCTCATACTATCCATTATATTACCCTCATAATCATTAGGATATACCACTAAAATAGTCTTTTTTTTTAATAATGGGATATATATAATGCAGTAAGATGTTGCATTTTCAGATTCTGTTTTTTAGAAGTGTTAAGTATTATGAAATAGCATTTAAAAATAATGGGTTTTTAAAATTTAAATATATTTATCATATAAAATATTAAAAGTTATGATAAGTTTTAGATTGCTGTATATAATCTATATTTTTTTTTATTTTCAGGAAATTGATGGCCAAGCTTTATTGATGCTAAATCTTTTTAATGTTCAAGAATATCTGCATTTAAAACCAGAACCTGCTGAAAAATTTTGTTATTTAATCAAGAATTTAAAAGTTGAATTTTTTACTCATTATGTTTCTTAAGTTTAGTATAATGAATATTGTACTTGAAATGGCAATAAGTTACTTCTCTGTGTTTTGAAAAATATCAACTTCTCCCCATTTATCTATATAAAGATAATCCCTGGGATTATTTCAATGATTTATACAACAAGACTGATTATCACAGTATGAACCAGCTCTCATACTATCCATAATAATATCTCTGTCTTTAATTTTCTTAAATAACATTTGCAGTAAATGCAGATATTACTTTTATTTCAGGAATTCATATAATGTAGAAGAAAGTTACGTTTATTGCTGAGTTATAGTCTTGTTTTCATAAAAATGTGTTAAAGTGAAACACATAAGATATCATTTGTATATAAAAACTATAGTTTTGTTCATTAAACATTATAGGTGGTCCTCAGAATATTTATTTTTAATTAGATGTTTTAGAAGACACTTGTTTTATAAATAAACAATACTTTTCATTGGTATTTGATGTTTTCCATACAAATTTATATGATAGATAAATTGTACTCTCTTGCTCTCTTTTCATGACAGTGATCTCTGACTAATGTTCTTATAAAACTGTTAATAAGAGTCTTGAATGATATTGCATTAACTCAAAAATATCTTGAATCCAAGTTCAATATATTCATTACTGTGAAATTCCTAGTACAATTAATGTGAAATATTTCAATTGTTATAATTTTAGGAGCTTTTTTGAAGACTTTTGCTTATTTGTAGATTTTTTTTCCTAACAAACTTTCAATTTTATTTTTATTTCAGTCCATTGGAACCCATTAACTGCTATTGCAATGTATGTAATAAAATTTTTTCAAAACTCTTTTTTTTTATTTTGGCATTTGAGTCTTTTGTCGATTGCTTGTATTAAGATTTAGGAATTACCCTTAATCTTTTTGTACAATACTATTTAGAAATGCTCTTTATCTTTAAATGGTGGTCTTATTTTGCTTGAAGTATTGGGCGGGAGAAGCAGAATATTAATTTTGGATAGCATATTAATGGCTTACTTTTTCTAATTCAAGACTGGACTTACAATATTGGAAACAAATGTAGCTAAGGGACAGAGATGAAAAGGGAGCTTAATTATATACAAAGAACAGAAAGTCATTACATAGAAGTGCTTATATTATTACAATACTTATAAAAATCTTAAGTTTTTAAATGCTTTACAAAATTGAATGGAATGTATGAAAGATTCAGACTTCCTGTATATGCTGTATTATACTTTGTTCATTAATTTTTCATTTATGTAAATACTTCATGTATTATTTTTGAAATTTTTATTTATTTACAAATGTATTTACAGCAATAAAAAATCTTTTTTAACTGTTTGTTCAAAATTATTAGTAAGTGATCTATACTATGCAACAAAATAATTTTATTGTGCAATAAAAGGAAATTGAATCTCGTCCACTGAGAAATTATGAAAAAGAACAATATTTTGTACCATTTATTTTTAACGTTATTTTGTAACGTTTACATTTTAACTCAAATATGCTTAAAGTTTTCTGCAAGAATTTGTATTTTATAATCCTCATCTTATAATAGTGTGAATAACTAATCAAATGCATAAAAAAAATTATATTGCATTTAACTTTTTTTTAAATTTTAGTTTAAAAAGAGTTCTTGGAATTATATGATACATTAATATAAACTAAAAAGCCTCTTTAAAAATAAATATTGAAAAAAAAATAATAATGTTGTGATTTAATTTCCCATACATTCTTTTATTTTCTGTTTTAAAATACTTCTAAGTAAAGTGCATTTTTAACTAAATTGCAGTTAAAATTTAATTTTAGAGAAATATATTTTTATAAAGTTAGATTTAGTTACCCTTTAGTTAAGATAAGTATACTAACCATAGACTGGGCATAGTCAGTAATTTATTTTTTTCTCTGGTCACACACATTTGTGTAAGTAAACATGCACTTACAGCTCGTAACAAAATATTGTGAACCCATGTCTCAAAAAAAGAAATACACTCTTAATTATTTGCAATAATATCTGTTGTAAATGACATCTAATTATCCATTGTATCGTAAAACGTTATCCATTGAAGCCAAATCGATTGCAAGAATATACAGTCAGACCTCTATATAACGAAGTCGCTAAATCCTGAAAAAAGTTTGTTATATAGAGGTTCAATTTTCTTGATAAACCGCATAAAACTAATTTTACATTCATAAACACTGTACATAAAAAAAAGTAATTATTCACTCCTTTTTGTAAATTAATATATATTTATTTCATATATCTTACCTATCAAAGAAAAGAAAGAAAGAAAAACTGCAAGGAAAGTTTTTTGATGCCCTTATCCACTTCCTGAAATATTTAAAAAATTTTCTTTGATGCTCAAGCACTTACGTTTTGACATTTTCGAGCTATAAGAAACAAAGTTACCAGTAGGACTGATCAACAGTACAAATGAACGGAGACACGAGACAACTCCACTGAAGGTGAAAGGGAATATCAAAGATGTTTCCAGTGAACTGTGGACAATGGGGGTTAAGGTTGCATTTCTTGGATCAAATTTCCAGCATTCTATTTCTTTCGGCGAGTTAGGCATTCAAAAAATCAGTTCAAGATTTATGACCACCATAAAGTGTGTTAAAAGAGAGAATAACTTGAAATGTCCAGAAATACTTTAAAAATAGAGAGAGAAAAATTGAACCATAAAAGAAAAAAAAGAGTTCGTTATACCGAAAATTTACTTCGCTATTTAGAAATTATTTTACGAACAAAATCGTGAAATGTTCTTGGTTCTAGGAAGAAGTTCGCTGTATAGAAAAATTTTCAATATAGAGGTTCGAGTGTATTTCTACGAAGCATCAAAATGATATCTAATGAAGGTTAATTTGGGAATTGGTCCTAAATGAATGTAGTGAGACACACGCATGGACATAGAACTTTGCACAAAGTATATTAAGCTCTATGATTTATTCATAGATAGCTTAGAAACTTATAAAATGTTTCAGGTGCAGTATTAAGGAAAACATTTATGTTCAATTATTATAACATAAAGAAGGATTAATGCTTTTCCATTAAATGCTTTTATGAAAATATATAATTCACACACACAATAAACTGTCTCTCTCTGTACACACACATGCTGTTGTCTAAATATTAGACAAAACATAGGCACTTTATTAATGAATGCAATTTTCATTAACTTTGTACCAGAGTATATCGAATCAATAGTGCTCATGTGTATATAAGTACATTAAAATATTTAAGTCTCCTGAATTTAGTTAACACATCTCACAGAATAGATAGAAATAGCAAGTAGATGGTTTTTCTGCCTTCCGGTTTGTTTTCAAAATATGTTTCTCTTATAAGTGGTTGTTAATAGCAATGGAAAATTAGTAAAGTTGATCATAATTTTAAGGTTATGGTCTTAAAATATTTCATCATGTAATTATATATATGTATATGTCGCAGGGAAACGATGAAATGGTTTTTCAAACCCCAAAGGAGATGATCAATTCACGCACGATGTTAAAATACCTCTCTCTTTTGGGATGTTTTTTTTTTTAAGAAAGAAAAAAACCCCGAACGTTTTAGTGAAATAATAAATGAAAGGTCACTTTCAAAACTATGTTTTTTTTTTCTACCACCTTTTTCCTTCCCCCTTTCTCCTCAAACATTTTGCCCTTGGACGTTTACAAATAAAATGAATGTTTATTTGTGTTCTTATGCATGAAACTTTGGGGGGTGGTTCGACACATGTCCGCGAAAGGGTTTTTGAGTTAGTAAAACTATGTTCAAAGATGCTCAGTGGCGTTGGGGGATTATAAGGCTTATAAAAAATTTCCTTTTTAAAATTTAAAACGAAATCTTGAAATTTCGCAGATTTCAGCTGGAGAGAGATTTACGAAGAAATGGGTTTACAAAAAACGACCCCCTCGGGGG
>BMAV01005114.1:0-33188 GCA_019973955.1 Trichonephila inaurata madagascariensis
TATCCAGTGGGGGGAAAAGCGAACATTTCTAGGATACTTTTCTGTTCTATGTGGGCAGTGGATAGAGTCTCTATCCACATATAAAAGCTTCGAAAACCTAAATAAAACTTTTTTTTTTAATTGCACATTTGCTTAATTCATTCAAATTGAGAAAAGTATACTTAAACATGTGGAAATTTTTTTTCAATCAGAAATTTTATTTATAGAAGTCAAAATTCAATCTGTGTAATTACACCGAAAAGATTGTTTTCGACTACCCATCAGAGGACATGACATGCAAAAAAAGGTATCGTCCTGCCATCTGTATTGAATTTTATGCGTTTTAGCTTAAATAAAGCATGTGGATAGATTAAATATCCATCATCCTCTTGGAGAAAAATTTTTAATATGCATCTAGACCTATTAGCCACTGCCCGTGACAAAAGCTACGAAAAAAGGATTATTCTTATAAAAAAATAACAAAAACAATATTTCAAGGAATCAATTCTTACATAACCCCCGGATAAGATACGCTTTTAACTCTATTCACGAGTCAAAAATTCTTGAAATTAACAGTTCTGTAAAATGTTTTGCAGTAAAAAGATTTTTTCAATACTTCGAAGATCTCGACCAAAATTGAAGAATTTATAACTACCTAGAAACAGAAAAATGGCTCATTACAGAATAGCGCAGGAACAAAATTGGCAATCACCTTTATTGTTAGAGGTAAAAATTAGCTTAGATACCATACATAAAATTCATCAATTATTTCTAAACCAAATTTTAAAGATTTTCTGTTAAACATTTTAAAACTTAATGCATAATTAAAGTCATATTTTTTATTAGTTTATCAACTTCTAAGTCTAGACGAACATTGAACCAATATTTAAAAATATTTTGAACATTCCATAAAATATATGTTATTTTGAGAGATAATTAAATTTTCGAAAAATTGAGCTTTCAAAGATGCTCTAATATTTTTTTTAAATTTCAGATTACTTCAAGCATATTTTCATGTCTATACACTCTACATTATTTACTGCATTTGCTAATTTCGCTCCCATATATACATATTTAGAATTTTATTCTAAATTACATTTCTAAAACATTCTTCCGAAAGTAAATAACTTAATATTCTATTTTCTTTTGTCACTGTCATTAGGCTATTTCTACTCTTGGGAGGAAATTCTTTTTTAATAGGTATAAAGAAAAATTGTTGCAAAATTGCTAATGTATTTAATTTTTTTTTTTTTTGTAAAAAGCTTTTTGTTTTTCTTTTTATATAAGCTATTACCCCTAAAAAAGTACATTTACACCGCTCAAAACAGATAAAGAATATTGTACATTTTACATAAAAAAACGGTATAAATGAAATTGTTTTGCAGAAAATGGAAGAAGAGTTTACAAATGCTAATTTTTCTCATAGTTAAATTTCGGAATATGCAAAATTTGAGTCGACGTCAAAAATGACACTTTAGTGGCAACGAATGAAATTTGGCTTTCAATTTAATAGAAAACAAAGCAGAAAAGAATGGTCGACATTCAGTAAGTGCTTTGTTACGATGAGTGTGAAGGAAATCGTGTAACCGAATTAAAAGTTTGTAGAACTGATTGTTGGTTAGGGGGAGACCAAACACAAGCCAAAGTTTTAGAAACCACTGGGGTTTCTCAAAGTTTAATTTCTAGGATCTGGAAACGTTTCTTGGAGGCCGGGTATATAAGCTGAAGACCAAGGCAAGGCCGTATATTGATATAGTGACGTCAAGATTGATATATAACGCTAACGTCTTGGAGACACCGGTATATATGAATGCCATATTTATTCAAAATAACCTTCGCTCGGCTACTGGCACGACAGTTTAGAAACAATCTGTCTGAAACCGAAACCACTTTGTAGGTCCCTATGATCAGCGACCAATGTTATGTGTTACAGTAACAGCAAGGTACCGTCGCATCTTCAGGGAAAGAACAACAGTACATGTGAACTGGAGAAGATAGCATTTCCATTTCTGGGCACACCTACATCATTAGAATTGGAGCTCTGACCAGTCTCCGTACAGGGATAAGGTGCTTAGACCTATTGTAGTCTGAGTACGATACAACAACTGGAGATGACGTCATGTTAATGGACGACAATTGCAAGCCCTATCGTACTACTTCGGTGGACGATTTCCTTTTTGAGGAAGGAATCGCACAAATGGAATTGCCAGTGTGTTCACCGGTCATAAATCCAATGGAGCATGTTTGGAACATTCTAGACGGATGAGTTACTGGCCACCTACCACCCTCTTAAACTATCTTTGAACTGGAAAGTGTTTTTCTAGAGTAAAGGAACAGAGAATACCCAGCTTTTCATCAATAGACTCACTGATTTCATACCTCAAAGGTGTTGAACGTTCCTGGCAGTTCAGGGAAAAACCATACTCTCTACTAAAAATGATTTTATTTTACGAAAACATCTTTTTAGTTCTTTTTTTTTCTCATAGGCACAAATTGTGTTTATTTTAACTTTTTGAAACCAAATGCTCAGGTTTTTGACCTATTACCACGGCTATCTCTGAATATACTTTAATTGTTTTGAGCAGTGTATTCGGGGAAGAAATTTCTTACTCTTTACTTTAATATTTTCAGGTGGAAGCATAAAATACGTTAAACTATTTTTTTTTCCCTTAGAGCTTCCTCAAATCGAAAATTGAGGAAAAATAGGATATATATTTTATAGTTGATAAAGGAAAAAAGCAATTTTAGTCTAAAATATAGAAATTAATATATGGGAAGGGGTTATACTCAGATATATAAATAAATAAAAAGGTTTTTTTTTTCATTTTTCGTTTAACTATGGCACCTTTAAATTTATATTTAAATACTTTGCAGTGTTAATTTTTTGTGGCTTTGAAAGCAATTGAAAAAAAAGTAAAGTTATGTTTCTATTATTATTTTACTGCATTAAATTTCCAAAGAATGTAGAACGAAATATTTTCTTCAAATTAGAGCTATCGTAAAAGAAATTTTACTAACTGATTCTAGAAAAATTAAATCACAGTTAAATAAATATATTGAAGACGAAAAAAAAAATAAATAAAATAGGTAAAAAAATTCGCTACCCACGTATTGAACCACCGACCAATGTTGCAGAATGAAAAAAGTATCAAATCAAAAGACGCCTCCGAATGCAATCGTTGTTTGCGCAAAAAAGATATATGTGTTTGTAGATGCGTTGGAACGGCTTTTTTACTATTGGCACTATACCGTGGCATTTTGTGACGTTTTTTCATTTGATTAACTGACCAGTTGGTTTAATACGTACCAATAACTCTAAAGATAAAATTTTGGGATTTCCTTTTGTGTTGTGTGTTATGTTTAAAATTAACTGCTAAAGGAGAAACATATTAAAATGATAAATTAAATAATTTGAACTCAAGAAATGATTAACAGTATCGAATTTAATGTTTTTTTCTAAAATAGTACATTAAATTTCGGTTCACTTAATATGAACATTATTTACTAATTGAATTATTAACAAATGATGACTGGATTAATGCGAAGGGCCTTTAGCATATCTTCCTATTTAC
Source organism: Trichonephila inaurata madagascariensis (assembly GCA_019973955.1). Classification (NCBI taxonomy): domain Eukaryota; kingdom Metazoa; phylum Arthropoda; class Arachnida; order Araneae; family Nephilidae; genus Trichonephila; species Trichonephila inaurata. The sequence goes on from BMAV01005114.1 coordinate 3,552, forward strand.
GTACTTCAATACTCATATTTCTCACACACTGTACATATGGTGGTAAACAAATAATTTATCATTTTTTTGTACAAAGACGTTTATAACAACAATATTCAAATCATACTTAGTTATTGTTGCTTATTATGCCACCTGATCACGACTACATCAGATCCAGGTCCACGAAATTCATCATGGAAAGAGGCCAGATGTACGCCTGTCGTTGGCCGTAGCCTTAAACACCATACAGGTAACAGTACTATTTTCTTCGGCTCCTCCCCAATTTGAAAGAATAACACCCTAGGGAAGGATCAGGTGAATCCCACCTCTGCTCCCATTTTACCAACCTCAAGAGAGGACTTGCGAATCGACAACTATTTAAAGTATCCCAATGCCGCAAAGACACTTTTCTTTTTTCAAAAAGCTCTCCTCCGGGATTCGAACCCAGGTCCTACGGCATAGCATTCAGCGTCGCTAAGAACTATACCGAATGGGTAAAGTAGAGAATATCAATAAAATATTCCTTTTAGAAATATTTTCTCTCTCTATATAAGAAAAAGTTTGCATGATGCTGTAATAAAATTATTTATACATAAGTTAAAATTAGTAAAAATTCGTCATAAAATGGCGAATTTAACAGAAGAGGAGCACCAAGAATGATTTGCCTAGTAGTCCTTCCCTCCTATATCCTAATGCTTTTACGAAAAATCTAGTTACGTCGTAGATCCTGATGTTATAGATTTGTCCAGCAATTTCCAGAAGCATCCATGTTATCGCCAAGTTGCCCACATGATCGCCAGATTAAATATAACCACATAATGCATGCAAATTGTATTATTAAGATTTGAGCAATGTGTATAGATAGTTGTATAGTTTGTAAAATGGGAGTTGGAGGCACCATTAGGTGTGGACAGGGAATAACTCTCCAGTTATATTAAAACATCATAAACTTCTATGATACAATGAATCTTTTTTTAATATATAAATACATAAAACAAAATCATTTTAAAAAATACAAAGTATTGAATGGAATCTTTAATACATACCATAAAGTTTCTTTTTTTAAAAAACCACTCTGTTGATCTTCACAAAAAAATGTATGGCTCTTCCATACTAAAATTCATAGAAAACATTTACTTCCTTTAAAACGGGGAATCTGAATTAAGTTCTGAGTATTTAGGTCATAATTCTGTATATTTATAGCTTTGATTTAAATCACAGCTACCTGACACGACAAAAGTGCAATTGATGAGAAATTTTGTATTTGTAAATTTCTATCCAGTGACGAGGATGACACTTGAGCTGGTACGAAATTCTTACCACATCATGTGAAGAATTTAAATTCAAATTTTTCTTTAGATTAGCAACCATAAGAAGAAATTTTGATAAAACAGGTTTTTATAACCTATGATATAGTCTCAAAATCTCTATTCTGAAACACACGATTATAAACAACATACCAAAGAATATTTTACGAAAATAACATACTTTATACCCATGCAATTTATTTATATTTTAGAATAATCTTACGATGCGGTGTGAATGGAAAATAATGTTATTTTTACTCAATCTATATGTGTCTATAATAATAACAACGCTCTAAAATCATATTTTTGCCATTCTTTGATTAGGCAAAAGTCTATTATAAAATATATCTATTTCGTTATTGAAAAGGTGGGGAGTCAAATAGTTAACAATTTTATCATCTGGAATGTGGACATTACTTGAATCATTTATCTTACTTAAATAAAGCTATATTTGATAAAATATATAAAAAAGAAGCGTATGCAATACAGATTATTTTTCTTAAATCCAACATTATTTCCATAAAGTAATAACTTTACTACTTTAACTGTGGTATGTAATACTAATTTCTGTTTCACCCAAAGTATTTTTCCCGTATATAATTTTGTATATAGCCTGCTATTAATTTCTTATACATTTTATATTAAAGTCAAGTAACAACTCTTTTTTTTTCTGTATCCCTAAATTTTGAAGAATTGCAAATGTGAAAAAAAATATGTATCTTATAATTACCGAAATGATATTTGCTGCGAAATTACACCACTGCCTGATTTATTATTTAATATTGAATGAAGTATTATTAAACAATACATAAAAAAATTTTTAGTTGAAATCTAAAACATTCTGTGCATGAATAGTGCATAAAAATCTTCCTATATCAAATATGTACTAAAACAGTCTGAGATCAAACTTTCTTTTCAGGATAAGCCTACTACTTATCGTTTGGTTGGTGAATAAAAATAATACATGTGACTCAAAATTTCTCGAGTGCTCATAAATATTTTATAAATAAATTGATACCATATAAAAAATGAATAAATCGGAATGAAAATTGAGGTTGAAAAAAGGCGCGAGTTGCTTAAGGCATACTTTAAAAGGAGTTGAAATACAAAGCAAGGCTAACTTGTTCCATATGTTCGACTTCGAATCATTGTTGATACTCAGAATCATATGAATAAGTGTTACAGCTAAGAATCACGTGTTTTTATTTAGACTTATTATTTATAATAATAATAATGAATAATAATATTATAATAATCATTTTGAATCTGTGTGTGATAATGCCTTTTATTTTTAAATTTTTACATCAAGGCCATTAATTTGTAATTTATCAATTCAAAATAATTTAAGAATGTTATTCATTGGATGTGTATTACGTCAAAAAAAAAGTATTTAATATCATCAACTAATACGTAAAACGCTGATCACAAGGCAGAACTCCAACTCGACTGCTATTCTGGCAAATGTTTTTTACACGGCAAATTATAATTGGAGCATTATTTTGTCAAATTTTATAGAGTTGAGTTAACGACTTTTGCTCGTCATTTATTCATATAAGGTTCGACTACTTCCACTTTCAAACGTTTTTTGTTTCACCGTAAGAAGTTTGGATGTTCAGCACACACTATATATTGCATCTTAATATATCTTAATAAATAATAATAACCGCATCATTTTTATTCATTGTGTTCGAAATCTCCATTTAGGTATCCGACTACGTTCGGAACCATGATTTTAAAAAGACGCATAAATGGATAATTTTCATGATATTTAGTGTCACTTAGAATAGAATACATGTATAAAATCTTTTAAGGACACATTTTGACAAAAAAAATTATTTAAATACAATACTTCGGCTAAAAATTAATTTAGAATAACCTTTTTTCAAAATGTTCTTCTTTTGTGAAAAATGCTTCTATTATAATAATATTTTACCTGTATATAGCTCAGACCACAGTACAGAGGCTCAACTATGAGTTTTGAAAAATTCACATTATTTTCAAAGTTACAACCACATTTGAAATAATTATCGGCGTTCTTTTCTTAATATTTGTTGTCGTAAAATATGGATAAACTCACTTCTAAGGTATATATTTCAAAAATTCTAGTTGAGCCTCTGTACAGAGGTCTGAGCTATATACAGGCAAAATATTATTATAATAGAAGCATTTTTCACAAAAGGAGAATATTTGAAAATGGGTCATTCTATGCTCATTGTTTGTCAAAATATTGTACTTAAATAGTTTTTAATTGTAATACTGTTCTCAAAACAATTTTCTATAGATTTTCTAATCTAAGTGACACTAAATATCATAAATATTATCCATTTATACGCTTTTGCAACATCACAGTTGCGAACGTATACGGATACCTTAAGTTTCATGCATTTTACATACTTGTCTCAGTTTCCACGAATAGCTTCCGCAGATTATTGTAGATGTCCAGTAAAATGAAAATCTTTGCCGAATATCAGTTCATGAAAATTTCATCCTAATCAGAATAGTATTAACAACTTAATTTGATACTGGTCTCAGCAAAATCCAATGCTAAAAGCTTGACATTAAAGGACTAAGAAGCAAACTTTGTAGGATGGAAGTGTAAAAGTCAAACCCCCCCCCCCCTTCATCAAACTTCTTCCAGTTTTTCGTTCGTCAAGATAGATTTTGTTTCATCATTGAGACAGTTTAAGCTGAATGCCGTTGAAAATAGAGAGGCTTTTTTACCGGTTGATTCAAAATTAGTGTGACCAGTTTTAAAAGCATATATCTATTTCTGATGAATTTCTATCGTTTTACTACTGGTTTTATTTGAAAAATGAAAATTTTTAATTATTTTATTAGTGGAAGTAAATTACAGATCTGAAATTATATCATCGAACCCGGAACGAAATTCTACAGCTTTTGAAGGATGATTGTTCAAATCCTGTAAATAAAAAAGCATTTAAAAATCAAAAATGATATTTTTCTATTGTATAACTATCTAAACTTCAAAAAGAAATAAAATCTGGATTGCAATCAAAAGCTCCAGGAAACAAATGTGAACGAAAGAAAGTCCTTAATGAAAAAGAAAAAAAGTAGTTGAAAAAAATTATCACAGTAGAAAATCCTTTGCCTCAAAAACTTATGGCAAAGAAACCATAGATGTAGTAATCATCAATTTATGTTGTTGTTTTTTCCAATCCCCTTGGAGCGGGAAAGCCTACATCAAGTCCATTTGACATTTGCGCATAATAATGTCACACACCAGGTTTTGATTTTCAAACAACTATATCAAGAAAATGTCCCAGTAGTCCAGAAGATGATCTAGAGAAGCAGGGAAAGAGCAAGGACAGATAAGGAAAGACTTTACTCCCTGCTCAAAAGTTATATTACGCAGGTGACCGCTTCTAAAGCTCACCAAAGCCGTCTGATGAGCCCTGGAACTCATCCACTGTAGATATAGGCCAGAACTCTTGGCTGTGTACCAGTGGTGAGCAGGAGGGTTTCGCCAAGTTAAATTCCTTTTAATTCTGTGGACGGAATGAATTTCTGAATGGCTTAAGATGGCGGAACTGAGGTTAGAGAGATCACAACATCAAAAATTTATCGTCAAATAAAGGAATTTGGCTTTAAAACTAAATTGTCCAGTTTGTCATTAAATGTCTGTCAAGACCGTAGAAAAATGAAGAAAAAGTTCATCGCCCCTGTATTTAATATCACGCAAAGGTAGATACAGAACATGGATGACTTCTGATGAAGCAAAGTTTCATCTGTCATTCCCAACTTGCAAAACGAAGATTCAATATATTTCAAGCAAAACACATCGCAAAGATACAGCTGTTTTGAAAAATGCAAGTTAGCTGTCAGGTGTTATGGTATGGACGGAAATGTCCTCCCAAGGCTTAACAAAACAATTTTTTGTAGATCCAAACTTTAAAATGATGTTAAATAGTATCAGAATAAAGTTTTGTAACACTTGGTCAAAAAAGTAAGCGTATTTACCCTCAAGGAAACTTTGTTTTTCACCAAGATTCTGCACTAAGTCATACTGCAAAATTAACTATAAAACGGCTGATAAATTAAAAAATAAATATTCTACTCCTGATAAATGACTGTCACTATCTTCTTCCTGTGTTACGTGGGATTATTTTTTATGGGGATACTTAAAAAAGCAATTAAATAGAGCCTTTCAAGGGTTTCAAAATGCAATTTAAGAGGGAGTTGGAAAAATACCCGAAAAATAATCGAAAAAACTATTTTAGCTTAGCCGAAACGCTTACGAAAAGTGTAATGTGATAGAAGAAATCACGTTGAAAATTCCATGTAAATAACTTTCATCAATAAAAACTTTTGATGCTCTAAAATTGGTTGCACTATTTATGAATCAAACGGTAATGTCAGGTCTTGAGGTCCTTCTTCTTCAAAATGAAAGCCGAAACTTTTTTTTCACTGGTTTTCTCAATCCACCTCAAGGATAATAACAGCAGCACAAAGCATTGAAATCATTATACATCTTTAAGTATCCTGGTTCTGCCACCAGGGAGCCTAGTTTAATTCTGAAAGAAACAATGTCAAATGCAAACCAAAGGTTCCACAAGTTGTGATGTTTCCACTCCACACTTAACTCAATCAAACTCTTCATGAACAACGCTTTAGATAAGGTTTTAGCAGTTTCCTAATACTTTCGAGACTACTTCCCTGAAGATATAAGAAGAAAATCTCATGTAAATCTCATATCCAATCTTTATGATTGCAACAGTGGTGAAGTTCGTATTATTTCGGTTGCCTGTGTACTCTTCATCATGTTTAGGCATGATCACCATCACTCTGTGACGGGAAGTCTATGTCAGCACAGAAAAAAAATAAAAAATTAATTAAAGTTAAAATTAATAATATTTTCCGCACATATGCTTAGTATTATACAAAAGGCGAGTTGAAGAACTGCTCGAATAAACTAAATCTGCACAGATTCTTCATGAGGTAAAGACACCGACACGTCTAAGTAGATCATATGGAATGGGGCCTAAAATCTAGGAGCCCCACATCTTCGTTCTCTCAGAATCCCTACTCTTAAATAGGCCTTACATCTAAAATTGATGATTCTTTTAGCACCATTAGAACAAACAGGAAGATCAGGTTGGAGAAGTTCAGAATCACCCTTTATCAGTGTGCCAGGAAATTCATTACTTACGATTTCGCAGTGACTTGGAAACTACAGCAGGATGACGTTTTGACACTACCAATCAAATAATTAATCACACAAAAGATGATAACTAAATATTCAAATGTCTGAAAGTAGGACTAAAGAAATTTCTTTTGTATAGAAGCCTGTGAATCAAAGGCTTTTAATGATATTCAAAATCATTTGATCAGCAACTAGTTTTGCATCATAATTCTTACAACTTGCATTAAAAGGCTTACTAAGGATATTACTTCGTGGATACCAATTCTAACTCTACTAAAAAGACATTGTATTTAAACTTTAGGTTAGAGGTTTTGAAACGCTGAACTTGATTATAAGTTTATCATGTAAGTTTATCATTTATCATTTTATGGATTGAAGAATTTAGCAGAATAAGATACCAACTTAGGTATTGTCTTAGATATGTGACCTTGTTAAAAATCATAATTGTATTATATTATGGCATGTATGCAAATAAGCAAGCACTGGGGTTTTTTGTAGTAAGATCATACACACAGTGGCTGACTAGATATTGCTTTAAGGTAAGGTTGGCGTTTTGAGAGTTCGAGCCCATGTGCCACTGAAACGTGTAAAGGAGTTGATGTGTATTAAATCTGTCATGACTCAAAGATCTCACCTTGGCTTGGTGTGGAAATTAGAAGAGTGGAATATCGGCTCGAATGCCGTCCTCGTCATTTGACCTTGGATTAAAATTACTAAGTTCGTTGCAAATAGAACTCGCATTTTTGTGCGACGTTAATGAATACTTACTCATTCTTTGGTCTAACTAAGAGAAAACACTTCGCCAATTGATTTGCTTATACCATTGTAACAAAAATAAAAGATTTTATTATAGTACTATATTTTGTTAACCCTTCAGCAGGGTATTGAAAACAGCAACAATTTAACGAAAACTCATATTGAAATATAGTAAGAATCCTGAGACATGAAATCTTTCATAATATGTTGAAATAGGACAAAACTTTTGTTTTTATATAGATGCAATTGTTATCTTAATATCGCAATAGAGGCTATGAAATGCATCGAATTTTAAAATCTAATGATTATCTCTCTATCACAAACGATAACTTTCATTTTTTCATAATGTAGTGCAATTCCATCCAATACATTAAATATGCCTACAACGCAAAAGAGCAAATTTACAAATCTGAAAAATAGGAAACATTCATGTTGATAAAAAATATTTATGACGGTATAACTTTTAACTATTTTAATGCAATATATGAAACAGCATGAGGATACTCGTCATAGATTTCAATTACAGTTTAACTTATTTTTCCTTGAATGAATAAATTCAATCTCAAACTACAAGAGCTATTGGTAACCGATTTCAAAATTCTAATCGTGTTGTATGGACTGGGCTGATACACAAATTTATATCTTATTCTAAGAATTTTCGCATGGTACACAATCTATAATATGTAGTCATACTCATATTAAATGTTCTAAAATATTCATTATTTCTCAAGGTGCGTCTTTGAGGGATTTATAATCTCTTGACTTGGGCATTACCTACTTCAAGACTGACAAACGAAGTTATAACGATCTTGAACAATGAAAATAGTTTTCTTTTATATTTAGACATGGTAATACGATAATAGACTGAGCTTTACATAGTCATAAGTTTTAATCTCGTTGAAATCTAAATATATTTTGAATTAATATTTAGATTGTACGTCTAAGTATATTCTATACCCCTAAAGTATGCATCTAATCTAAGCCTTAAAGTCTTAAAATAGTTATTGTGTGCCTTGCAAAAGTGGTGATAATGTTGTAGGTCTGAGGTAATGTGTGTATGTGAGCCTTCATTACTTTGTCAAGATTACCAGGATATTGTTCCATTTATCTTCTATATTAATGCAGCAGTCAGCAAACTTTTTGACTTCACGGACCAGTAAATTCATAATTTAAATCCAGCAGACCACTAATTAGATTTTTTTAAGTGTTAAATATATTTATAAAAAAAATTGTGATCTAAGAAAACGATCAATGCATTTTAAAACATAACTTAACGTGATGAGTAAATACATTCCATATTTTTCTGCGAACCAGCGAAATTTTCTCGCGGACCACTAATGGTCCACGGACAACCACTTTGGTTACCTCTGATTAAGGTATCCGACTACGTTCGGAACCATGATTTTAAAAAAACGCATAAATGGCTAATTTTCATGATATTTAGTGTCACTTAGATTAGAATGCATGTATAAAATTGTTTTAAGGACATTATATAAGACAAAACAAATTATTTAAATACAATATTTTGGCAAAAAACTAACTTAGAATAACCTTTTTTCCAAATGTTCTCCTTTTATAAAAAATGCTTCTATTGTTTTAATATTTTGCCTGTATATAGTTCAGACCTCTGTACAAAGGCTTAACTATGATGTTTGAAAAATTCAAATTATTTTCAGAGTTATAACCATTTGAAATAATTATCGGCGTATTTTCTTAAAATTTATCCCTTCTGTTTTCGTAAAACAAGGATAAACCGACTTCCGAGTTATGCACTTCAAAAATTCTAGTTGAGCCTCTGTACAGAGGTCTGAGCTGAATACAGGCAAAATATTAATACAATAGAAGCATTTTTTATAAAAGGAGAACATTTGGAAAAAAGGTTATTCTAAGTTAATTTTTTGCCAAAGTATTGTATTTAAATAAATTTTTTTTCTCATAATGTCCTTAAAACAATTTTATACATGTATTCTAATCTAAGTGACACTAAATATCATAAATATTATCCATTTACACACTTTTGCTTAATGTACAAGAAAGGCAAAAAAATATTTTGTTTAATATTTACATTCAATATCCTTCCTTTTGGCGGAAATGTTAATTTTTCAAATATCCTAGTTTAAGTTTTCTGGAGAAGCCTTAGCTTTTATGAGAAAAATATTATTATAGACGATTTTTTCATAAAAGGAGAATGTTTTGAAACTATGTCATTCTAACTTAATTTTTTTTTGCTAAAATATTGTGTTTAAATAATTTTTTTATTATTATAATATTCTTAAAACAATTTCACACGTATATTCTAAACTATAAGTGACACTAAAAATCTTAAAAAAAAGTACTCGTTTCTACACTTTAGCAAAATCACGGTTCCGAAAGTAGTCAGATACGACAAAATGAAACTTTAAAATCGGGATATTTTTAAAGTGGCAGCGAGCAATCTGGATGACAAAATAAGAATAATGAATGTCATTCATGCATTTTGAATTCGAAAATACTTTAAAATAAATAACGTTTTGTTTACTTTAATAAATACGGAGTGAATAAATCAAACTGGGATAAAAATAGTGGTCTGACGTGAGTTGTTTACAGCATATACTCTTTGATCCATATTCCCAAATGTTGAAATCAAAGGGAATAAGCCCACTTTCATTTCCTATGTTCGGTATTTTATTTTCGCATATTATTCAACTACCACATAGCTTAATAAATCTGGCATCATAAAACATTGCTGTTGAGCCAAGCTGTGCATTAGATTAAGTATTCGAATATAAATTGAATCTATGCTGCCTTAGCTCATCATTCGCGTTCCATTTCCCAAAGATGTCAAGCTTTCAGTTAGATCATCATCAATATATTATTTTATGAGATCTCAGTGGTATTTCTCTTTGCAAGTTGTTTCTGAAGGAATTTATTCTTCAACGTGTGCTAGCTATAAGGAAACTGTCGGTGGGATCTAAAAATAAATGTTATTTATGTTTGTAGTGTAATGCAGAAGAGAATAACTTTTTTTTTATCTAAAATATTTCGTTTCTCCAAGACTTTCTGTTCCTTACTATATTTTTCACGTATTTGTCACACAATATTTTTTTTAAAATGCCGCTTTGTGTCTGTTAGTCATAAAATTTTCCCGCCTTTTCATTTCAAGTGCAATTTTTATGTGAAGATTTATGAAAATAATTCCACGTAATTATTTTTTCTAATGGCGTTTTCCAAGAACTGTTGTCTCCATTCTTTGTAAGAGTTCAGCAATGAGAGGTCAATATATTTCTGCTTCTAGTCAATATTGGCTCTTCCTTCAGAAATTTAACAGAACTATTTCGTTACTTCTACTGTCAGTTTAATATGTATTCCCAAACATGGGCACGATTATACTTGTGTAGATTACTCAATTGTTGTACTTAGCAGACATGCGATAATCTTTTTTCATATTTATCGTGGTTTATAGAGAGAGAAAGGGCTCAAACTTTTGGTTCAGTCCTAGGAGAGCCCACACCCTTGGCGCGAATTATTTTGGTTGTCGATAATTGCGCCATCTTGGTAACCCTACTTTGATACACTAGATAAGGTAAACCTAACCATTTCTGGAATTTTCGTATTTTGTCGGCGGGCATTTCGAATTTCATTTTGTTACTGGACACCGTGTTGGAAGTATCGCTGCGTGTGTGAGTGAATATACCTTAGAATATTTTACTTTGTTGAAAGTGAAAGGTAAGAAAGAATTGATCGAATTTTGTATGAAGGAAGGATTGATTGCTTCGAGTTATGAATGTCCTAAATGTAATGAGCGAATGTTATTATACAAACGAAAGAGTGCAGTTTTGGATGGATTTGAATAGAGAATATATATGGCGGCGCTCACACGATCATTCGCTTAGCGATGAGACCTTAAGGACTTTTTTAAAATCGGTTTTTACGCTGTACCCTCCACTTGGAAAAGATCACTTTAACAAAGTAAGTGCTGTTTTTATATTTATCTCAAATGATTATATAATTTCAGGATTGTTTACATATATTTTCATTACGCATCCCCCTTATCCCGCTATATTCACTTGCCGCCATTGTGGTTTTCGCTTGGCGCCATCTCGTTCTGGATTGGTGCTTATTTCGGTTTGTCGCCAATGGTGTGGGCTCTCCTAGGATTTTATCAGAATAAAAATAAAATTTAAAAAAAAAAACTTATCAGAATTTTTTAAATTTAAGTATTACGTTGTCAACTAAAGTTCCGTGCGGGAGATCATCTTTATTTTCCCTATTTTCCTTATTCTTCCTGTTTTACATATTTGGCTTGATATGGAATTTCGGGATGTCAACTCATATAATGTCCTCATCACACATTTTACCGAGGCTCAAAATTACGAGGTTAGTCATCAGTTACGTTTAAATAGTTTTTAAGTGGAGCGTTAAATAAAAGAATCCAACAATTATTCTGTTTTTCACACAAAACCTTTTAACCTTACAAAGCTTTTTTAACTATTAAAAAAAAACTCCATTTGTCGAAAAAGTTTATACAGTAAAAAGAACAATCAAGTTACAATTTCGTTCAGAGTTACTTTATTTCAAGGAAAATTCCTATATTCCTACAAACTCTTAAGCTATTTGCCTTATTTAAGATTGTGGTAAAGTTTTACAATATATTGAAAATTATTCTGTTGTTTGTGTGATACCTCAGAAGAGGCTTTCAGAGAATCCCTTATTAAAAATTTCATGCAATGTTTCATATTTCATATTACTATGTAAACATCGAATATTTAAGCCTATACACATTAGATTAACCTAGGTAGATAGAAATTATTTCTGAAATCTGCTAAGTTTCATCTGATTTTACCAATTAATTGGGATTGACGATTGCACTTGTCATGGAAACGTTGTAGGATTGTAATTTTTGAGAAAAACAAAACATCTTCGCAAATTTCGAGATACTTAGAATAATTGAGCCTAGGCCCCCCCCCCCCCGGAGTAAAACAATTAAAAAAATGAAACATTCAGGATGAACTCATGCATTCATATATGCTCAGGCTGAAACAACGTATAAGTTCGCGTATCGAATTTATTTATGTGCAATGATAATATTTTGTAGATATTAGCTTAAAAGGGCGATGGCAAAAGTCGGAAATTGATTAATAATAGGGTTCCTTCAGGTATGGTCAGTAATGGGACAAATGCGTTTTTCATGTAACATGTATGTATATGTTTATATTAACCAAATAAATGAGTATTAATAATAAAATAGGCAGTTTTATAAAATAAACCCATATTTTGATCCAATACTTTAACAGTGGCACTTACTCTGGGATTGACAAGTATACTCGTCAAAGATCGATTTCCGTGACACACAAAGTCTTACTCAACCCCACATTATCAATTTAAAAATTAATATAACTTATACGTATTTTTAGATTTTCAGACACTCTAAGCTTTTGAGGATTACATCCACAACAATAAAAGCATTTAAATTGTTTTAAAATATAAGCAAAATAGTTTCTTTTTTAAAGTAGTGGTATCGAAAATACAAATATTTATATTCAGCTCCTAATAGCTTTGAAATAATTTACTCCGAGAACACAATATCTTAGTCAACTGATAACACGCAATCGTTCACTTAAAGTTTAACTTCAAATGCGATTGCAAGTTTTGAAATCTTTGACACACAGTAGTTGACACTTTGAACAGTAAAACTCACAGCACGCTTCCTTCGTTTCAGCAAATAAATCTTTCGACAGACAGGCGCCTACAAAGTGGCGTAAAATATTTCGCGTATTGAGTTAGACAGACTGAGTGTAAAATAATGACTTCGTTTAAATGAATCCAGCACCCTCCACAATAATACAGCAAGGGAAATATTTATTTTGGAAAACATTTTTACATTAAGATTTTCATGGCAACATATTTACTTGCTTTTTAAAGAACGTTTCTTAAACCTTAAAGGCAAGGAGGAATTGATAGGTTTGCTATTTATTAAATAAAATATTAGAATTTTAAGAGCTGTATTAAATATTTATGAATATATATATATATATATATACATAGAATAAATAAGAAAGGATAAAATACAATTCAGGTAATGAAGGAGATTTAATTAAACAAAATCCACTCATTATTGGATTAAAGAAAAACTTTTTTAAAATGCAAAATTTATTAATTTTGTTGTACTTTATTACGTAAGAATCAAATATTGAAATTTTGATAAGCATGATTAATTTTATTTATAAGGGGGATCAGTAGGGAGAATGTGTCTTGTTGAAGTGGGGTAATAAATTACGTTATTAAAAATTAGGTTTCTTTCTTTTCGGAACAAATTATAGAGTTTTAAGGAAAATGTTTTATTTTTCAATTAAACAGTAACACTAAATTTTAAATTTTAAATTAGCGAATCAACACAAAATTAATAAAGAATAGGCATGTAATGGGGGAATACAAAATTTACTTAATTTTTTTTTCACCCATTACACGCTTATTCTTTATTAATTATTACACGCTTATTCTTTATTAATTATTACACGCTTATTCTTTATTAATTATTACACGCTTATTCTTTATTAATTATTACACGCTTATTCTTTATTAATTATTACAAGCTTATTCATCATGCTTTCCATAATTAAGAAGAATTATGGAGAGTATGATGAATCGATCAGAATGAGTGAGAGGGAAGACTAAATTTAAATAAAGAAAGCCCTCACATTATGTTTGGATAATACACAAACACACACAGAGAAATACACACAGATTTTTATAAATCTCTGTGTATTTACACACATATTTTCAGTTCCAAATATAATGTGAGGGCTTTCTTTATTTAATTTTAGTCTTCCCTCTCTCATTCTGACCGATTCATCACACACACACATGCTCTCCATAATTTTTCTTATTTACCTTCCTAAGCAGAATAGAAAAATAACTACTATTTTAATTTTCAAAAGAGATTCCATGTCGTGAAGTTCACAGTGATTTAACACAACATTAGTTCAAACATTATGCCTGAGAGTCAGCTTTCAAAGATTAAATGAGATGGTTTCTACTGGACATTCCAGAATTTTTTTTTTTAACTTTCAATCAGTATATGTATGCATTAATATTAAGATGTCACATTTGTGGATAAATTGGAATGTTGTTATCATGAACAAAACTCCTTCATCAACTGTATGCTTCATTTGAGAAATGGTTAATATATTCCAAATTTTAGAATTTCCTAAAATGGAGTCAATTCCAGGATTTCTGCTAATTCAGCAAAGTTAATAATACAAGTAATTGATATGCTGGAAAATTCGATAGACTGAATTTGGCGGGGAGTTAAAAAATAAATTATAAAGAAATGTGGACATCATAAATATATGTGGACGTGTGGCAACGTATGTGTGTGTATGTGCATGCGTACGTAATTTGATTAGAAAAGCAATCTCCAAGAGTGTGCCCTCGACTCATGAGGAATGTACTTCTTTTATTATTATTTTTTTTTTTTTTTGATTTAATGTATCCGACTACGTTCGGAACCATGATTTTTCAACAGCGTATAAATGAATAATAATTATGATATTTAGTGAGACTTAAATTAGAATATGTATATAAAATTGTTTGAAGAATAGTAATACAATATAAAAATTATTTAAGTACAATATTTTGACAAAAAATGAACATAGAATGACCCATTTTCAAAATATTCTCCTTTTGTGAAAAAAGCTTCTATTATAATAATATTTTGCCTGTATATAGCTCAGACTTCTGTACAGAGGCTCAACTAAAATTTTTGAAATATATAACTTAGAAGTGGGTTTATCCATGTTATACGACAACAGAGGGGAGAAATTTTTTTAAAAAAACGCCGATAATTATTTCAATGGGTTGTAACTCTGAAAATAATGTGAATTTTTCAAAAATCACAGTTGAGCCTCTGTACAGAGAAATGAGCTCTATACAGGCAAAATATTTCTATAATAGAAGTATTTTTCGCAAAAGGTGAACATTTTGAAAAAGGGTTATTCTAAGTTAATTTTTTGCCGAAATATTGTATTTAAATAAATTTTTCTTTGTCAAAATGTTCTAAAAACAATTTTATACATATATTCTAAGTGACACTAAATACCATGAAAATTATCCATTTATGTGCTTTTTTAAAATGACGGTTCCGAACGTAGTCGGATACTTTAATGGACAATCCTAAAATTTTTTTCTAGCAGCGCCACTGCCCCATACAACTACTTTCCATATATTTTCTCTTGGATAAGATTGGCTACCTGATTGTACGTTAACAATTTAGTCAGAAGTAGCCGAATTATTATAGATCAGTGGTCTCCAACCCCCGGTCCGTGGTCCGGTACTGGTCCGTGGATCAAATACTACAGGTCCGCACAAGAAACATTAAATTATTTCCCTTTTAAATGCTGTTTTATATTTTTCTTGGGTTTGGGCTACTTTTTATGAAAATCACATTATATTCCATTTTTTGGTGTAGTTATATTTTATTCTGAAGTCACGATTAAATACAATTAAATTAAAATTATTAAATCAAAACAGTCTAAAATATAAACAATCAACGTCCTCCAATCAACGCGACGACAACTGAATATATAGGCACTAGTTTCTCCAAGCTTCCTCCCCATACCGGCATTATGAGTTTGAACTTCGACATATTTAACATGCATCATTCCTTGTACACGAAGATTTTTAGCATTACCAGGATTAAAAGTCAAGGTACATATTTTGAAAAAATATTTTTCACTGATTGCTTTCTTTATTTACATAGTTGTGGTTGATATGGAGCACCAAAGTCTATTAACCGCCTTTTTTTCTTCAATTGTTCAAACCATTTAAATGTGCAATGCCTTCCCATTTTACAAAAAAAAAAAAAATGATTCTCCTCCACAAGAGGGAGACAGTGAATTACTGTGAAACGCTGTGTCTAATAATTCTCCTTTTAAATTAGTTTTCCCGTGAAATTGGGCCCCAGCTTGCATTGAATTCAACGCAGTCTGGCATGCAACAGTCCAGAAAACAAATTTCTCTTTTTCACGTTTATAAAACTAACAGCTCAATTTCATTTTAAAACATTTCTTATCAGAAATTGCTTTTACAGACTCGCACATCGAGACTTTTTTGTGGATTCATTTTGTTGGAATTTACTGCTGATAAAAAATTTCGTTCTGTTTGAGAGATACAGAGTAAAAAATTTCATACTATATAGATAAATAAATAGATAGATAGATGTTTATAGATAAGGGTTTTATAGATCTTTCTGTAAATTTTAATTTAAATTAACAAAAATTAGCTTCATTTATTTATTTAATTCCTACTATTAGTTCACTCTCTCCCTCTACATATATATTTATGTATTTATATATGCATACCTATCTTGTTAAAATTTTGAGTCGTTAATAAAGTGCTTTTTATTCATCCACTCAAGTTCAAATACATTTTTTAAAACTTATAGCGAATGCCACTTGATGTTAATACAGTTTTGTTTCAAATATTAATTAATTAAATTTAATCAATTAAATTTAGTTTTATATGAGAGAAAAATTAAACTTGATCCGAATGAAAGCAATAGATAGTGACAGTATATAGTGATTATCTAGCTACCAGGTATGAAAATCTCAATTTTTTTTTCAAACGTTACGTGACATGGATGAGTTTTTATTTGTTGACCTAAGTAGGAATTGAATGATTTTTTTTTATGTTACTTGTTTTTATAAATCACTTGCATGTCTATTTACTGTATTGTTACTCATTTATTTTATTTTCTCGTTTGATTATTTTTCCTGTCTAATGCTGATTCATTTTATTGTTTAACTGCACATTCTCTAGTGCATTCACTACATTTAGGTTTTTTTTATAATGTTTTTTTTTTAATCTTACATTCAATTTAAAATTCTTATGGACAATATTCAAAACAAATTTGTAAGATTTTTTTTTTTTTTAAATGCTTAGGAAAAATAAAAAAAAAAAAAATTAATAATTTAGTCTTTTAAATAAAAATGAAGTCAGATTTTTTTTATACGTAAGTTCATTTTTTTTCTTCTTACAGCAGCCACTTATATATTCATAAATAAAGTAAAACACTACATTAAAAACGATAAAAATGCATTTAGAAAGAACACAAATATATTCAAGATAATTGCTTTGAAAAGTTATTAATACAAGTTTCCTTTCATTCTTTTTCCAATTTCAAACCTCATGAAATTTAAATGGAGTTTAATTTGAAGGAAAAACACCTCAACTATAACTATTAAATAGGTAAATGATAATGAATTTAACATATTAACATAGAGAAAGCCATAGGATGTACGTTTACTGAGTGAAATAGCTTAAAAATTTAAAGGTTTTTCTCTTTGTGGTCTGAAGGTAATTTATTCTACAATCAATAAGGAACCCATAAATTCAGGCGATTTATTGTCCAATGCATCTTATGTTTTTAAAAAAGGTACACTGGAACTGTTTCTTAGCATTTTTATGATATCTGTATCTTTTGCCTGTATATATTACTATGGATATCAGTAATAAAGATAGACATAAACGTTTTTCTCAGATTTAAATTTTTGAACTCAGTTTTAAGTCCCTGAGTTTCAATTTCTCAATTTCCTTTAAATTTCAAATATTTTTTCTTTCAATGATGTATTTGCACTCCAATTCTTTTATAGCTTTCATTTCTCTAAAAATATCTAAGCAAACAATTCAAAGTAGCAATTTCATGAATATACTTACACTACGTATTAATATAATATCTTAATAAATGTACAGAGTGTGACGAAGCATATCTCTTTCCCCCATTTTCCAACAGATCCCCTGCCCCTTGCCGACAGAAGCTGCGAAAATTCCAGGCATTTCCCTAATTGCTGGGAAGGAATTTCGTAACTGGGTGGTCGAGTTTCGGCACCTTTTTTCCCAGCTGACCGGACTGTCAAAAAGAGGCGCCTTATCATTGTGTATTCATTTTCCCACAACTCGGTGACGACGTCGCGTCTGAGAACGTACAAATGTGCACCCAGCCTCGGTACCTCTTTAGGACTAGCGGAAACGAGACCGATTTGGCGCGGCAGAAGGGTAAGACATCAAAGGAGCCGAGATTGGAAGGCGGCAGAAGAACCACGGGGACTGAGGCCGACAAAGAGATGAGAGGTGGATGACTAGGAGAAAGAGAGATGATATAAAAAGGGCGAGAGAGTCCGGACAAGGAGGAGACTGAATTTTTGAAGGGAGCCGTTCGGACGTCCCTTGAGCGATAACGAGCCCGCGAAGTACAGTGGTCTCCTGGCTTGAAAGATCGAAGGAACGGAAGAGAGTGCGAAAGAGACTCGAAATCGTTACAGACCCTTTTGATGCTGAACTGTAATAGAATATACCATTTTATTTATTTATTTTTTCATGATTTTCATATTGAAATAAATAGTTAACCAAGAGCTGAGTGAAATCATTACAAGTGTAATTCTTTTTTTTTATCTTTCGTTTTTAAACAAATCTTAAAATTATTTCTTGAATTATTTCAAAATAAAAAAATGTACATAATATTTGTAGGAAACACTACTTAAAAGAACAAATTAATTTTTCTTTTTTATTCATTAACGATCATTGTGATATTTGCCCTTTTTTTTATAATTATGAATTGCTGTTTCCTGAATAGCGTTTAATATTGCACACATTACTCAGCAGATTTTTTATACTTGATCTGAAACAATGTTCATGGAGATTTCTTATTTCGTAATTATCAGCCTTAGTCAATTGTATGTGTTAAAGGAATTAAGATCAAAAGCAACAGTACTCGGGTTTGTTTTTTGTCATAGATTTTTTTGTCTCTGAAGCAACACTTATCAAGATTATTCTATTAAAAATTATTCATATTAAAAATTATACGTATTAGTCCAGATTTCAAATTTGTATGGTAATTAAAAGTTTTTTTTTTTTGGATAGCGTTTGTTAAAACATTCTTGCAAACAAATATTAAGTTAAGGGCTTAGTTAATTACTTAAGAAAAATAAATTGTTTCCCAGGATTAACAGAAATGTTAAATTAAAAGAAAAGAAAAATCGTCTTATAAGGGGAGGGCACGAACATGGAAATTCATTTGGGGACGAGAATTTGTGTAATAGTAGTGATCCTTTAGGATGTTCAATGCTCAATATATGTTTTTTCATTTTTTTTTTTTTTTTTTTGGTTTTTTTAAAAAGAATATTTAATTATTTTTTGAAAAAAATAAATTAATTTTAAAAACGGTTTATTAAATACTAAATGATATTTTAGATAATTATTTTGTATTTTAAAAAGTGAAATAATTACTGCAATTATATTAATATTTATATTATATGTTATGCATATTATTATTAATAAATAACATTTATTAAAAATATGTTATAACTATTAAGTGATAATTTATGAAAAAACTAGTTACAGATAGTATTATAATAGTAAATACAACAAATTATAAATAAAATAATTATAAAAGATTCTGATATATTATATAATTATTAATAAAAAATATTTTATAATTAATATAATACAAAAAATATATATCTTTAATTATTTATTATTAATTTAATTATTTTATAGTTTTATAAAATGTTTAATATATTTTTTTTTAAATAAATTTATGTTTTTGTAAAAATAATTAAATAAAATTTTTAAAAAATACCGATCGCGAGGTAATTAGATACTCTACCATCTATGTCACTGCATCTTTGACTCTAATTGAAAGTTAATTGTATAAAATATAAGCAGGAATTTTGAAGGCTATTTTCTTCGAATTGACTGCCCATTCGGTGGAATTACATTGGGCGTTGAACACCCTAAAGGAGTACTACTATTGCACACAGTCTCGTCTCCAAATGAATTTCCTTAGCCCTGCCCTCCCCTTGTTAGTAATTTTTTGACAGTCAGTTCATTTGTATACAAAGTGATTCACTATTAGACCGACACACTTTTAGGAAGGGTGCTTTCTTTACGATTTAGAATCAACAGAAGCAGAAAAAAAGGAAGAAGAGAGAAATTTTCCACAGAACCAAGCAACAAAATGCCTCCATTATTAACATGACGGTGCCAATGCCTTAAAGCAGTGCTTCTCAATGTTCTATACGTGTGACCCAATTCCCAATCATAATTTTCATCGCGTCCCCCTCCATACAATAGCATGGTATTGAATTCAACAATAATATCCTATATACTTTGACACAAGGCTACCATACGACTTTACTTATAAATTGTACAAATTATCAAGATAAGAATTAAATAGTGTACATAATTTTTTGACATTCCCATACACTGGTAATTATTAAATTTGTTCTTAACTTAGTACTGTTAAATTAATTATGAATCACATTGTGCAGTATTTATACATTTATAAGGGTATTATATCAGTGTAAATGTGCATTTATTTTTAATTATATCGGAATGTTTTTGTTTTGCTTCCTTTCAGTAAATTAATAATTTTTTAAAATAATCTTTTGTTTTCGACTTTTTGATATTCTCACGTAGCCCTTGTAGGGACTTTACGCCCCAATTTGATAAATATTGTCTTAACATAATGTAAATAGTGTAGACCAGTGCTTCTCAAAGTTTCAATATTCGCGACCCAATATTTATAATCATAATTTTCATCACGCCCCCTTCATACAATAACAATGTATTGAATTCAATTATGCTATACTTTGACTCTAAAACTACGACACCATTGTTACCTCTGAAGTGCCCCTAACGCATATAAACGTCTCGCTCAGTCAAAGCATTAATTTCCCCGGACGTATATATACGTCTTTCTGAAATACGATATTTTCTGTACACTACCATTCATAAAATTATTTAGAAGACTTTGGAAAGCAAGAAAACGGCATTGACAGTGTTTGCAAAGGATTTACTTATTTCGGAGGATTAGCTAATTTATTCTTTTTCTCTCCCCTCCTCCCCAATACATCGCATACGCGCGCCTACGTGGAAAACGGTTGGTATTGGGAAGCGAATCGCAAAACTTTTAATCGGCAGTTAAGGGATTAATTATAAACCATAAAAATAATTTTCAAGATAGGTGTTAATTTTTGTATATAATTTTGTACATGACTATCCCATGGGTCACTGTTCTTACCTTAATATTGTTCTTATCTTAATATTGTTAAATTAAATATTAAATACAATATATAACACTGGTATATTTATACGTGTAATATATCAGTGTAAATGAGCATTCTATTTTTTATTATGTCAGAATGTATTTTGTTTTTTTTTTCAATAAATTAATAAATTTTTTAATTCATTTATTTTCGATTTTTCAATATGCTCACGCCTCCCTCGTAGTGTTGTCACGGCCCCCAAGGGGGGCGCGCCCCACAGTTTGAGAAACGCTGGTGTTGACTCATTTGGCTTGATTACAGTTTCCTCCATACGAAGGGTTGAGAAATACTCAGATGTAGAGTTATTGCTCGAATACTTGTAATCAAATTGATTTTTGTAAAATCTAATATATTCTCTTGATTGTCCAGCGTTTTAACCCTAGAACGTCCGGAACTCCGATTATCCTTAAACGTCCACCGGTGTCTTTTTGACACCACGGTATAAAATATATAAAGTAATTGTTTTAACTAAATAATTTCAGGACTACATTTCAGTAGGGTTTAGTTCTAAGACTTTTTAATATTATTTCATGTAATTATTATATATTATGACCCTTTATATAATAAAAAATGACGTTGACATAATATTTCGCGAAGTTTGTAGGACCACTGCTCTGCCGAAAATATTTCGAGTCACAAATCTGCTAGGATCATTACTATTATACGGTATCTGTTTTATGTGGGTTGTGCGGTATCCGTTCATCAGGGGCTAGAACTTTTTTTTAAAGAGCTATCGTTTCATAGTGTCTGCTCTGCACCAAGTTCGAAAATCGAATTAAATTTTTTCTTATGAGAAAATAGGCAAATAGTATGTAACAAAACACTCCGACACAACAATTTTAATATAATTGATTCATTGCCACTATGAACTCAATAACATTGTATTCAAGGTTAAATAAATGTGCGATATAACTTTGGGAAATTCATTTTACTGATGGTGTCTACTTAGTGTACTATATTTTCGTGAATGACACATTTTTATAATGATAAATTGCCTCGGTGTCGAAATGACACCAGTGGACGTTCTAGGTATATTTAGTTGTAAAGTCACTAATAATTAACCTAGAAGCACAAAACCTTTTCTGAGTAATAACCAAAGAAAATGATTAAAAGTCACGAAAAATTTTAAAATTCCCTGTAAAAATGTGAAAAAGCTCCGGTGACAAATTGACACCGACGGACGTTCTAGTGTTAATCAATACCACTCAATTCATTGTAAATTTTTCGAAACGACCATTCCCACGTTAAGTTCTGTAAAGATGTGCAAGAATCATATAATGATGAGCACGTCTATTCGGGAAGCATTCCAAACACAAGCCCTCAATAGCCCGTCAGTTGCTGTTTATAGATCCATATACGAAGTGCATTTTGGCAATTGCAACGTTTGAATTTTTGTCTACACAACTACCTTAGTGAACACTTCTAAAATGCTGACTTCCAACGATATTGTTGTATAATTAAACTCTTAAGCAACGCCATCAAATGGTCGAAGAAAGCATTTTTGACAATTAATTACTGTTAGAATTGTTTTTGTTCCCCCAATCATTTTCAAATTGTCCCACAGTAAGAGAAGTTGAAGGAGGAGGTCATGGAAGGTAAGGAGGCTTGGCTTACCCTCCATGATTTAAAAATATTTTAAATCAACCTGTTCGCAATACGTGACAGTATATCAGAACATAAAGTAACTAAAATTAAAAAAAATAAACATTTTAATCAAGATAGACAGCATTTGAACAGATTGTGTTTGAGAACAAAGGGTATGATAATATGAACTGTGATTGTAGTAAAAATCATTGAAATGTAGAATTTAGTTGTCAGTAGGAATTGTGGGTACCAAACTGTAGAGATCTAAACTTATAGTCGGAAGATCTCGAATGCTTTTTGATATCAAATTCTCAAATCAATTCAAAGCTGCCATAAGTTACATCTGCCTTACTCTTTAAACTGAAACTTAAAATTTCTTTTTTCGCATGAAGTTAGTATTTAGGAAAAATATAAGCTCAAATGATGTCC
This sequence comes from Trichonephila inaurata madagascariensis, assembly GCA_019973955.1. Classification (NCBI taxonomy): domain Eukaryota; kingdom Metazoa; phylum Arthropoda; class Arachnida; order Araneae; family Nephilidae; genus Trichonephila; species Trichonephila inaurata. Next base: position 26,849 of record BMAV01005114.1, read on the forward strand.
TTAATAAAATTGAAATTGGTTCAAATATAAGAACTGAGCACAAATCATTCTATAGATGTACGAATGAATAACAAATAACACAAACACAACTCTTCTTTTAAGCATATTTTTCTTCTGTAATGAATTCTCATGTTATGTTCAAAATTCCTACACACTTTTAAAATTTAACAGAAAATTTCAACAAATAAAGAAATAAACACTTTCAAATCCAACAAATATTTAAAAAAAAAGGTTTCTTAAACAATTTTTATCTGCCACAATCTTTGTAATTATTTGAATAAGCATTTTATTCAAATAAATGCACCAAGTTATTACTTATTTTTATCGACTAAGCTCCATATAGCTGTATAACGGAATCTGGTGTACACTGATTATTATGCAGTCCTATAAATACGCTAACTAAATCTTAATTCATAAATTTAGCATTTTCTGCAGTTATCACAGAGAAATCGAGAAAAGATGGAAAGCTCACTTGAATATTTGTTGGATCATTTACTATGACTTTATTCTGTTCTGCTTACTATGGATTTATTCCCTTTTATTTCTTCAAGAGAACCCAAACTAGAATTTCTAAAGCAAATATGCTTATAATACAAGTGGATTGCAATTCCTCTTTTCGTATATAGTAGAATGATGTGCTTAGTTGAATCAGGAGAGATTAACTGCGAATTCTTCTATCGAGAAAATTTCATCAAATACCATTGCAGCAGATACGGATTCAACTTTGAATATTTCAAACATAATTTACGAATAATTTGCTAGATGGTGATTTAATTTAGTGGAAATTTTCATCCGTCTCTTAATTTGCCTCCCCCAGTAGTATTCAGTAAATTTGCCTCTGAAGCTTAAAATTTTCATATCTCTAGTTAGAGAAATTGTAGAGTTTTCAGTTGAAATAGAGACAAAATTAAAAATTAAGCTCCCAGTCCAATTAAAATGAGTGTTTGAGGCATTATTTCTCCGAAACTTCTACATATATGTTAGAAATAAAGCTAAACCTTTTAAAATATAACTTATATGATAATTATAATTGCAATATGAAACATGTAATTTGGGATTCAACGTGTTTCTTTTTATTATTGAATTTTAAGGATAAAAACTACATTTTCTACAGCAACAAGCAACCTTGGGAATTTTTTAAGTATTTTATTCACGTTTTTAAAATTTGCTTTGATATATAAATGCGTAAATAATATAATGCGCAAATCAGGTGGTGTCAAAATAAAATAAAACTAAGTTAATAAAATAAATAAATAATAGTTAAGTTAGTTAATAAAATAAAAGTTAATTGTAATAAAGTTAATTAAGGTATCCGACTACCCAAAAATCATGTTTTTTTCAAAAATTGACAAATTATTTTATGATTTTATTTTATAGGTTACCTTATTAACTTAATAAAAATATCAAGCATTTTATTTTCCATTCTCTAGAACAAAAACTGCAAGCGTTATAATAAAAGAAGATGCCGTAACTTTACACAAGATTTTAAACTTTAAAATGCGTTTTACTCGAAATGTGTTTTTTCCGAAAAACTCAAACGGGGACAGCGATTGCTCAAAAAGTTTTGAAAATAATTTGCAGAAATTTTTTGTGAATGTTTTGTTTAACAGTAGAAGTGTTTAGACGATCAGATTTATCAATTACTGTTGTATTTCAAAATTTACAGTTCTTTATGTGAATATAATCACTGTTTTTTAAGCAATTTCATATAGTCACTAAGATAGAGTGCTCTAATTTTTGAAAAGACTAAAATATCTTATCTTAAAGGTCATTTTAAACATGAATAACAAAGTTACACATTAAAATTGAGAAATTGAGAATTTGTTCAAAAAAGTTTTTGTCCAGAGCGAGCCTCGTTTATGTAATTTTTTGTCCTTTTTCACCAGTTTTTTCCCCTTTTAATAATAATAATTTTTTTTTCTGTTTTCAATTTTATGATTTTTCCTTAAAATTTACTAAATAAATCTAAAAATCACAAAAAAATCCCCATTTTTTCAAAAAAAAAGTTATCGCAAGTAGTCGGATACCTTAAAATTTGTAAATAAACAGGTATACCTTTGTAACATTGAATATATCAAAGCAACCCTTCCTCCAGTATAACCACCAAACGATAAGATTGGTAAGATATTACAACAAAATGTCAATCAATGGGAAGATCTCAGCGCCCATTTTTTTTCACTAATTCCAATTAGATTTGAAGATATTAAGTAAAATTTAAGCTTCCTGTACGTTTTTCTCGGTCTAAAACCTCCACCCTCCTTCGGCCAAATCAGTACACACACACATTTAACCCGTGGTCACTCGCGCCTGTTTTTGCTACCGTCGTTACTCGCGGGGTGTAGAGAACACCCCAAACTTTTAATACGTGTATTTAATTATGAAAATAAAATTAAGTCATTATGATACATATTTATAAAGTACAAGATGTTTTTTGTATTATACAAATAAAATTATTAAATTTATTGCATACAAATGAGACTAACATTAATTTAAAGTAAACATAAAAATTTTTTATTTTAGAACACATAATTTTAAAAAACGTATATAACAGGAATAAATATACTTCATAATTAATGAGATAATGGCAGTAGAAAGTAGAAAAATAATATTTTAATCATTTTCCAAACATTCAGAGCAGATTGTATACATATGCTCAACTTCTCGCGGGAGTTCTCAGCCCCCAAGATAAACTTTTGAAGGTCATTACATTCCAATAGTTCGATAAAGAGGGATTGCATCAGGCTTGAAGGTTCAATGACCTAAAATGTGCAGCTACAGAAAAAATCGTGGTGCTGCGTATTCTTTTTAGAATCCTGGGAGGATTTTCTTGTTGCTGGGGTGTACAGAACACCCCGCGCGAGTGATACCGGGTTAAAAGTGTAACGTGGCCAAAAACTTAAAAATTGAGGATCCCTTAACTGAAGATATATAAAGAAAAAGTGTCATTTTGTTCACAGAACTCTTCATAACTGTCTTCTTGGATGCTCTTTCAAAGTAGGAAAATTGAGTCAAATTGCCTCAATGTTCTCACTGGAAAGTTTAAGAATACAGTCCTGGAAAAAGTATATTAAGAATAGATGAGAACCCCCTTTAGAATAAGTAGAAGTCTAATGCATTTTTACATATTTATTTTGATGAAACAAAATACATCCATATAAGATCAGAAAGACACGAATAAAACATATCACAATCATTTTTCAATAAAATACAGTTTCACAAACACGGGATTTTAAACAACATTGGCGTGGTGTTTACACCGGGTTTAAAACACGTGGTTTGGGTACACAAAAACATTGAATATGATGCGACAAAATCTAAATAATGACATTGTTATGCACGAAATTCACAAAAATAAAAAATAGCTTTCATCTTTATGCAACTTTTTTTCTATAAGGAAACATTACAATTCTGGTTGATAATTCCTCTCCAAGAAAAATGCTTCATTCAATTCAGCTTTCTCTTTTATTCTCAGCTTTCTAAGCAAATCCTATCTTTTAGAAATATGTTTTGAGAAATGTATCACATATTTTTTAATGAGATTCTACAATTGGTATACCTTGATGAACAATATATAGATATCAGTAAACATCAATGAATAAGTAGACAGTTTTGGAATATACATGAGATGAATATCGATGAATAATCAATACAAAATCTGGTCGGAAACGAACGTTAATGATCTTATTGTAAAGCGACTGAATATCACAACGCCCTCTACCACTGGAGACAATGGTGGAGGAAGTCAAATACCGAGCAAATGCTTTTTTCAGTTGTGTTTGTGTTCTCATAAGATGTTTGAGTTCTTTTTTCTTTTAAGATATAAAGAGTAGCTCATTTAGAATTACGGAAGAGGAGAAAATTTGCGAAACACATTTTATAATAGAAAAAAATGTGTCAACTCGGATAAGAATGAGTAGTATGATAAAATAAATTATTCTATACAAGATAGTGAAGCCAAAATATAATATTAATATTTGAGTACTTTTATATTTGAAAACATATTCCGAATTTGGGTCATATTCTATTAGCCGATGACAGCCTTAAGAAATATTGGAAAACATCCTTGGTTTTGGAAGTAAGTTATCACTGGCGACGAAATGTGAATTTTTGAGCAGGATCAAAAAGGAAAATTTTGAGGAGGCAAATGAGCAAATCAAAGATAAAAAAAAGCATACTCATTATGTGTTTCGGCATCATAGAGATACCTATCGTGAGTTTGCACCACCGGTACAATGAATGGAATCTTTAACCTCATCACCAGCTACCTGATTGAATGTAACAGAGAAACCTTACCCTAGCTACCCTTGACAGAGCTTCCCTAAACTTGTTTTTTTTTTCCCTATTTGAAATCTTAGTTGAAATGTTATCATTTCAGAACAATTAACGCTGTGAAAGCAGCTTGTACAAGAATATTGCACCAATTCCTGAATTCTTTTATGATGACTTTTCCGCTTGAAAATTGCGTTGACAAAACTGCATCGTGCTGGAGGAAATTCTTTTGAAAGACACTAATGTGTGTGTGTTATACTGATCCGGTCATCGATTCGATAACATTCTTTTCCGAACAGACCTTGCATAGCACATGTGGAATGACCATTCTCTAAAAAATCTATATTTTTTTTGACAGGAAATGAGATACATATCACACCAAACATTTAAGGCTCATATTTAGACACAATGAATGCACAAGTTTCGACACTAATTCACTACATGAAATCACTTCACTATGTTTTTAATAAAATTGAATATAATCCAAAATCTTGTTGGATGTGGACATTGAGATCTGAAAAAAAATTAGTAAACTGTTTATTTCAAAGGCATCACTTGCTTACGCCTGGAAAGTTTAATCTGTAGTCTTTCAAGGATTAAACACTTTTACATAAGCATTTCATACACTCAACCTTCTTTATATGTCTCAGCAGCTATTCTACATGCTTTAATTAAATATGCGAGTCCAATCAATGTTGCTTTTTTTTAGACTTCAGTTATAACACATATAACTTAAAGAGTTTTTCAAGAGTCACATTCTTTAGAAGAAAAATTGAGATACATTTCATATATCATTTTTTTATCCTTGTTTCAAGTCACATATATCAAGTATTGTTTCTAACTTATCAAGTTAGTGAAAGTTGTGTTTAGTTAAAAATTAGAAAAGTGTATTCCATGTTATTTTCAGACCATACTTTCATTCTTGGTAATAATTTCAAATCGAGATTTTTGATAAATATATGGGCAAACATGTAACAGCAGTTGAATGCCTCATTTTATTTCCAGTGTATCAGTAGAGTTCATGTGTAAATGAAAAATATTGACTCAAATTAACTAAGCAAATATTTTTAGACTAAAATGTGTCAAAATATTGTGCGTTAGAATATTAAATAATGAAAGGGGATTAATATGTTTTGAAACAATATTGAATTTTCAGAGCAGAATTGGGTTTGTAAAATTTTTTCAATTTCGTATTTCACTTCGAGAAAAATACAAGTATCCGTATAGAAATGCATATTTTCAATTGTTTCTCCCTTTCTTTTCGGATTAGCTCATTTTGAAATATATGATCCATGTAAGTAAAAAATATTGAAATTTTTAAAGGAGCAAAATTCTCTCTCGTTTTTTTTAATTGTATTTAAACTTAGAACAAATGTTTTTCTTGATATTTAATATGACTTACATTGTTTTCATTAGAATTAATATTTAGAAAGTCGAAGTCGTTTGAAAAAAAAATGAATTCGGTTTAATTTTTTAGTATTATTATTTCAGAATTTTTTTTTCGTGAATTTTTGATTGTAGTTAAAATATAGGTAGAAAATCATTAAAAAAAATAAACTTTACATTTTTTTTAAAGATTTTACTTATTGACGAGGCGCATTTTGTTGATACATTTATTGGAATATTCGATTTTTATATAAGAATAATACACGAATTCACGGTAACTTTGATGATGATAATACAAAAACAAACATATAAATAACCTATTAAGTAAGATTAAGTCACCTTTCACAAGTAAAAAAAGTATATGGCTAGCTTACATGTGAAAACAACTGTATCAATAGACTTCATAAATAAGCAATATTACTCTGTTGGAGTTGTGTGTGTGTGCTCAGACTATAATTTATCATTAATTATATTGCAGAACACTCTGCCTTTGTAACTAAACAAAGCTACATAATAAATGAACTTATAACTATTTATAGTTTCAAAAACAAAAAGAAATAAAATAGATAAAAAATAAAGATGTGTTAAACTATGTATTTCTTTCTTTTTATTGCCCTCTCTCTCTCTCTCTCTCTATATATATATATATATATAAGTTTATATATATATATATATATATAAATAT
>BMAV01005114.1:33288-54848 GCA_019973955.1 Trichonephila inaurata madagascariensis
CTCTCTCTCTCTCTCTCTCTATATATATATATATATATATGTATATATATATATATATATATATAAACTTATATGTGAAACCTTCACAGTAAATTATTAACATCATTCGATTCTTATTGGAATGTATAGTCGTGAATTATACCTATTATAAGTATCTACTTATGTAATAACATCCAAGATGCCCCGTCTTGTTTTTTAAAAAATGAAAATGAATCGACATTCTCAGGAACGAAGTTCTGCTTTTGTGAAATATATTTCTTTTATTTTTCTTATTAAGTGACTGCACAGCATGTTTTATCTTAAATCAAAGAACTATTTCAATAAGAATCCAACTGTATAATAAACACTTTAAACGTCAGACATATTAATTCAGGAAATAAATTTAAAATTTATTTTAGTAAGCTACATTTAAATGTTCCAGTGTAACTGTGGGACCGATGCAATCTCGTTTTGTTCTAAAATTCGTTATTTCAAATGATGGCATGTGATTAAAAACATGTATGATTCTTGCTATTTTAATGACAGGGTCAAATATATAATCCAATTAAATAATTTTCATTAAATCATTTTTTTGTTTTACGCTTCTTATTGTTAGTACACATAATTTTTTTAAAGTGAATTCAGTGATTAATGAAATTTAAAGAGTGTGCTCACTTTTACCCTCCTACAATGATACTTTAATTTGAATCCGTTTTGTAGCAAACCAATATGTCGACAGTGACCTTTAACGGACAGTTCAAAAAACCTTCTGTCGAAGTGTGGCTGTCGAAACATGAGCATTGAGTTGAACCTGTGACCTCGGGAACTAATTTTGTTGTATTCCTAAAAATTATGTATTTTTCCATAAAAGTTAAGATCATTGCACCTTTGAATGTTAAAATTCCCTATTAACCAATGTTGTTAGGCGTTACTTGCCATAGTTTTATAATACAAATGTTTTAGAAGCTCTGTAATACACAAAATTAGCCTTAAACATATTTTTCGACTGAAATTGCATAGAAACTACATTTTATCGAAATAAAAATCGAAAATATTTTCCTAACAAACGTCAGCAAAATAGTTTGTAAAATTCAGAGGCCTTCAGAAAACCTTTTATATAATTGAATTTTGTATATGATTGAAAAATAAAAGTATATATATTTCGAATTGTTTTTAAAAGCGATATAAATGAAGAGTGGTATCAATGAATTTCAATAAAAAAGAAAAACAATTCTGCCCCTTTGATAAATTTCTTTTTAGAATATTTGATATCTGTTTCCATTTAGGAATTTTTCGCATCCGGAACTAATTCATTTATAATTCAGCAATTTGATCTATTTTGTGGAACACTCAATTTTCTGGAACCTTTTACTGGTTGTTTTGCATAATTTTTGATTTCCTTGCGATGATTTCTGATTCCAATTCTTATGAATTATTTTTACCGTCATTAAAATGAAAAGTGAATGTCTGGAACCATAGCTTGTAAATTCATGATCATTAGAATACATCCGAAATCTCTTCTATGGAATACGAGTCACGTTTGAGAGCGTGCCGTGTGCTGTAAGAATCAGGCTGCGAATTCTGGTTGGCGCGTGTCAGGGTCACCGGAAGGTCGGAGAGATTGGAGAGGGTTGCGGAGGTAGGTTTGGTGTCCAGTGAGTATCTCAAACGCATGCGGTAAATAGATCGACGCATCAAATCTGTCACCTAGAAAAGAAGAGAAAAGAAAAAATGATGCTAATGATGTTTTATAGATATTGAAAATCAGCCTTTACAATTTTTCAATTTCTACACACACACTATTAGGTCACACACTCTATATACTTATTTATTTATTTATCTTGGTGGAATTTTCAATCGTTAATAAAATACATTTGAAAGCCCTCAACTGAGCTGAAATTTTATACATTTGATTATTTTAAAACTAATTATTCTAGAATTTCCGTAAAATGCGGCGTATAACGCGCACTTTGAACACAAAACATGAGATCGGAATATAAGGGTGCACTTTATACAGGGGGGAATAAAAACGATATCTTTAAAAATAACTAAAGAAATGAGCATAAAAAAAAATTTATTTTTACACATATCGAAATACTGTTTATTTAACAGAAATGATATACCTTATGAACTAAAAGTTCTAGTTCTAGAAATATACTATTATTTCAAAAGTGTGGCATAATATCTCGAATAAATTACTTCAAAATATAAGAACGTTGTATGCTAAAATTTCAGATTTCTTTTTAAAAAGCGGGGTGCGAGCTATACGGCGAACATACCTCAAAATTAAAAAAAATGCAGCTTGGAAATATGGGTGCGCGTTATACACAGGTGCGCATTATACACCGGATTTTACGGTACAAATACAGCCAAGTTGGCATCATTTTTGGCGGCTTATGTCAAAACTTGAAAGGGTTTTTTTCTCACGTGCATTCAGGTGAACTGAAGTTTTATATACACGATTGTTTCGGATGACAATACGATACTTTAATGATGATTAATAAAAATTAATGACCATTTAATGTTGTGATTCTGTGTCATATGTATATACATATTTATATTAATTGTAATTATTTAATAAAAGTAGCTAAAATATAAAATTTTTCTTTGTTGATCTAAGTAGGAATTGACTTAATTTTTTTTTATATTACTTGTTTTTTCATGTTCTTGGAAGAAAGAACCGTTTATAACATTATGGTTGGTTTTCATATATTATATGATAGTTAAAAAATTGCTTGATCTCAATTGTTATGCTTAGATAACTGTTTGAAAAATGTAACTTTCAATCATTTTTCAATTCCTACTATTAGCTCACAATCTCTATATATTTAATTATATATTTATTTATCTTAGTGGAATTTTCAATCGTTAATAAAATACATTTTGAAGCCCGCAATTGAGCTGAAATTTTATATACAGGATTATTTTGGATGACAATACAATAATATAATAAAAATTAATTGATTAAAACTAATTATTTAAAGAATTACAAATACAACCACGTTGGCATCATTTTTGGCGACTTGTATCAAAACTTGAAAAGGTTTTTTTTCTCACGTGTTAAAGTATTCACTTGAACTGAAATTTAAGAACACGATTGTTTTGGATGACAATACGATACTTAAATGATCATTAGTAAAATAATTAATAAATAATTAATTGTTGTGAATCTGTCCTATGCATATACATATTTATATTAATTGTAACTATTTAATGAAAAGTAGCTAAAATAAAATTTTTCTTTGTTGATCTAAGTAGGAATTGACCTTTTTTTTATATATATATTACTTGTTTCTAACGCGCACTTTTGTTAAATTATACATGCTTTTATTTAAATGATAAATACTATACAGGCTGTAACAGAACTCCCTGAAACATATGAATAATCTTTATAAAATCAGTTAAATCACTTATATTAGCTTGGTTTCGACCATAATGTTTCCCATGACGGAAAGCTTTTTTTTTTTTTTTTTAATACAAAACTATTGAAAAAATATTGTTTCCAATTTCGTTCATAGACATCAAAAAATGCTTTGCGATATCCGAAGGAAATGTTTGGGGGTCATGTAATAGATTACTTTATTCAAAGGATTCATAATACTTTACATGTTTGCTTACAATGCATGATAAGTGTACCGATATTTATGATCTCTAAATCTTACATTACTATCATGCTGTTTCTTAAGACACTGATTCTTTTTCTATTTGATCGTGATTTAAACTGAATATTTTCTGAACTACACGATGAACATAAATGGAATTTTTAGTTTTAGATGCAACTGCAGCAGCTTAACAAAACATATTTATGACATCCTACGTCCAATTGCAATACTATTTAGGACATGGAGCATTTCCTGGCAAGATAAGCTAGCCCCCATAATTTCATATTCCTCTTACCAAGTTTTTACTTTTTTTCTATGAGCAGAAGGGACACCTGATTTTTCCCTATTTGAATATATCTGGAACATTCATTATTGGAAACCAGAAATCTACGTAAAAGGGTATCGCATATCTGCAGAAAAAATTAAAGACTGCCCTATATGAGGTCTATCGCAAGATAAGATCAGGGAATTTTATCATTTTCTATGTAGACACATATACAAGTATGCCACACACACAAAAAGAGTAGAGATTCAACATCTCTAATTTTCACGTTCAGAGCACATTTCTAGCCATAAGTGGATCTTACACCTGTTTTATACTTATTTCATTATTGGTCTAAAAACCTTAGATGGATTTAATTCCGATCAAAGCAATCAATTTTTTGCACGAGAGTGTACAAATCATTCGAAAGTGCAGAAGTTCTTAATTTATTTCACACTAAAATCCATTATTTATACAAGTTAAATCAATTTTTATTTATCCTGGATTAGAAGAGTTTCACGTAATTACTTTGTTTGTAGATATTTAAATTTGTATGTAGTTGAACTAGAATTGACTAAAGTGGATTTATTTGTATGTTTTGAGTTTAATTTTCAATGTAAAGATCGATTTGATATTGTTGAACTTTCTTAATTTACATTTAATAATTATCTTAACATTTAGCAATTAGCTGTAATCGTCTGCATTCGAAAATAGTTGGGATAGTATTTCACTCACGCATATTTAATTTTTTAAGATACTGCGCGTGCATTTTACGCATGCGCACATTTTTGTTGTTGTTTCGTATAATGACATATGCCATAACTTTTGGAAATAGCATATTAAGACATCTTTGCAAGTTAGAAGCTTATTCAACAAAACATTACTAGGTTTACAGCATACCGGGAACTCCAATTCCTATGTTCTAATGATATTCGTTAATATGTATCTAATATTAGCGTTCCCGTTACCACTCTGTGACGTTATCATTCAAACATGTGAAAACAAAAGTAGAAACACTTATCCAGAAATTGATTGTCACATTGCCATCTGTCGGTTGAAAGACAAAATAAATTGGTGAGAAGCGAATATAATTGCCTCTGTTTCCATAGCAACCCGAATATATCACATGCCAAAGGCTAATCATAAGAAAGAAAAGCACACATGTGCTAAACATGTGAATTGTTCGTGATGTTATGGATTATCATACCCTTATAATATCCGATTTGCTCAGAAATTGAAATCCAAAGAGAGAAAATAAATAAATAAAGGAGAAACGAATGAAAAGTGTGATACCGGTTGATTAGGGTGTTCTTACGAAAAGGGAAAAGTTATAATTGATTAATATATGAATTATTACTAATTTAATAGAAATAAAGGAACATATTTTTGAGATTTTTGCTCAAAAAAAAAAAAAAAAAAAAAAAAAAAACCTTTTAATTTAAAAATTAATTCTTTCCCTAGTTCTTCATATCCTAAATTTTACATTTACAAAAAGGGTTTTATGACCATTAAATTAAATAGGTATAAAAATTTAACAAAATATAACAAATCATTCCCCTTTTCAAAAAGAAAGAGCCTGCGTAGGTAAAAAATTACTTCTGAGTGACGACACAAAACACAATAAAGACAAGATATGAATAAAAGTAGTAAATATTTTAACTATTCTTAGCACAGCAAAATTGCTTTGGCTGGTGTAAGCGATAAATAGCGCTACATAAACGGAAGCATGGGTGTCCAACACGCGGCCCGCCAGTACGTAAAATGCGGCCCACCGACTCTTTTCAAAAAATTTTTAAACATTAGGTTTTTAAAGTTTTTTTCATTTTGAAATTTATATATATATATATATATTTATATAAATCTACAATGTATTTGCTTGTTACTTGCTCTTGTTTAAAAATAAACCCTTTTAGATAATAGAAATGTCCCTTAGATTAAAATAGATTTATATTTTATCAAACAGTTACATTTGATTTTACTATAGTAAACTACTTTTTTTTAATAAATTCCTAATTATATTATGCATATATTTTACTATGGATGGTATATGATTCTTTGTGTGTACGACTTTCACTTCTCCTTTTGTGTTTGGAGTGCCCAAAAAAAGCAAAAGGCAGTCAGAGATGTTCTTTAAAGTTTAAAAAAATATTCAGGATGGTTAAGATAAAGGGCAATGTATACTTAATCGTTTGCAAATGACAGCATGATCCGATTTTAACAATGAGTAACGAAAGATCATTTTAAAAGGAATATACCTTAATTTTCATTAAAAAGGCAAATGTAATATTTTAAACATTATTTGATCATTGCATTATTAGATTATATAATATTTTTCCGAAGTGGCCCGCAAGGTCATTTGGGTTTGACACCCCTGAGCGGAAGCATCAGATGACCGCGCGCATGTTTTGCTGCTTCGCTTTCTAAGAAGCTTCATTTCGCCCGCCGATAGAATGGTTGTAGGATGAACGTTACGTGAACGTTGAGCTTGCTGATATGCATCTGGTCAGGGGTGGCCCTAAGGCTGGACAAACCGGACCCCCGCCCTGGGCTGCAGATTTTAGGGGCGGCATTTGGATCGAATTTGATTTTTTTTTGTTACAAAACATTTCATATATTTTCTTAAAATATTATTGGGTGTGAATTTGGAATTTCATTTAACGTACCTTACTTCCTTATTTTGTACTTACCGTATGTTTAATGTCAGTTTTGTTTTAGTATTGGAACTTAAAAGGTTTGAGGCGGGAGTATATATTAAAGCTTGAAATTTAATATATTTACATATCTTTCACTTTTCACTCTCTCCCCATTCCGGAGTGACGTCACAACCGACATTCCTCTCACTCTTACGATGTTCGGTGTTAACTACCCAAAAGGGGATAAGGGTACTAAGTAGTTTTGGTATATAGAGAGCCATAGGGAATGTTTTATTTTAGTCTTGATTGTAGTTACTATAAGTTAAAACAAACGCCTGTGATCCCCACCATTAGTAGAATATTTTTCTGCTTAAATGTACGATTCATTCTCTTACATTTCACTCGTTTGAAATAATAACAAGTAATTTCATCCTTAATTTCGAATTATTTTCAATTTTCTGAGACTTAAAATAATATATATATATATGTATTGAGAGAGAAGGGGCGGCATTTTTCATTTTTGTCCAGGGCGGCAAAACTGCTAGAGTCGGCTCTGATCTGGTACACGGGGTGACTGATTGCAATGTATGAGCCGTAAAGCGGTTGTACGCGCAACGTTATTCCAGGAGAAAAGCTTCGGATGCCATGCCTTCTTTAGACAATTATACCAGAGGTACTCCTACAGCGGATCTTTCCTCCTGGACAGACAGAAACATGAGAGAAAAGTAAGAACACTTAACAACCAGGCGACTGTTGGATCTTATACAGAAAAATCCCGAAACCAGTGCATGGGCTATCGTCAGTTATGTCGGAATGTGAGGCCTGCATCACAGCCCGGGGCTGTCGTGACAATTGTTGCCTCTTCAGTGTTCTTTTTGAATTTGTTTTGTAAGGCTTAAGATAATAAACATGTTTTCACCTTTTATTTGTGTTCGGCTTTTCCTGTGATTTATGTTGTCACAACCACTCCAGGAAAGCGTTTCTGACCATTTATTGTGGTTTCCCATCGTCTAGGTTGACTCTATTTATACTGAAAAAGTATAGCCACTGTACTGATATACCCTCTATCAAGGGTACTCGACCTTTTTTTCTGTTGGGACGCATACATATGTTAGCTATTTCATGCAGGCTGCATACATATGTTAGTTATTTTACGCAGGTTGCAACATGAGGATAAATTGGGGAAGACCCAAGATAACATTGGAAATTTAAAATGTGGAAAATGGATCAAAATATTATAACTCCTAGTTTTCTTTTTTTGTTATTATTTTTTTAATTATTTTTATCACTAATACTAAATTAGAAGCATTTAAGAAACACTCCTTCACAATCTCTACATCATTAAAAGGATTACCAATATTACGAGTATAACAAACTTCATATGATGTGTTTGTTACCGCTGTGATATTACCCCTGACAAAACACTGTGTTGCTGTTGCAAAGATTATTCAAGAAAGCCTATTTAACTCCTCTTGAAAAAGATCTTCGAGGAAAAGTGTCATTGAATGATTCCTGTTTATTGGTATTTTTTAAATACAGCACTTTCGTGAAAAATCAAATAATTACTGATCCATGTTTGTTTTTCACTACAAAACAGTCAACCTCACAATCGTCTTGAAACAATATATTTTCTTCGAATATTTTTTGCTTGCAAGATATGAAAGATAGCTAAAAATTAGTTCCACCCATAAAATTGTCGCTCCTCCACTGTGGTCCTTTATCATTAACTGTAACCGTTCCAAATATAGAAGGAATATTGATTCGTACTTATACGACACCGTCAGCAAAAAGCAAAACTGATATTTTTCATTTCTTGACAAAGAATTTACCACCAAAATTTAATACAATGTTCTTAAATAAGTGAATTTCTCAGAGCGATGGGTCATGACTGGGCGACTTAAAAAGGCTCGGTGGGCCACAGGTTGAGTATCTCTGGCCTATATGGATTAAATTATAAATTATTGTCAACAGTCGTGTGAAATATAAGGGATAAAAATTCATTGACTTTTTTGAATAAACTATAGAAAATTTACTAAAATATTTTATTATTGATTTGTATTCAATAAAAAGGACACTAAAAATTCTAAGATTTAAACTTCAGTACTACTTAAACTAGAAATTTTCATCTTTATGTTAAAAAATCATGCATTCATAATAAGTCGATTAATGAGACAACTTTTAAACATCATTGTTCAGTTGTTACACGTTTAATGTTTTAAATGAAATACACACTAATACTTGCTCATTATGAGAATTGTATATTTTGTAAATTTGTATTTGTACTCATATTTGTAAATTTTCTATTTGGTTCTTCCTTACGTAGTAAGAAAATCTTAAAATTTCGATTTACTTATATTTTCATTTTTATTAGTATGGAATAAAGTCGTTTGAACTTCGATTTCGAAATTTTCGATTTGGTTCTTCCTTATGTAGTAAGAAAATCTTAAAATTTCGATTTACTTATATTTTCATTTTAATTAGTTTGGAATAAAGTCGTTTGAACTTCGATTTCGAAAATAAATGTCCTCCCATACTTCAAACCTTTCAACATACTTAACATTAATTGGCTACTGAATTTTCACCAAATTATTTCCACCAGAAGTGCTTTTCAAAATTTCTGTGAATTTGTTGTAAATATTTGTAATCCTTCTTAACCTCCATTTTTGTAAATTTTTTATTTCCCTTGAATGTGTGATTAATACTTACTTCTGTAAGCCCCTTGTGATACTTTGTGGTGCACGGGGATTTTATAATTGCTTTCAATAAAAAAAAAAAAAAGAAAAAAAAATACCTCAAACTAAAAATGACTTAATATTTGAATATCGAAAGGAATTAAAAAAAAAATATGTATTGTATAAGTAACAAATTAAATCTTAATAACATATAACAAAATCATTCCATGCAGAAAAGTACACAAAAAGACAAACAAACAAATATAACTGAAACCTAAGTCACTTGAAAATAATTAAATTGAAGGAAAAGTTCATAGAGCAAGAATTAACCTATAGGTTTTTTTTTTTTTTTTTTTTAAATTTATGAGATAGTTGTGTCATTTTGTGCATTGAATGCTTCAATCGTTAAAAACAGATATTTTCAGATATTAAGGATTCCTGAGATTTGTTGAAATGTATACGGATAAAATATATAAATTCTTTTTATCGCATCTCGGTGAAAGTCAAAAGTACTTATTAGTATCGCGTTTTCATTAGAACTAATCCCTGTTACATTTAACACCTTAAAGATGGGTGAAAGGAATTCCATCTTTCACTATTCAATCTTGTGGATGTATAACAAAATTTCACATCATCTGCAGAAAATGTGAATATTAACTATATGTGGTGTATATAGTAACTATATTTCCAAACAATATAATTTTTTAAAATTTTTTCTTCTAGTAGGGATTTTTTGAGACATTACGAGATCTATGCAAGAATTAATAACATGTATTTTCCAATACATACTATATTCATTGTGTTAAGCAAGTAAAAACCTTATAGTAATCATTTGATTTGAATGAGAGTTAGAACTTAAAATCAGAGAAAATACTTACGTAAACTATTAGCATACACACACACAAATATTTATCTTATTTCTGATTAGATTGCGGATTGGTGTTTCACAATTGATAACCTGGTAAATTCCCAGGGAGCTGGTATATTTTTCTAGAGCTGCACCGTATGAGGGGGGGGGGGGCCAACCCCCGCACGTAATTTTTGACGCCCAGTTTCCTTCCCAGAGGGAGGCACCTTCGTCCTTACCGTGCGAAAGTCAATAGGATTTTAATTTTACTGAGAGCACCCAAGCCAAACAGGTACTCAAGGGATCTTTTACTTGCCGCATAATCATACGACATGGACGCTAACGATTTTCTGCATCATGAAAATCCACCAACTTGAGCGTGGTGTATACATACACACACATATATAAATACACATATATTCGTATGTAATACATGTATATAATACATATTCGTAGTTTTAGCTGTTTTGTCACGAGATTTGTAGTAGCTTAATCATAGACACGTCACATTCAATATAAGTGATGAAATATAAAATTAAATGGCGCATAAATTAATCATAACTATTGTACGTTTTGAATGAATATCTCATACTGCTTGTGCATTGTGATCAAAATATTTACTGAAAGATTTGTACTCTACATCAAAACCAGGATAAAAATATTAAAAACCCTGTCCTTTAGACTGTTCATACTACAAAGTGTGTCACAAAAAACACACCAAGACTAAGTGTGTAGCTTGAGACACATACCACTGTTTTCTTGACGTCATCCCGCATACCTGCGCTATCCAAGTGCCAATTTCGCCTTAATCAATCTCGCCAGTTAAGAGTACTGCGTCATGGACTGAACACATGCAACTTCATTCTGCCAGAAACATGTCGAGTCAACATCAAGCGTCTTGAGAAAATATATCAGCCATGAAAACAAAATATTAGCTGAGGCTTATGGAGATGAAACTCTGACTCGTGCACGTATTTGAATGGTATAAACGGTTTTCAGGAGGAAGGGTCAGTAGGGAAGATGATGAACCTGCTGGGGGTGCCCAAGGTCAGCGATTACAGATCAAATCATTGCCAAAATTCGTGGCATAAGTGGGTTACCGCTGACAACAGTGGTCAAACTAATAATCTGCACATCTACATTGAAGTACTAAAAAGACTTCGTGAAACAAATTAGGGGAAAATTTGCCAGAATTGTCGAGAAATGAATGACTGTTGCATCAGGACAATGCACCCATTCACATGTCCCTATCTGCCTAGCAGTTTCTGACCAAAAGAAATATTTTTGTGATAGGGCATCCTCTTTATTCACCTAATTTGGCTCCATGCGACTTTTCTAAATTCTTACAGTTAAATATTGCTTAAAAGGAGCCAATTTTACGTCATTTGAAGAGGTTCGGACAAAAACGGAGAATCTCCCTTAGAGCCTTCCAAAAACTTCGTCCCAGAACCGTTACCAGCAATGGCAGCATTGAATTCAGAAGTGTTTGAATACTGAAGGGAACTACTTTGAAGGTGGTAGGTCTCGGAGACTGATTCTGTAAAAGCAATGATTTCTTGGACGAGTGCCGATTTTTTTTTTTTGTGTGTGTCACACTTCGCGTGTGAGGGTTAGTAATTAAATTACAAATTTAATAAAAAATAATATATAGGTTCGTTTTGTCAATTAACTTAGGATCATTTAAATGAACAGTTAGTAATATTAAGTTTAGGAGATGGAAACACTAATTTCGTTTTATTGAAAGTTCGTTAAAATAGTCCCCTTGCAATTGTGTGTTGACTTCAATTAATTCTAAAAAGGAAAGAAAACCCGAATCAGAGGTTGCTCATGCTTCTAAACTACGCAAAACATTGGCAAAATGAAGAAAGCTGCCATGCGGGAGGGTAGACATGCAACGGAAGGGAAACATGCACGTACTGCTTCACATAAAGAAAAGGCCTCACAGCTCCACGTTTTCCTCGAACTGCCATCTTGCCAAGGTGAGGTTCGGACCTCGTGGAACGCCGCCATTCCGAGGACGACGTGAAGGTCCTCTGAAGACGCATCCTCTGCACTGAGCGATGCACCAAGCCCTGGATCTACGGGGGTCAGAGACGAAAAGAAAAAAAAAAGAAAAAAGAAAATTCATGCTGTTCAAAGCGAAATCAATCATAATAAAAAACAAAATGCTTGATATAAACACTAGTTAAATGCATGTAATATATTTACATATAAAATTACGAAAAATAATATACAGTAAGCATATACTAGCCATTTAAAGTCAACATCACTAATTCAAGAAATGCCATTTTAAATTCATGATACATTGAATGATTGGAGTTGTGTTTCTACTTCCGATTTGAGGACATTTGAATTTATATCATTTTGTATAGTCGTAAGTGTTATGCGGAATACTTATAAAACATAAAACAATTACATTTAATAGATAGCAGGTGGAACAATAGACAAAATGTAACAATCTTAGCCTGTTGCCAGTTAAGAAAATGCGTTACCTGTCTTTTTGCTAAATTTTATTATTTTTGCTCTCAGGTTCACAATAAGTTATTTTCCGAATCTTAATATATTTGTATTGAACGCGAAAATATATATACGAGGTGTACCCACACAGAAAGTAAGTAGACCTATTTTTTTTTTTAAAAAAGGGCTTACACTTTCAGGAACATATTTATTGGCAACAAGTACAGCAATGTTTCAGATATTCTTCAATATAGTCACCACCACAATTTGAACTGACACATTTGTCGAATCGTGGGATGAACTTTTTATCACTCTGTGGTAGAATTCTGGCGCCTATGAATGGAACTAGCATGTGACAAACGTCTTTAATTTTTTGAATTTTTTGGACAGCAGGTGCTTAGTGACAATCTCATGCAACAAGAATCGCGATATCTGCGGAAATTGGCTGCTCAGCTCTGTAATCGTGAAGCAACGATTCTCCATCACGCGCTGCCTCACAAGTTCAACAAGATCAACATTGATGAGGGACGGTTGCCCACTGCACTCTTCATCATGGACAGTAATGACCCTTTGAAAACTGCCTACACCAGCGATGTACCATCTGCTTAGTCATGATGTTCAGACAATAGACCTGACAAAGCTGACGATGAGTTTTAATAGGCGCAATGTTTTATGCATTCAAGAACTTTATCACCGACCGAACCTCGTAGGCGGCGGGTGAAGGAATAAGAATTTCCATTTCGGACCACTGCTACCACGTTAATGGCACGAGGTGAGACCTGTCCGGCCGGCATATGATTGATATGTCATAGATATGTTACGCATACGCAATTGACACGGCTAATTACGTTTACTTTAAAGGGTAAAACATAGGGAAACTTACTTTCTGGATGCCCCTCGTTGTAAGAATAACAGAAAAATGTATTTGCAACGTCATTTATCGCATTTCTGTGTTTACGTGTCATAATTTATATGTAGAATTACTTTGCGGTAAGCATATTAGAAGAAAAACATGTTTTAACATAGACCACATTTCTCAGAGGAATGGTTTTAATATTTTTTCTTGTGTCTAGAAATGTAAAAGTTCCTGAATTTAATATGTTAGAAATGAGCACCTCAGTATATCATGGGTTATGCACTTGTTTCAAAAATTTTGTACAAAAAAAAATTAGAACATTAATAACATCGTCGTTTTCATAAGAAATATAATTCATGCTCATATAAGTATACAGCTTATTCAATAATTATCTTTGAAACATTGTGTGAGCCATACCATAATACATTTTTCAGATAAATGTACTTTGAAGTAATTTAAAACCTTTTTTTAAAATTTTTCCAAAATTATTTTATTGAAACTGTATATTTTGAACAAACCAAAACCTGCAATTTCTATAAAACACATAAAAAAAATTTCTAATTGTACATGCCATGAGTAAAAGTTAAATCTTTAGTGGAAGTTAATGTTCTTGAAATCAATAAATCGTTTATTTTCTACCTTATAAAATAAATTGCATTCGAACCAAGATTATAATGAGTTCTTTATGGAATTTTAAAAAAGTCTAACACATCTTACCTCTCCATTGAGATAGCAAAATATCAAAGAAACCAAGAAACCCTAAAATAAAGAAATACATTTATGTAAAATATATCTAGCTTTCAGATTTTCCTTTACATTAAATAAAAAGAGCAAAACATGTGATTTGAAACCATTTTTTTTTTATTTTACATGGAACAAATCATTTTAAATGAAAGTAGTTGTTATTTTTGTTCATTAAACTAAGCTTTCATATTTAGCTTAATATCTTATTTTTCTGTACACTCATAATATAGCTTTAAGTATTTCAAATAAATAAAAAATAAATCGAAGTTTTAAAAAAAGCAGTTAAGCACCTTAAAGTTAAACCTTCAGTATAAATTCAGTCATAAAAATTCTTTTCTTTGCATTATAGTAAAATTTAATACTCATAAGAAGAAATGGCAAATTGTATTCTTTTCTGACGTCAAACATATGAGCACATTTTTTTAAAGACAAATAAATGGATCAGCATTGTAGCTAAAAATTATGAAATTTTATACTATTCCTCGCGCGGAAAGCTTCATTCAAGAAAAGATCGACACGTATGAACATACATAATTAAGACTTAGAAATTTAATATATAATATTCTTCACTAGAATATTAAAAATACAGCAGTCCACTATAGTTGAACCGGAATTTTGATTTGTACATCAATAACATTTTTCATCGGCACCATAATGAATAATAAAAAGTCTCATAGCATTTGTTAAAATATTGTTTTCATGTACATTCATCCTTTTATAATAAGCTTGAAAAATAATGATTCATTATGTAGGCGTCAATTATTTAAAACTGCTTGTGCTATTTAAGTAAGGCATTTATGTCGAAACAAGACATATACTTTTGGAGTTTTATGAGCTTAATCGTATGTTTGTTGCAACATTTACAGGAAAATGTCATTACCCTTGATTTACAAATTCATTAGTGCAGATACAATATATACTGAGAAAAGATAACATTAGTTTGAAATAAATCAGATTTGTGAAAAAAGAAATGCAGCAAGACAAGTTATTGTTGATGATTCTCATAGCTTTGAATGACGTCACTAAGTAAATGAAGGAAAATAATATACCACCTCCTTCCGTAAAGTTCTGAAAACATATTTTTTTTTCTTTTTCTTTCTTTTTTTGCATTACAGAATTCTTAAAATTTGTGGATTCATGTTGGGCAATATATCACCTCATATGGCTTCTTCGTCAGGTGAAATCCAGCTTAAATTTAGTTATTTCTTCGTTTTGACTTCCCATTTCTTATCCAATAGACCCGTGGTTCGGACTAAGCAAATCCAGAAAAGGCGTTTGGTAAATATAACGTATTTTAGTAGTAATACATAATTATAGCTGTCTTAAGTGATTTCTCACTTAAAAATATACTTTCGAAAAGTCACATTGAGAAAATACTTTCGTTATTTCTATAAAAAGTTTTACTCATTGTGTAGTTAAATAGTAAAATAGAATGCAAACTTCTTATTCTATTTCGTAACTCCATAATATTTAGTCCCCACTTACCTGCAGTCCGTCCATGGAGTAACTGAGAAAAGTGTACCCTTCCAAGGTGGCACACTGTCCAGATTGTGGTTGATAGAGCACTAGAAAGAAGTGTAGTCCAAACAGGGGAACGAGTACCAAAGTGGCACGAACAGCTTTTCTGTGAATTATACAACATAATATTTCACGTCAAAATGACTGAAAATATTTAATTCTCATAGAAAATATATTGGCGAAATATAAGCATGAAAAAGTTTTTTTTAAAAATAACCTTTAACTGCGCATATTAAGTATTTTGCGGGAACTGGAGAAAATTTCCCTCCACTTCAGTTCCATGCCCAAATTATGGAGGTGGAGATAGATGGTGGTGCCATCTATCGTAATGTTCTATTACGATAGATAATAATAATCTGTAATAACCTTAATAATAACCTGTGACTCCCATGGGTTTGCCTTAAAGAGCAAATTTTTCCACGGAAGGTTACATACTAAAAATTCACACTCTAAGTTCTTTTTCTATATTCTGCTAACATCTATATTTTGTCTAATCAGTGTGTGGTCGCTGAAGATTAATCATTAACATATTCTATCACAAGATATGCGCGTACGCAATTTTTCTCCCATTATACAATTCTTTCCTCGAGCGTATGGCCGCAGCAGCCTAGTGGTCAAGGTATCGGATCGTGGCTGACTTTGTCACGAGCTCGAGCCCAGTACCACTGAAGACCCGCCGTGTAGCGGAGCGATGAATGTTCAATCTGTGTGTCGAAAGCTCAAACGTCTTCCTGTTCGTGTGGTTTGGTAGTTAGGAAAGAGGGTTTGAAAAACTTTGAACATTCCATTTATTAACATTAAAATAAACAGTTAAATTCCCTAACATAGACATATCAATCCAACATTCACTTGTGCTAACATTTGAAGAAAAACGTTCAAGATAACAAACACTCAATCTATTATGAAAAGACAGGTGACATGTATTTATGTACATTCAAACCTCTATATTGCGAATTTTTTTCTATATAGCAAACTTTTTCCTGGAACCTTGAACATTTCACGATTTTCTTCATAAAATAATCTCTCTATAGCGAAGCGCATTTTCTATAAAATAAACTTTTTCTTTTGTGATTCAATTTTTGTTCTCCCTTTTTTAAAGTATTTCTGAAAAAATTTCAAGTTGTTCTCTCTTTAACACATTTTATGGTGGTGATAAATCTTGAACTGGTTTTATTAGATTCTAACTCGCCGAGAGCATTATTATTCTGGACGTTTCAACCAAGAAGTGAAAACTTTAACCCCCATTGCCTAGTTCACCAGAAACATCTTCGATATCCTCTTTCATCCTCAGTGGAGTTTTCCATGTCCCCGCGTTCTAATTATAAAATAATGTATGTTTAATATTACTTTATGCTTTAAGTTATAAATGTCCTTGTCCTTGTTGTCCTTAAGTTATAAATGTTATTTTTAATGTAAAATTATTTTCTTAATATTGAAAATACAGTGACACATTGGACATTGTTTTTCCTTGTTTTCCTTGCAGTTTTTCTTTCTTTCTTTCCTTTTTTGATGCGTAAGATATATAAAATAAACATATATTCATTTGAAAAAAGGTGTGGATAGTTAATTTTTTTAATATATAGTGTTTATAAATATAAAATTTATTTTATGTGGTTTATAATGTATATTAAAAGATGAACCTCTATATAACGAATTTTCCGCATAACGAATTTCTTTTCCGGGATTTAGTGACTTCGTTATAAAGAGGTCCGACTGTATTTTTATAGGAGAAAAGCACTTAGTTCAAAGCATTATGCAAATTATATGCCGCACGTTCAATGACTGTATGATTAAATAGCATTAAAATATGCTTATACGTTTCTTAGCAGAAATTCCTGGTGAGATAGAAAATTGAGGTAAAAGCAAGTTGAGAGTTTATTTCCAACAAGTACGAATTCTTTATAATTTCATCTGGGCACCTGAATATTTTTGAAATTTTCAGCTTTGATTTACGACACAATATTTTTAGTGATTATTCTTTTTTTTTTCTCAGCTACAGAAAAGTAGTTTACTTGGATTCACACATTCACAGTAACAATTCTAAAGAATATAGCTTAAATATCAATGGTGAGAGCATATATATATATAGACACCTTACTTTCATTTTTGCTATTTTATAAAGTGTAGGTAAGAAAATGGAAACCATAGAATTTAAACCAAACCTTACCTGAATTGACTTGGCTCATTGGTATGCGTGGCACGCAGCTTGGTCACCAAGACCCGGATGATGTTACAGAGAAAAGCAAAGTTCAACTGAAAAGGAGAGGGTCATAAACAATAAAAGGAAGCTATAACAAACAGCTTCACACAGATAGAATATATCGATAAAAATTGAGACCCGTGCTCATGTAGATTTAATTCAATTTAAACTGGTCAATGATTTTTGTTAAGTGTAGAGAAAATTAAGACATATTTGATTATTAATTAAGATTTTAAATTTTCTTTTATTTAATTTATGGATAAAATATTTTCCCCATGAATTTTTTTTTTTTTTATTATTATTATTATTTTTATTCTTGTAGCTTTTCCTCCCCTCAATTTAAGATTGTACGATAGTAACGTTTTGAAATATACACCAAGTTTATGCGTTCTCGATTATAATAAAAGAATAACATTATTTTTAAAATTTGTGTAAATTCGCTTTATTAGAAAAGACGAAAATATATCGTTTATAAAGTAAAATATACAAATAGGAAATCGATTGTAAACTGTCATGAATTTTCGAGATAAATAATCAAACGCAAAGATTTGTGACTTATCATACGAGTCCTGCGCATTCAGAAGGAATTAAGCTTTAATTTCTCAGTGTATGTCTTGTTTCCCTTCCTATTTTAAAAATTCATTCAAATTTTTCTGTTTTAAATAAGGTATTCATAAGGAGCAACCAATTGCAGGTTTTACACTGCTCTTTTTGGGTATTGAAAAAGACCAGTGTCACCGTGATAAATTAATTTGCTTTATAATTAAATTTTGTAGCAATACCACTAAATTAATATATCAAACTTTTTTCAAAACTAGTATTTCAGATTCTATTACTATTAGAAACACGATTAGAAGTATGCAACAATACATCATTTCACTTACCACGAGGCTTAGAAGATTGGGACTGTTAGTTACCCATTCATAAGGGTTGACTGGAATGGCCCAACACCTAGAAAGCAAGAAAAATATTTTAAAAATTAAAAACACCATTTAACACCAATATCAAACTTAGTATCTGAATATTTTGCTGTATAATAAATCATGTCACATTTAGTATAAGAATATGAAATTTTTTGCCATGTTATTCAAGATTTAAGGATTGCGAGAAGTGGATTACTCTGTATAAGTGTCATTAAACAGTAAGTTTAAATGTTTGTTTTGATTAAATTAATTTTCAATTTTAGTGAATTCATAACTCAGTCTTCATTTAATGACAGATTCTCTGTGCTAAGTGGTAAAAGTGAAATCTAAGAGTTAAAAAAAAAAAAAAAAACGCTTACTCTTCATCCGCAAAATACCATCTCAAAACAGAAAACGTCGCCACTGGAAATATGGGGAAAACTGCAAAAGAATATGTCAAAGTGAGTTTTTTTTAGTTCATAAATACAAAGATACCGATAAAGTAGAAAAGAAAGAACTAAATTGTAGAATAAAAAAAGATAATTATAAACGGAGCTTGATGAATATTGATACATATGCTGAATAGTACACGATAAACCAAAATTAGCATCATAAACTAGATTATGATAAAGTGGTACGATATAATGAGCATGGTTACTGTAAAAATTCAAAAATTGTTTTATTTAATACAAACCTATATTTCATAATGGACGGGGTGTGGTTCCCCTTCAGTCGCCACATTAATTCAGAAAATTCAAGGCATTGGTCTGTCCACTGTCACGACAAATATTCAAATTACTATAGTGCCTGTATGATGTAAAGATTGGAGTACGATGATAGGACGAGACTAATTAAATCAATTTTATTCCCACACACAAGTAACTCAGAACGTTGCAATGACAACATATTGCAGTCCTCTGAAGAGCAACCAACTCCATACGAATGACGTCTTGTGCATTACCAGTATAACGAGCGAGGCAGCACATACTTCCTTGAAAGTACACCTTATGGGATTGTCTCGAAGAATCCATAACTTCAACAGTCCACTTAGCAATCCAGTTGTGTTTTTAATTAAGATTAAATCTTAAGAAGGAAAGTTTAGCAAAACAATCTACTAAATCCTGATGATTTGAACAAAATATACACAGTACAATTACCAACATCCAATTGAAGGAGTTACAGAAGTCGCAATGCACGTGATTAAACTTCTGTGTGGACCTTGAGAGTCAACATTTTCAGTTGTAACTCCGAAAACCTTTAGAGATGGAAGATCCTTCCTAAGTAGACTTTTATTTTTTCTTCAATTTTTATCATATTCTTTTTAAGTCCATGAGTTTCTAACTTTCTATAGTTTCGGTTAATTTCAGATCTCCGCAAGTATTATATTGAAACTAATTAATGCAAGTTGTTTTATTTTACATTTTTGCACACTAAAATGCCATTTTGAATTTTACTTTTTACAAAGTTTATAAAATGGATTGTATAGATCGTTAAGCAGCTATTAAAGTTTTTAAAGATTGTTTTATTTTTATTATAAATTTGTTAAAAATAATTGCAAAAATTCGTCTTTTTTTTATTAAGTAATATTTATCATCACGTAGTAAGCAAAAATTTGTTTTTAAAGTGACTGACAAGGAAACGATATCTTCTATAAGAAGTTTTCTTTTGGATTTTATTATTTTATGCCTTAAAAAAAACTAATGCACAGTTTTCTAATCGAAAGGCCTTATCACACGTACATAAATCTGGGGTAATTTCTCTTTCAACCGACAATTTCGACCAATTTTTACTCAGTTGCCACAGCAATGGCTTCGAACAACTTCATTCTAGCGAGCTGAAAAAGTTGTTCGAAATTAAAGTTGCTGCGAATTTCAGCGAATAGGGTTCTTCGTCTCCCACGCGAAAGCAAGATGTTAACCTCATCTTCTCCAAGCACAATATCTGAAATGTACGTATTAAAATGGGAAGAAATGATGGAGAGTGTTTTGATTGACGAAGTTGAAAAATTTCCATACCTATAGAATAATTAGAAACCCCATTTCGCAAAAAGATTTTGAAAAAAGTTAGCGAGCACAGAGTGGCGATTAATTTTTTAATGTGGAGATAGAGCATGGCTGATATCAGAGCATGTCGTCGTTTTGTTTACGGCAACCTTTCACCCTCAGATGCTTTTTAAGAGTTGCGCGAAAGAGTTGCACGAAAAATGTGTGTGTGATAAGGCTTTTAGGTTTAACTTAATCCAGCTGTGCAACAGGTAAAAATTATAACACCAAGGATAAGAGACTGAGATAAGAATTGTTGAGAACGAGAATTTGTATTTTTTTTAAGTATTAGGTGTTTAGAACGAATCTATCTTTGCCGTTAGTTGCTTTTACGATGTTCGTAAAGTTTTATGTTGCTACTGTCAGTTTTAAAAATACGCAGAGATATGATTGGTAAACAACTTACTAATTGCTTCTATAAGGAGTATGTAAAACATATCAATGTTTCTCCTTTCCATTATTATTAAATTAATGACTGTACTTAATTGTGAAATCATATTCCTCTTTTTATTATAAGAAAAAAAACCTAATAACTAATTTATATCTTGTTTTGAAATTACATTTTATTTGAGTAATTTTTACATACAATATTAAAAAAAAGATTTAGTTATTAATTTATTATACTTAGAAATACGTTAACATGCCTGGAGATAGAATACTCATTTGGTCAAATAAAAAAAATAATGATCTCAATTTTACAAAACTGCATGGGGTAATTTCTTGGAAAAATTCAAATAAAAAAATATATATATGAATTGCTGTTAATTTAAGAAACCGTTCAATTCAGAGTGTGTGTGTGTGTATAACTTAATGCTTCTCAAATACTCGAAAAACTACTTTACAGCA
>BMAV01005114.1:60772-87350 GCA_019973955.1 Trichonephila inaurata madagascariensis
GTCTTACTGTATCACCATTTTATCCCCTTATCTTGTTAACAACATATTTAATTACGTTATTCATCTACTTATGAATCAATTTGTTTTTTTTCTGATAAAAATGGATCCTTTACTTTATCTCCTAAATTGTAATGCTGAACATTTTTTTCATATAGCTTACAAAATAAAAAAAAAAAAATTGTGTGTATGCATTGTTTTTAAATTTTAATCAGTATTATGAAAGGGAATATGCACTATAACGTCATCACGTTGCATGAAAATTGGGTTATTTTTCTTTTTGAAAATGTGTTCTGATTTCAGCATGAGCTCTTTGAAAAATTGGATTTAGGCAGCTTTAAATATTTTATCTTTCAGATTCAAGAACTCAGTTACCTAAGTGCATGAGGTACTGTGAAATATTTAGCAAATTATGAAGAAACATTGTTTAGTTCTGCGACAGAAAGGTACTTATATTCTTCGAAATAAGTAAAATATTTATTTTACACAAAACTGTGCATTTTCCATATTATAACTTTTCATATGGGACTTTACTCTTAATGTATTCTAAAGTTAAACGGTAGTTGTAGAACATGTATTACAAAGAGCAAATATTTATTTAATGAAAACATTAATCCAATTGATATTCGAAAAAGAAATATGATTTTTGTGACATATTGGAAATGATGTTTGTGGAGGAATTTTACGTTATACCCAATAATCCGTGAAATCAGTTAATGTACGCTTCATTTTGTGGTTATTCTTTACATATTATCGTGTTTGTAAATGAAAAGGGAAAGTAGACATTTTATATACAGAAGAACCCCAATTTAATGAAACTTTATTTAACGAATTTCGCAATTTTACGAATTTTTTCTTTTCCCGATTAAAATGTAGCAAACTAATTAGCTATTTAACTAATAATATAAGCCCCAAATTAATGAATTATTTCAATGAACAGAAAAAAAATATTTTGGTTTGGATTAGGAAAAAAATTGGTTTCTTTTCAAATGGCATTCGTTTTGCGTTGCCCCACCCAGTATGGTGGTTGTGACACGTGGCTTGTAATCGAGTGGGTTCGGGTTCAAATCCCGAGTAAGGTATGGATGTATATTGGGGCAAAAAAAGACGGTCTTTCGCCTAAAATGGATTTCCGTCTCACACAAATGGAAAGCAGCGTTTTCCTTCTGTTCTATGTTGGGATCATCGCTTGTATAATAAAGTCTATATTCTTCTGTGATTGTACTGTATATTTCTGTTCATCTATCCCTCGTCCTTCATATGTATCCCAGGATAAAGCCCACGAAAACAACAACATCCGTTTTGCATGGAACAGAAAAATACTCTTCTTTTGAGCTGCAAATATCGACAGCGAAGGGCTTAGACCATTGTTAGACTTCACAGATTTAGACGAGTCATAAGTATAAACTACAACGTAAGCATTGAATGGGACATGAAATTCCTTTATATCATCCCATTATATAACGCAAGGGTATCAAGAGATTTTAAAAATTGCTGTTTTTCTTGAAAGAAATGATGTTTTATATACATATGTTTTTGCAGAAGACTTTGTTTTTAAAAATTTGTTAAGCATGACAGATTGTCGAAACAAATGCGCAGCGATTTTTATGCAAAAATTGGAGATGGAACTCCTAATAAAACTGTTAACTAACTGTTTTCTAATTCTTCACATTGTTTGTGGAAGCTGTGAAAAGATACCTAATGCAGAAGGATATAAAGAATTCAAGTTTCCTTTGCGTAAAAGAATTTTTTCGAGTCAGGAATTAAAAAGATTGTTAAAAATCTATTAGTCATAATTTTGAAATTTCCAATTAACTGGTGTGTAATAATTCACTAATAGTATTTTTAGTAGCGGAATATTAAGTCTATAATTTCTAACTATACGAACATTTTTTTATAGTTGATTATTATAGAATTTCAAAAAAATGTAAGTGCAACAAAATTCTATTTTTACGGACCCCGATATTACGAATAACCCCGATTTAACGAATAAAATGTTCGGTTCCAATGAATTCGGGAAACTGGGGTTCGACTGTATTTATATTTATTAAACCCAAGAGAATTTTACTTAGGCTCCATATCTTTTTTTATGTACGGAAGATTTTGTGTGTGTCCCTTGAAAACTGCTGTGATTCTAACAAAGTAAAAATGTACATAGTAAATATTAGGAAATAGTTTTTAAGACCTAGAAATATCCGAAGTTCATATACAAAACACTTATATTGTCATAAAAAGTATATTTCTATTCTGTACACATGACGGAGCTTAATGAGCTGTGCTTAAAATCTAGAGCGCAAAAGGCGAGGCATGCCGTCTCATTCAATTATAATCAAAATAATTAATTGGTAGATATATGTTTGGATTTCGCTTTCGTCATTGAATTTATTTAATATGCATCATATCACATTTTCATTGATTCAATTTAACTATTAATAAATGAAAATATACATACAGCACACATTTAAAGATCCCTTAATATTAAAATCAAAGTAAGATAACTTGATCACTATCTGGTAATCTCTTACCTTTTTGAATTATGTAAGATTTTTAAATTTAGAAAGTGAAATGTTTACCTTAGAAATTAGATTACGTATTATTCCGTTTGTAAAAAATGGCCTTTTAGTTGTTATACTTTCAATATTCCATTTCTACTTTCTGATAGCTTTATTTCATTCGAAAGGTAACAGTTTACAAGACATTTCTAAACATAAATGGCTTATCTTTGTCATTAGTATAAAACAAAAAACAACAACATAAAGCATGATGCAAATCTTTCGAATTACGTAACACAAAAATATTGATGAATAAATATTTACCAAATTTAAACACAAAATCATTTGAGAAAAGTAGGTTTTTTTGTTTACTCAAGGGAAACCAAGTTTACTAAAAAGTAAATCAAATCATGCATCGAAAAATAATCCTAGCGATTTCTTATAGCAGTTTGAGTTTTCATAATTTAAGATTTATTTTTTACAATATGGCAATCCTCTAAGCGGATTTTCAACTGAAAACAAGTTGTGAATCTCTCTATTTTTTTTTCAGTTATTTTGAATGTTTTGTGTCCTAACACTTTCTACAAACTGTAAACGAATTTAATCACCATCTCAGCTACATGTTTCTGAAAAGAAGTTCATATTCCAAGCGAATATTTTTCTCAAAAATTGTACATTTTATTTATATTTACTTTCCAGCTTGTTTGCTGTTTTATTTGTGAAAAGTAATCTTTTTTCAAATTTGGAATGAAAAAACAGAAATATGTGTGTGTGGTTACGATAAAAGGAAAATTTTTACCTCATTATATTCTTTTTTCGTACGTAAAAGGTAAATCCCAAATATTTGTGAAATGTTTCTCTAATATAGTTATACTAATTGTATATCATTTTTTCTTTTTATTATTGTTTATTACAAAACGCCACTTCTAAACTTGCTATTTTTGTAATTAATTTCTTTGTGATTTTATGATGCGATTAGATTAGTTGGTATAATTAGACTCTTTTTAGGAATTCCTCTCCTTAAGCCATTAGTAAATATATCCTGATCTATTTTTTAATTAATTCTCTTTAAATGGTTTCTCTCCTTTCAATTATTGACACTATGAATGTCCTATCTCTGAAATTACTTTCTGTTTAAATTTTTAATTGTTTTCATTTTGAATAATGTCTCAAAAATTTTTTAAGAAAATGCATCTCCATCCAAATTTATACAGTATTCTTCATTTATTTTTTTCACAAGTTCCATCCGAAAGACAGCTTTCTTTTGATGATAATTCTCCCAATGCATTAAGAGTCTATATTTATTGCACCGTGAGAACAATATCAAAATATTTCCTTTTAAAGTCTCACAAAACATCTAGTAACTGATTTTTTAGACAGCTTTCCAACAAGATTACTCATTGCAGAAGCATACTTTATGCTTCGGAGTTTCATAAATTATATATAAAGGCTGTTTCGGTTAATGTTAAAAGATAGAGTTTAAACTGCTTATACCTTAAGGAACACAAAACGTCCAATATTAAAAAAAAAATCATTGTAAATATTCTGAAAGTGTTGATTTAAAGAGATTAGAGATAATTTTCTAAGTAAAAGAAAATATTGTAAGACCATAGACATCTAACACCGTACACATATTTAAAAGAAGTAATAGATTGATTTAAATAGAATTAATGCATGAATTACGTAGATCCGGATTCAAGGATCACACTATCTACTATCATTTAGACACAACTATAAGTGTCTAAAATACAAATGTTTAAAAATAATTCGCAAGCACCGACTCATCCTCTTTAACAACCAAAATAATCACTATAACCACTGGTGGTGTACTCACGGTAAAATCAACACCAACCAATTGCTAGTCAAAACAAAACTACATTCAACGGTCAAGACAATACTGACTCTGCAACGAACAAAACAAGGCTAACTAGTTTTTAGCGAGCCAGTCTCTATTTATAGACCTGACGAATCTTTCAAAAAAAGATCCACTTACGTCATAGATCGTGATATTAATAGATTACTCTAGCAATTCTAGAAGAACCCATATGGTCAAGAACTCGCCAAATATGGTCACAATCTAGTTCGCCCAAAAAGATGCCAAATTGGCTGTCTCCAAGATTTCGAAAAGTTTTCATTGAACCGACATTATAATGTAAGGGATGGCGTTGCTTTCGAATATTGTAAATTTAACATAAATTATAAATAAAAGAGAGCCATCTAAACGCATTACACATCCAGATATAAATTATTTACATTATTTTAAACATTTATTACACAAAATTCATAACACATGATTCTCCTTTTAGTTTCGAAAAGCCAAACATGGTTTTGCGTCTTTGTTATCTTCTTAAAATTTTTAATTTATTCTAGACTATTTTTGATGTAGTTAGGGACTAACTACAGTAGATAGCGCTAGGATATGTTTTTTCACACGAATTTATTTTCGGTAGATTTTTACAATCTTAAAAATGCCAAAGGTTAAATTATTTCTTCAAACATTTTCCTTCAGTTTCTACATTTATCGACACAGTTTCGATACTTGAAAACATTTTCTGGGTTTCTCGGAATAAAATGCATATATTAATCTTCAAATTTCAATAAACCCGGTTATTATATTAACGCTAATTAGTTGATATTTTAACTAATGCACAGTGATAAAAATTTTACTAGATATAAAATACTTTATTTACATTTATGTTACTTACTTATAATGACTAAGCATTTATGATACATTCCTTTTTAAATGAGGATTATAATATTCTTTGAATGTAACAATGATATTAGTACAATACTTTTCTAATTTTGGTTCAAATAAATCTTGTAAATTTGCAAGACAAAGGCACAATGTTACTCACCCCATCCAATAAAGTAAAACATCCTGAGAGACTTCTGCTCTGCAAAAGAAGCTGCGATCAACTTGTGTAAGTAGAAGCCTTCACAGAACATCCACATGTAAGTCGTCATACGAGTGTATTTGGTAATAACGCACAAAATTTTACAGCCAATCTGTAAAAAAGGAAACAGTATCATGTTAATTATGTATTTCTATAGATCAAAGGTGGCCAAACTGTGGCACCCGTTCCACA
The DNA here is from genome assembly GCA_019973955.1 of Trichonephila inaurata madagascariensis. Classification (NCBI taxonomy): domain Eukaryota; kingdom Metazoa; phylum Arthropoda; class Arachnida; order Araneae; family Nephilidae; genus Trichonephila; species Trichonephila inaurata. Next base: position 66,348 of record BMAV01005114.1, read on the forward strand.
TTGTGACACGGGATGAATTGCTGATTATTTTTTTTTTAAATTGGAAAGGTGATAATGAACATTTTTTTTTTCAATTTAAATGAAAGGCGGCTGTATTAGACAAAAAATAAATAATGAAGCATCAAAATTCGGATCAGTATATGTTTGCAAATAAATGTTTTCCATTATGAACATTGTGACGTCTCTCGCGTCCTTCTTCTAACATAACTCCTATGTTCTTTGACGGCCACGATTAATGGCAAAACCTTTCCAACCCAATACCAAGAAGACAAACGAATAGAATATGTAAATGAGATATACTTTAAAAGGATAGAAGCTTTGATGAGAAGGCGCGGCAAGTTTAGAGATAACTTAGTGTGGAATCATTCGGATCACGAGTTAGATGTCTTATATCTCTGAAAGAAGGATACGTTAATATAAATTAAATTATAAAGAAGTCTGAATCTTCGTAGCTAAAATTAAGTTATAGGTATTCTCTCAATTGATGAAGGAAGGAGACACTGCAAAAGGTAATATTTTGTATAGGAAGTTAGATGAATCAGTTAATTTATTATAATTAAGATAAATGATCTAGTTGCGCGATCTGACTTGAATATAAGGTTTAATTGGGTGTTAACTCTCACTTTAAGAAAGTTGTCAATTAGAATTAAGTAATATAAGTTATTCTTAATAAAAGTCGTATTAAGAATCCAATATGTCTCATCATTTTGATAATCCCACACCTCTAGCTTACGCGGATCCTAATAGACATAGTCATCACAGGATGGCTATGTCGCAACATTAATTCAAAATATTGCTCAAAACTAGCTAATATACACTTAAAACAACCCAATATTGTCAGCATTTTTGAGAGCTAGTCCTAATATACCTGGTAAAAAAAACTTCAAATTCAAAAGGTATTTTTAGCACTGACTGTTTAAACATAATTTCCATTTTCATATTTCAAGTTACTCTTTTTTATTTTATAACTTACTTACCTGATTGAACCTATTTCTGTAGTTTTCTCTTACTTTTTATATTTTTCTGAAGGTCTCACTAAGATTTGCATTAAAAATATGTTATTTGCGTAAAAATCCCATAATAACCTTATAAGTAACACAAACATTTTTTTTTCATCAGTTTATATTTTTTTGTTGGATTGGCACACATGATTATTATATATTTTTTTTTATCAGAAAGTGACACTTGCAGCAAAGAGATTGTTCACCCTTGCTATAGTTAAATGTGTACAACGTTTTTGAATGAATTTTTTTTAATGTTTCTTAAAAAAAAATTTGAAACTATTTGCTACTGTCAAAAATATTTGTTCTGTTACAATGGTTTAAAATTATTCAATATTTCCCCTGTTTTCATATTTTAGGGTATTCAAAACATGTAACCGCACATGTCATATTAACTGTATCTGAGACTTTCTAAGCAGCTGAAATGCTCTCAAGCGGCCAGTAGAAGCCAGGCGAGGAAAGGATATAGCAGCTATGAAAAATTCTCAATGTTCTTTTTTTATTAGTTTTGTTAATGATATGCATTGTCTTTGTGTAAAGTAAATTACATTAATAAATTATTTTTACTCTAAAGAAGACTCCATTGAACCCAATCCCGAATTTACCCCAATTTTAGTTTAATCTTTAATATCCAACGCTCTACAAAGTGTATAACATGTCTTTACAGGATACTTTTATTCTTTCTTAAGATAACAATATACGAACCTGAATAGCAAGTATATTCTCGAATTTCGAGAAATCATCTCATGTAGGCATCTTCAAATATGTTTTGCAACTGATACACAACTGTGATATCTGATATATAAATTTCATAATCAAAGTCATGATTATTGAGTGGTTTTAGCATCAACTGAATAAGTAAGATGCCTTAAAGGCATACAATAGTTGTGGGGATACAACAGTATTAAATGAGAATTGATAAACTCCATTAGTCAAAAAAGGATGACTATACTTTCAAATTTTAATAACAAATAAAAAAAATAAAATAAAAGACATTCACTTACAATTTTTTATCTTAAAAAAAAACGTCAATTTTTTTTTCTATATTTTGTTGCACAATTTCAATGTGTAAGCCATTTGTCGCCTGTAACACTTCGAGTCCACATACGAGTAATGCCATTCAGCTTCTGCTAAAAGAGCTAGATTTTGTTTTCAACAATACGTTAACCATTGTCAGAAATTTGTCATGCCACTTATAAATTGTGGATCTTGAAGGTGGCACTTTGTTTGTTGGTAGTCAGAAATTTACACTGTATCTGTGTTGCAGATTTAAATTCGATAAACCATGTAACAACTTGCATTTGTTCAAGTAGTGAAGCTACTCCGAAACGAGAATGGTTAAAAACTTGGGCATTGTATCATGATTTCTTTGAATCTCAGAAAATTTAATCTCAACTATATGGATCGTAAAAAACTGTAAGCAACAATATTTTTTCTTTTTTTTTTTCAATATATTTTTGAAAGCGCAGCCGAACTTTTTGATCTAAAAAGCTCACCACTTTCGTAAAAGTCATCTTTTTTAAAAAAGTTTTCCCTCATTCGAGTTTGTAGATTATAAAATATGGTATGCGTGTGGGTAAATGGTACATTACTTGATAACTTTATAACTATGGCTAAGAGTTCCTGATGGCCTTCATAATTAGATGCCCTATCATACTAAAATTACGACGTCTAGCTCGCGTCTACACTCCATTAAGTATGCAATTTTAATTTAATGGGAAGCAGAACATTCCTACGTTGGTGGATTTGGAGGAATCGGTATATGAACTAATGACCTGCGTCGAATGGTAACTGAAATGAAAATCACGATCTCTACCAGTTTACTGTCACGCGTCTTGTGTGTGAACGTGATCAGGAATTTTCTAAATTAACTTGTAAAACTCTTCTCATTCTTTATATTAAAAAGTATTAGAAACATTTTTGTGATACATTGATTGCTCATGCTTCATATTTTCTCGTGTACTTACGGAAGAATTAATTACCACAACGATGAGAGAACCTCTGTTAAATGTTGAGTGAATATTTTGAAAAATATTCTTTACTTAACAATCCTATTTATTTTAGGAATAAAGCCCCCAATGTTATATTACTTAGTAGTATATATTTCAGTAACAACCAAGGGTTCGAAACTAAAATCAGGAAGTCCTGATATTATGTATACATGCATATATATACTACCTTAATATATATATATATGATAATATATATATACATATATATGTATATATAACATAATATATATATATATATATATATATATGTATATTTATATATATTGTTTTTAAAAATATTAAAATAACAAATGTAATAACAATGTAATATATTATATAATAAAGTATACTTTTCAAAATATTATGGTTTTTAATCACGGTTTGTAAAGCTCATTTTTTTGAAAAATAGAATGTATCAGATAGGAAGAATAATTATGTAAATATAATGGAGTTCAACTCGTTAAAAATATATTGGATGACTGAAAAATAATTTGAAATATAAATACTTTTTTTCTGTTTTTATTTGAAAATCCTTTTAAGACGTTCAGAATGAATCCTATGTTGCTCAATTGAAGTACTTGTTATTTTTATATATGTAGCAATTTAATAGAATGCGAAAAAACTATTATTGATACATATAAACAAGTGCACTCATTATTTTAAAATATTTTTTTATACACTTTCTAAAATGTGTTGACTTCTTTCCAATACAAAGTTCATAAATTTCTCTTTGAATTTTGCGGTAAGAAAGTTTGCCCATATAAAAATGCGAATGTTTCTGAGAACATGCTGTGAAGGTAAAAGCTTTAAAAATAAGTGAGAGAAAACAGAGGCAATCCATATTCATTTTTTGAAATTTAATTCAAATATTCTTCTAGGAATTGATTATTATTTAACACTTACTACAGAATTTTTAAAAAGAATTATTTTTAAAAATAATTGTATCTTCTATATTTAGTTTCATTCACCTTAATGCAGTAAAAACATAATAGTAAATATTTTTAGCATTTTCAAATAACTATGTGAAAGGAATTATTTTTTGAAAAAATCAAACTACCTATCTTAAGTTATTTAAATTGCACATTTAGAGTATACTGTTCCTTTGTAATGGTCATAATATTCTCTGCTACATAAATTATATATTGTAAGCTAAACACGAGTTTATGAATAGTTTTATGTATTAGGTATTATATATATAGAAATTCCTGGAAAATTGGAATTTTTATCCATCATGCAGTGCTCTCTCCCACTAGCAGCTCGTAAGTTTCTGAGTATTTTTATAAATTGTTCTAATTTTTCAAATGTAAAGGAAGAATGAAAATCACCTACAACTCTGTAATATATATTCTATTTTTACAAACGTATTCTCTAGCAATAACTGTAACTAATCCACTTTCAGACATTTTGCGAAAACTATGGAACTTTTTTTATGTGTAACATCTTTCCTCTCGGTTGCTGGATATTTGTTGGGAGTGATTTCGTGAAAAGGGACGGATGTGTGTAACAGGATGTGACGTAAGCGCGCGCTACTTGATTCGACCAATGAGAGAGCGTGGCAGTGTCTTTTCGCTACCCTCGCATGGGGATCCAACTCTAGTAGCCACCAAGCACTCGAGCGCTTGATTTTAAATCCGTTAGTCATGATATTGGGGGACTTATGTGCAGCAGAATGCTTATTTGAAATTGGACAAACAGTGATTTCGGTGGTCGTGTACATTTTGTACTTTTACCATTTAACGAAGGTGGTCCTGCTCTTTTAAAAAAAATTATCACTCGCTTCCCCTGATTTTGAGCGATGAATTTAACTTTAACTTCAGTTTGCCAAAAGCTGAGCCGCTCATAGCTTTTATGATTGATGAACTCAAGCTCGAGATGAACACAAATTAGAATGTTTCGACTGCTAAAAGTGGTGTGTTATTGACGTTGTTTTTCAACGGTATATGTGTCATATTTTAGTTATTAAAAGTCTGTTGTCTCCGCTGTACCCCAAATTGAACAAGAATAATTATTTTTTATAAAATATATTGCACATTACTCTCCTTTTGTGTTAATTAAATACAATTTTCATTAAAGATATAATTATTCGATAGAAAATTATTTCCAACCATCCCCGTTTTTTTTTCATATTTTTTTCAGGAAAAAAGTTAATATTGTGTATTTACCACGATAACTTGTCAGATGTTACACATCATATGCGATTACTGTAAGGCTCTTTTTTTTATCTCCTCTTCTCGTAGAAAAAATACGTTAAATGCGAAAAATGAAATTTGCTATTTCAACAGATTATTCATAAGGATTTCTGATTTCTTCAAAAATATCAATGCTTTTATTTAAACATCATCCTCTTAAGGTGAGTGGAACTGACACTGCGTGGAAAACCCTTATCCGAAAACTATATTTCCTTTTTTTCACTTCCTTAATTTAGCAAATAAAGAACCATGTTATTTTCGAAAGTAAGGAAGTTTTCCTAATTGAAAAAAATTTTTTTCCTGAATAGAAGTCACAGTTATTGAATACTATTTTCTAATTCTGGAATACTCGGTGCCCAAGTAAATGATTTCCTTTAAGAGTCGTAGATTCAAATTTTATTGCTACAAACAGAGAATCAACTGAACTCACATTGACTTTGAACAAAGAATGTTGAATTAAGTAGTTACAATAAAATATTAAATATTAACTAGTGCTTACCTATTAGAATGAATTAGGATTGAAAAAAATTGGCATTGAAATATTTTAAATATATATGTACATTTAAATTGCATTTTTAAGGAGAATAATCCTATTATTGGTTGAAAAGTCTTTTAATTTCAAAAATAATATTTTAAACTATTTTCCCTTTACAATTAAATATCAGTTTAATTTTGAATTTTATATACACATGGAATTTAACGCAATAACAAAATGTATATATGTAAAAGCATAGCTCCCATTTTCATTATATCCTTGCGATTATGACTTAAGGTATCCGACTACGTTCGGAACCGTGATTTTAAAGCGCATAAATGGATAATTTTCATGATATTTAGTGTTACTCAGATTATAATACATGAATAAAATTGTTTTAAGGACATTTTGACAAAAAAAATTATTTAAATACAATATTTTGGCAAAATATTAATTTTGAATAATCTTTTTTCAAAATGTTCTCCTTTTGTTAAAAATGCTTCTATTATAATAATATTTTGCCTGTATATAGCTCAGACATCTCTACAGAGGCTCAACTAGAACTTTTGAAAAATTCATATTATTTTCAGAGTTACCATCAATTGAAATAATTATTGGTGTTTTTTCTTAAAATTGCTCCCCTCTGTTGTAGTAAAATATGAATAAACCCACTTCTAAATTATATATTTCAAAAATTCTCGTTGAGCCTCTGTAGAGATGTCTGAGCTATATACAGGCAAAATATTATTATAATCGAAGCATTTTTCATAAAAGGAGAACATTTTGAAAAAAGATTATTCTAAGTTAATATTTTTTCAAAATATCGTATTTAAATCATTTTTTGTCAAAATGTTCGTAAAACAATTTTATACGTGTATTCTAATCTAAGTGACACTAAATATCATGAAAATTATCCATTTTTGCGCTTTTGCAAAATCAGGGTTCCGAACGTATTCGAACACCTTAACTTTTTCCAATCATATATAGCTGTCATTGATTAGAATTGAAATTTTCCTGATTTGGCATCTTAATTCATATTCAGTTGAAAAGAAAAGAAAAATATACAGGGTGTTGCGGAATTCGACCGACAAATTCAGATGGATAAGCAGCATGAGGAAGACAATTCACCATAGAAAACGGAGTCGCAAACCACGTTTAGTTGGAGTAATTCGGAAAAGCACTTATGAAGGGTGTGATGTTGAATGGAATGTAAAGGTGCAATACGAGATAACAAATGCATTTATTACACGTAAAGCGTACAATACGAACAATGTCTTACGACAATGAACAATGACGTCAGAAATACAACGACAAGTGACTGTCAAAGGAATTGTTTGGAAGTTGCTGCCACGTAGGTCGTAGCACAGCCCACACCGACGAACAAAGAATTCTCAGAAGCGTTAAATCAAATCGGGGGTGCTGATTATGTCCGCTAAAGCAACGGCAATCCTTGTAGTGAGAACCTCCACTGTAGCCCCCGTCGTCTCGTACACAAGTGATTTTAGGTGACCCTAGAAGAAAAATTCCATGGGATTCAGGTCCAGGGAGCGTGGTGGCCAATTAACAGGCCTGTCGCATTCAATCCACATCTTGGTATATGTGACAAAGAGGTGATTACGTGCCACAATCAAAAAGCGTGTTAGCGCTCAATCATACATGAGTCTCACGTTTTACTGCGCAGTGGCCGAGACTCCTTGCAGTAACTCCAGGAGGATGTGTTGTAGGAAAACAAGGTGTTTTGCAACATTAAGGCGTTTGAACAGCATATGTATATCTCCACATTAGTTTTTTGCCACGCTCCTTGTCTGGCTCATCGTTCTTCCGACGGCTACTATTATTGCGATTTTCACCGAATAAACGCGGTATTACCATGTTCTATGATGCTATGTCGTCCCCTTAATATTTACTACCAACCCTCTGAATTCGGCAACGCCTTATACAAGTACATGAAAAAAGGCATTTTTTCCCGAAAAACACATAAAGAAAAAAAAAACAATGAGAATAAAGAACAAAAATTAAACAAATAAATAAGGAAGCTTAGTTATGTTACTTTTGTTGGGGAACAGTTAAATTACAATAATGAACAATCAATTCATGGAATATCAGAGTTATTTTCATTTTTTTTATTTTGTACATTTCTATCTAGTTAAATTAGCGTTATATTATTAAAACCATTTTGTATATGTTTTATTAATTCTGTGATTAAAATGTATGCATGATACAAATAGTAAATCGTAAGGAATTATAACATAAATAATAATTGAAAAAAAAGTTGAAAAATCTCTTAAGTCTTTTGAAATAAATAAAAATATATTAAACGAATTGAAAAATATTAAAATAATTATGGAACTATTAAAAACAGAAATAAATCGTTGAAAGCGAAATTGAATGAGTTAATATAACGTTCCTGTCAGTCAGTGAACTTTTATTTTGAATATAAACTTACTCAATTTAATAAATGGAAAACATAAACATTTTTTGAGATACCATAAATGTGTAGAGTGCTTAAAAACTTTAGAGTCTAACACATTGTTTAAAAAAATACCTTCCATGTGCCTTGTCACATTGAAACATTTTCGAGAGTAATATAGAGAAAGTTAAGTAGGTATAAAAATAGAAATATATATATTTTATAACAAATACGAATATTTACGGCTTAATTTTGAGAAATAAATATAATTATTTGTTTAGTTTTAAACCAAATGTAGAAAACTAGTATTAGAATATATAAGAAATATATATCCACCTAATAAGTCTTTGACCAAAGATATACTTAACTTGGATTCCCTAGGAATATGATTATTCTATTTTAAAGTATTCAAGCTTTGATAAATAAACAGTTTTCAATTTAAATAACTAGTTTGAACCACATTAATTTCTGAATTTCATAATCTTTCATATTTATTGTAAGCGCTTATACGTTTCTATTAAGACTTTCTCAAACTACAGAATTAACTTTTCAACAAGAAAGCCTTATTAAAACGGAGACGAGAATCTACTTAGGAGTATAAAGGAGATGGCTTGCACTGAATGCTAATTAGAGCTCTAATGATTTATTTTAAACCGCAGAACGAAGCCGCTTTAATCAGATTGAATCGTCTTTTGATGAAGAGGATTTTCCAAAGTTAGAAGGTTTCCAAGATTATTGGAGCCATGTATAGGAGATTACGAGAAATTTAAAGTTTCCATATTAAAAGAAGCATGCTTATAAGAATATTTTTGTAAGCTGTTGTATGCATATTATTAAACATTTTGTCTAAATAAGACGTAATTTTATCCTGCAATAGTACGAATATTTTGAATTTGCATGTTTAATCATATTAATTTTATGTTGCATATGTTGCATTATCTTGTTTTATTATAAAAAATGCAATATCGGCAAGCAATATCGTCCCTTACATTATAATGAAGTTTCTAGGGGAACTTGGCAAACTGTTGCAGATACAGCCAAGTTGGCATAATTTTTGGCAAACAAATGAGAGGACTTGGCGACCATATAGATGATTTGCAAAATTGCTGGAAATGTCTATTAAGTTATGACTTATAACGTTTTTCAAGAAAGCACTGGGCAGGTAGCCGTGCAGATCATAAACAGTGATCGCTAGCCGAAGCTGAGTCAGTATTACTTCGGCTGTTGAAAACTTCATTTACCGACTTACTTGCTGATAGCCTTTATCATTACGTACTTGTATTTTTAGACACTGATAGTAGTGTCTGAGTGCTGGAGAAGATGTGTGGACCCTCTGGAGCTTATTGTGCTAATTTTAATGCTGTGTCCTGTATTTTAAGGACTTTCTTGACAGTAAATTTAATCGCTCTTGAAGAACTGTTTTGTTCTTTGGGACTATTAGCATAACATTCAAGAAACCCAATCAATGCTACAATATACATCTTCAAAAATGAAGTTGCTGCACCAAGAAAAAATGTATGTAGAGTCATGCAAATTTCAGGAGGGATAGTGGTGAAATGGATTTGCTAATGATTTCATTTACTCCCTCATCTCCGATCACGTAGTACTCACATGCTTGCTATAACATCCAGCAACTTTCTCTTCTCATAAAAATCATCTGAAGTTAAGCATAGCATTCGTGACTTTCGAAGAAGCGTAGTAAGCGCTTCTGACATGTCGGCGAGTTCAATACCATCAGTTAACGACAAAAAAACATGACCATATTATTGAATTCCATGAACTGGGCTTCTGGCTGTGCACAATAGCAGCTCATGTTGGAACAACTTGAGTAACATCCAACTTTGTTCTCACGATGGATTCAGAAAGGTCTCTGTGCACTCCTGAAGAGGAATTGGGGCACACAAGTGAACGTAAAAGAGTACAGACCAGTGTATTCGCCAGTTGATTATTTGAGATTTTTTCTCCACGGCCGTCACATCAGAAGCCAGTTGCCTCCAGGGGCAGGTGGATCTGTGCCCATCCCAACCATATGCAACAAACTGCATAAAATACAGTACGTTCACTGGTACCATCAGCAGGGATACCATTCATCGCTGAACACAGGGATAGACGCCTAGCGTGGTGTTATCGTAATCATACCAGGACCATCGAATGAAATCAGGCACTACTTACAAATAAATCTCGTTTCCGTCCGTAGAGGAATAAAATCTATTGAAAAGTATGGTGGCTACCAGGAGAACGTTACTTGCCAACACACTTCATCTTGCATCATACCTATCCTCTACTATACATCATGATTTAGAGTTGAATAATGTTTAGTTAAAGGATGCCTTTGGTACACACTGACAGCCTTTTGACAACGGACCGCTAATTCACACAAGTTAGGGAGCCTGTTGCTCTACCCTTGTTTCAAGGCACACCAAACAAAATATTCCAGCAAGAAAATGCCAGGCTGCATACCGCACTGGAGCACTGGATTTGAAATCATTACATGGACAAACTAACTCGAGCTGAGATCGGAATCACATCGAATATCCGCAGGATCTCATTGAAGAACAAGGACCACTATCACAAAACCGTGGACAATAATGGATGCGCCGTCGCAACGGTTATTTCAAACAACTATCAATAATTAATTGATAGAATGCTTTGACGGAATGAGTCCTGTGTACCCCTTTAAGACCCAAGCAGCACGATTGTGCGGGTTAGATATTCTTATAAGCTTTTGCTTCTGTAAAATACATATGTAAGAAAATCACGAATCTCACGATTTAGCCCGTTTGCAAAAAGTGTAAAGTGTTATTTTTTATGAACAGACGATGGTTGTGGTCCATATTTTACATTCAGCTGGCACAAATCTAGCTTTGTTTACAAATACAATGAAAACACGTGTTCTTTTTATCTGTCGTAAAAAGGTAATTATCAGTACATTTCTAATTGTTCAGATACAATTTTTTGCAATAATGTTTAAACAATTGTAAAAAGGAAAAAAAAATATATTAATTATGCTCTATTAATGTTGCTTGTAGGACTCGGTATTTCGTTACCCGCACGATCGTGCGGGTTGGGAGTTACTTGAGTCACTGAAGCTGTAATGGTAAGTACTTATGCGAATTTTCTTTTCTGTTTCAATAATTTTGATAAAAGCCCACATAAAAATGAAATATATAATTTTATAATTAATACTTAATTTTCTTGGTGGTCGCCATGGATGAGTCCCTTTTTCCTTTCTCTCTCTCTCTTTTTTATAATTAATATTCTTTCTCATACATTTGTTGAAGAGTATGGCATTTTTATCCTATTCACAGATATCTGCATCAATATCTCTCCCCCACCCCCGAAAAGAAATCAGGATTTTCCGGTGGGAGTTACTATGGTGAAGTTTAAATATATATGTATATATTTTTTAAAAATAATAAAATTTTCTGATACAATTTGCTATCTTTCATGGAATACTGTGCTAACTTTTAACCAAATCTTTTTCAGGTGTCTAAAAGGAGAAGAATTCTCACAGAAGAAAAAATTTTGCAATTGATGAATAAATCAGATTGAAAGACTTATATAGTGATCTCTCGGATGATGACAATGCTGTGAACAAAACATATGAATCGCATATAATGGAAGAAGAATCAAGTTCAGATGAGAGCGATGAAGAAAAATAGAAATATTTGAAATGGAAAGACAATTTTGGATCTTTCCTTACTATAAAAGTCTATTGAACAGATCCTTTACATTGATTTAGCTGTTGCAAGTTCTTGGTTTCTTTGCAAACAAGAAACAATATTAAATAAAATTCCTCTAAAAATCAAAATGGATGGCTTAAAATTTAAGTTAGAGATAGTTGAAGCATTATCACAGACTCTCCACCTACTAACAAAAGTATTTCATCTGATGAAGAAGCTAACAGTGTTGTAATTGTACTCACAAAAAGATCGAAGCGTTGTAATCCAACTGCTGTACATGCCATGGTTTTTATCCTGGAAATACCAGGATAAAAGGCTTGACATATCTAGCCATTTTCGATGCGTTAATGACATTTCATGACCTCACAAATGCAGATTTGAAAACTACCAAAAGAGTTCGAAAACATATTGTGAAAAATGCAATGGTTATTTTTACTTTTCAAAAAGAAAACAAAATATTTTTTACAGTAAATAAATAATGAATTAATAAAAGAGAGAGTTAATTATACTTCAATAATTTCCTTATTGGTAACAATTTTAGTTGAATTAAGATTGTTTCTTATATCACCTTAGAGCTAAATATGTATTACTCGTAAAATTTCATAGGTAACCCGTTTCACAGATAACGCCCAACCCGCACAATCATTCGGGTACCGTCTACGTTCCAGGGCGGAGGGGGAGTGGGAATTTTTTTTATTATTTTTCCCAGGGTCATTGGGGTCTATATAGTATTAATAACCACAGAAGAACTTATTATTTAAAGATAAAGTAATTCGGGTCTTAAAGGGGTATATGAGTCCGAGATGGGCACATTAGATACTGAATATATTGCTTGATAATGGTTTTATTTGTCTGTTTTTTAACCTTTTCGCGACTATGTGCAGATCAAAGAAAAACATTTTAGAAACGAAAGTGTCATATGTTCATTCACCCCAAGTGTCACCGGCATTCGGTAGGTGCATCAGTGTGAATCGTGTTTCGCACTTGTTATACAAGAACTGATCATTCCCACGGAAAGTTGCCTTGAACGACCCACTACCCGATAAGGATATTTCAGAATAGTACATATATAACACACCACTCAAGAAAGAATTAATCATTTGCATATCCACTTCACCAGTATCGCCCCTCAAATTTGCATGACACGACATGCATTTTTTCTTGGTGTTACAATTTTACTTTTGAGGAATGTAAATTTGACTTATATTTATCGGCGTTTTATGTTCACTTTAAAGTTAAGTAATTAAAAAGGTTTAATTATTTTCTTTGACTTTTATATACATTCTGATTAATGTTAGGAATAATATTAATAGTTTAACCAAGATTAAAAAATTAGTTGGTATTTGATTGAAACATTTAAGAGAATTTAAAATTAAAGTTAAATGTATAAACTTGTAAGGTTAAATTTAAAAATGTTGAATATATAAATATAGAACACATATGGGAAAACTTATACAATTGGTTTTTCTTAGTTTTTTACAATTTTTATCAAATTAAATACAGTTATTTAATTTGCTAAAAATATATACGATTGACATATGTAATTTATATGTGACATATGTGTTTTAAAAATTATGAATATTTTCCAAGAAAATTTTCGAAGATGTTTCTAATTATATGATTGATTAAATTTTGTGTAGCAATTTTCGGGGTAAGAAATCGTTAGTTCATCAACTACATAATGTTATTTTATAATGTGAATTTAAAAATTTACTATAAGGGAACTCAAAGAAAACTATTTTTTAAAATTGTTTTTCGCGTATATTCATTTGTTTACTTAACCTTATAATTGTAACATTGTAATTATTATAATTCAAATATTTATATAAGATAAGACTAAAAGAATTTTACATAGTTTTATCTGATTCAACGTTCTTGCGTTACTCATTTAAGTATTCTAGTGAAAAGGGAAAATAATGATAGTACAATAATCACAATGCAACTGGCTTGGTATCATAGCTTATTAGGTAAAATAATTGGGTTTTTTTTATACATTTGGCAAAATTAAATTCTGAAAACAATTTCACATCGTCAGAGCTCAGATGCCCTCTGGGGATGAAAGTGGGCTTCAAGAAATATGTTGTGGAAATTGGTATCCACCTATATGGCGCCACACTAAAAAGTGATACCAGCTCCCGGGGAATGTATTAAGTCTACAATGGTAATTGCTGATTCGTTGTTCCATTTGAAAGATAATTACAATGAAATATTGTCATTAATAAATATAGCAAAAAAAATCAAAAATAATAAAATCCCTTGTTAAATATTTATATTCTTTTTAACATCTTACAGACCAATAAAATTAAAAACGCACGGAAATAAGGTTTTTTTTTTTTTTTTTTTTTTTTTTTTTGGGATTTTTTTTTTTCTCTCTTAAGTTTACATATATAGGTGATGTTGTCTATAATAAGTTTTAAATCAGTGTTGTCTATACAAAAACATTTCCATGTTAAAGTACGTTAGATTAATTTACGTATTTACGTGAAAAGCAATACAAATTTATTTGAGCATAAGATAAATTTTTCAAGTGAGTTGCTTGTGTTGCAACGTGGTTGCTGCAAGCATCCTTTCAAATGCAAAAGTCCGTTTGAATTAATCGTAGCGTTAAATCATTATTTGTCTATTCCAGTTTCATATATATAAATGAATTATAAACAACACATATAAAAAGAGCTTCTTTCAGTGACGAAGAAAATACAAAGCTTAAATCCCTCATTTAAAGAAAGGAGTTAAATCAGAGACGCATATATATAAGTAATGGACATGTTCAATCAACATACAATTGGAAAAAGCGTAGAAACAGTGCTTTTGTTCGTGCTTTTAATCCTATTTCAGAGATTTCAATCCATCAACAGTACATTATGTTTCTTTTGAGTTAGAAATGGGCCTGTAAATTTTACATATAACCCATTGAAAACTTTTATTTTCGAAAAAAATATTCTAAAGGGGAAATGTAAATACATTCTTTAAACACATATCGAACTAAAATTGCACGTACTTTTAACGACGTCAATGCTGCTTTGTTAGAGATTTTTTTTAATGTTACTTTTGTTACGTGCTATTTAGTGTTATTTAGTCATTCTCACAAGTCCACCATTTTTGTAACAATATGCATTCATCCCGAAGTGTATGAGTTATGTATATCATATGTTAAATAACTGCATAAAAGTGACTTTCTCTTTTAAAAAAATACTACAACCTTAATGCTACATCCTAATTTCTCTATTTTACAAAAGGCAAAAATATGTGTAAAAAAATTCACTTCTATTTTAATTTATTTTTTTATAAATGTAAAACTCCATTTACATGTAAACTATATCTTATATATGCAAATTATGTATTCTTTGTTATGCTAAATTTAAATTGAATGTCATTAATGAAAGTGAAAAATGATGTATTTAAAAAATACTGTAGCAAATACCCACTCGCTTCTTTGGATATACACTCATGGGGGAAAAATGGTGCACCAAGAAGGATACGTCAAAATGAAACGGAATTTTACATACGTAATGACTACTTTGATAAAAAAATGATAAGAAAATCAAAGAAAAAAAAAGATAATTTATTTCAGAGAAAAATGCAAAAGAACAGAGGATTTAAAACCTTGTTGAACCCCCTTTATAGCGTAAATGCACGATGCGATACGATCGAGGAATTGAGGCATGCAGGTTCTGTATGATGTCTTGAGACATTTCGTTCCATATTTGCTGTAACCTTGCCTCTAGTTCATTAAAACTCGTGGGATGCCCAACTCGCCGTCCCAAATGATTCCAGATATACTCAATTGGCGACAAATCAGGCAGGCCAAAGCAGGTTAGTGGCAGTGCGGAGACAGTCTTGTGATACTCTTGCCGTTTGGGGCCGAGCATTGTCTAGTTGAAAAATGACTCCTGGGAGCCGTTGCATGAGTGGCAACACATGTGGATGCACGATGTCATGATCATACCGCTGGGCTGTCATGGTGCCACGGATAGATACCAAGGGTGACCGTGTATTGTAGGCAATGGTACCCCACACCATCACACCAGCTGTGGGAATAGTGTGTCGCTATAAAGAGCAAAGGCAGGATTGAGGCGATCATCATGGAGTCTCCACACATGAACACGATTGTCATCACTGCTGAGATTAAATCTGGATTTGTCGCTAAGGACGACCTGGGTCCATTCCGCTACAGTCCAGTTTCCTCGTGCGTGGTACCACTCCGAACAGAGGCGTCTATCTGTAGGCGTCAAGGACAGCGCTCAGAATGGGCGCCGCGATCCCAAATGTCCTTCAGTCATTCATATTCGTACGATTCGAGAAGACGCAGGGAACCCTAGTGAAGGTGCTACATGTTCCTGGATGATATCCGATGAAGCAGTGGGCTGTACGATTGCAGTTCTTACAATGTGGCGGTCTTCTCGACGACGGGTCTGTCGAGGGCGTTCTGAGCGTGGTCTTCGTTTAAATGACATTTCTCGGATCCACTGGTCCTAACACCTTCTCACAATGAGATGAATTAAAGCAGGTGGAAAATTGTTAGTGATAAGTTTGTAGCTGAGTCCCCTGACCCAGAACCTGTCCAAAGGCTTCTGAATGTCTAGAAAAACATCCCCGGTGGACTTGTCTCTGAAATCCTGAAGAGACTATTTCAGTAAGTCTGAGCAGTGGGTGGTAGGTAGAAAAATGGCTGATGAACCGATTTTGATTTGTATTAATGAAGTTGTTATTAGTAGTAAAAGTATATATAACCTATTAAGAATTACATGCCCAGTTATTTTACTTAAAATTCTTAGAAGGGATATTGGTCTGTAACTGTCGGGAGGATGACTATTCTCCCAAGATTTTTAATCAGAAAAACTATTGCAGTTTTCCAGCTATTTGGAAAATGTCTAAGAACTAAAATTTTATTAATTAAATATGTTAGTATGAGAATAATTTTAAGTGGAAAGTTTTTTAACCATTTTAATGGTAATATTATCACTTCCTTGCGTTTTTTTTTATTGGGGAGACTTCTGATGTAACCAGTAATTTCGTCTGGGTTAGGAGCAATGGAAAGGGAGAGGGGCGGGAGAAGAAGTCTTCCAAAGTGTTAGTTATATTACCACCAATAGGGTAAATTTTATCATCAGGCCTTTTGTTTTCTATGAAGTTACTTTTAAGTGTTAGCAAGTAGATTGGCTTTCTGTTCATTACTATTTGGGATACCGGAAGAGCTATTACGATTAAGAGTGATAGAGCATTTTTTGTGAAAAATTTTTGACACTGCCATAGGCTGTTGTTAGTTGTGTTAAAAATTCTAACTTTTTAGTCTAGGAGTTTTGTGAATGCTTTTTCGGTGCTTTTTTAAGTTGTTCTTGTAATCTATTGTAATTTATCTTGTGTATTGGATTTAGAGTTTTATTATATTTTCTTTTAGCTTTAGTTTTGATACAGATTAAATCTTGGATGTGATTTGGAGTGAAAGAGTGTTGCTTGTTTTCCATTAGCTTAGAGGCTTAAAGGGGGTCTGAGAGAACGGCGGTGGTAAAAAGAGAAATTTTCGATTCCAGCACATTTAGGTTTCGGATGCCTGAGAAGTCAGACAGCCGGATAGAACCAATAAGATTATTACTAAAAGTTGATCAACAGGTGGTAACTGCTCTAGAATTATCACTGTGAATAGGGGTGTGGAAAGAAAAATTTAAAAAGACCGAATTATGATCGGAGGAAAGCTCCGGAATGGAGTCAATGAATACGGGAATTAATAGTATACGGGAAATAATTATAGCAATATCGAGGGTGTTAGAGGAGTTGTAGCCGAATCGCGAGTGGGGTTATCAGGTTATGCAATATTTAAATCGAACAGATCAGTGAAGGGTTTTAATTGCTTTCCACGAGTAGAATTAATTGATTCTTTGTGTGTGGCGTTAAGATCGCCAAATATCACACAAGTGCTGATGGTCTGAAGGAGTTGTTCGAAGACCAGAGTAAACAGTCTCCCGTCCGGACTAGAAAGAACATAAACTAAAATAATGGAGATGGGATTTAAGTTAGGTGGTGTTAGAACCATTGCAGAGAGTAGCTTTGATGTGCTGGAGGGGGATGGGTAAATTAAAATGAGGAATATTGTGTTTAATAAGAATTAAAGCACAACACAACACGTGCATTCCCGTCCTTGATGCGATCATTTCGATAATAGATGTAGTTGGGTATGCTAATGTTGTGTGTAGGTCTAAGATGTGTTTCCTGCATAAAAATTAATACGGGACAGTACTTTTCCATGGAAATTTTAAATTCCATTATTTCGTTTAATATGTTATTCGCATTCCATGAGCAAAGTTTCAGGCCAATCAAATTGGGATTAATCATCGTCTTTATACAGGATTGCATGTATTAGGGCTGTATACTATTTTCTCAGAGCTTCTTACTTTAAACTCGAATTATTGTATTTAATGCTGGTTAAACTTAGAAATTTATCCTTTTTTCGTATTTTCAAAAATTTTCAAAAGTTTGAAAATACTGAAAAAAGTGAACCAGAAATTCCTTAGTTAAACTTAAAAAGAGGAAGGGGGAATTCTGTGAACCAGTAAAGGGTTTTAAATCTCGTGTGTAGTTTAAGATCTATATTCTCAATTACAAGTGTCACAGGTTTTGAAGAGTTGATGATTGAGACGGTAATTTTTGTTTTGTCGTTAATCCTTTGGAAATAATTATTATAACAAAACGAAAATGTTCGCGTGGTTTGGTCATAGTATGTGGTATAATTTTTAAAAGATGCTTAATTAATCATCATTGATTTTAACAATATTTAAATACATCAAAAATATTTCAGTTTAATACTACTGAAAATTGCCAGTACATTTATTTTAAAAAAAGAATTATTAACAATATAACGCATTGTTGATGGTCATAATTTAAAGCCAAAATTGTGACTCTTGAAGATTATAAGTAATTATCCGAATTCTTTTTTTTTTACGTTAATTGTAAAAAGAAACCTGAAAATCCTCATAATTTTTGTAATTATCATCGCCACCAATCAAAATTTCCACGAATTTAATTAACATAATTGATTTACTTCTGAAGTCGAGGTTTTTTCTCATTACAGAATTTAATAGTTTCATGTATAGCTATATCTGATTTCTATTCTTAAGATAATTTCAAATGTCCTCTTTTTTTGTTTCAAAACTTCTAATAGTAATGGAATTATACTAAAAAACGAATTCACACTTATTATTTAATTAATATCTAAAATATCTAAAGTTTGATATTTGCTACTCAACGGTTTTCATGGCTTTTTATACCAAGTATTAACCCTTTAAGTGGTAAATTATTTTTCCGGTGGAATAACTCCTGTAGTGAGTATTTTTGAAAACCTCCCCAATTTTATTTTTTTTTTCATTTAGAACAAGTTAATATGCTCGAAAAACATTAAAATATTTATTTCACTTAGTGCATATTGTTAAGGTTATAGATGGCGCTGTTTCAACAGCGGTGTTGTGTAAGTGTAACCCAGGTAAGGCGGAGTTATAAATAAGATGAGACAGAAAGAGAGAAGCGTTAGAGAGAGAGTGTGTGAGAGAGTAGAGTTCTTATGAGGTGTGAGTGTTTAGAAATGAATAAGGTGAATTTAGAACTTCACAGCAGACTGGATCGATGACTCGATCCTCCGCTCCCTATCTTGAAACTACGATATTGCTGGTGTTGTTAGCTTGGCTTGTTGGAAGAGTGGCTTCCTCAAGGCAAGGATCAATGGAGTAGCTGGTTTCGGCTATTGGGATTGAGCATTTCTATTGGTTGTAGAGTAAGCTTGCGAAAAAATCCCTTCTTAGAGAAAAAAATTTAACTTTTGAGATGAGAAAACTATTGAGATAAAAATACTAAAACGGTGAAATTAAAATTAGAAAGAGAAAAATTAAAGAATTAATTATCTAGGAGAGATTCTACAAGCAGAAAAGATTTTTGTGACTGTCATCTTTGGCTGCTTTAAGAGCTGGCAGCAGTTGCAGTAACTTTGGCAGTTTTTTAAACAANAACCACGTATAAAGCAAAACGCAAGATAAAAACATGATAATAATAGCCCAAACAATAATAATATCCTTTATTATCAAACAATTCAAAGTACATTACAAATTAAAAATATTTTTATATAATGTTAGAGTTTTCGTTGTTATCGTGAGTAGAAGAATTCATCTGCATACTGTCAGCCAATCTCGAATATTTCGGTACACAATTACTGACAGATAATATTCAGGCGGTCAACCGAAAATGTCTTGCTGTTTACCTGTCGATCGTGATCGAAATAATGTCCATCCTGGTTCTAGGGCTTACACTACTTACTTAGACCATTAAGAAGATAGCCATGTTTATGTCACTTGGAGAAAATTTCTGCAGGAATACTCTGTTCTGTTAAATCTACTCAATAAAATGACTTTAAAAATTAAATTTGTACTATACTAACTATTCTACAATGGTTTTGGGTGGGGGAATCAAAACTAAAATAACTTTTTTCACAACACTTTCCCAAATTTTGGAAGGTATTAACCATGAAAGTGAAACTCTCTCTCTACACACACAACAACAACAACCTTCATACAAATAAGTAATAAAGTTAAGGAAGAAAAAGGTATTGAAAACTGTATTCAAAATATTCGACTGGTCTCTGTATCAAGAAACCTGTTAAGAAAAATCCAGGACTATGTAGTAAGTCAGTTAGTTACCCGCAAATACTAAATGAATTTATTCCTTCAAATGCATAATTTTAAGTGGTTAAGTTTGAAAGTGGATGAATCAATAAAACGAAAATCTTTTTATTTCGTAAATTTGGAATTATTCAATAATTTCTAAATTCTACAAGTCCATTGAGTAGATAGATTAAAATATTTGATTAGAGATTCAGTTTATACAGTAAATTAAATCTTTTACCGTATTTAATATTTTAAATTAGAAAGTAAATTTAAAAAGAAAATATTTGGAATGATTTCCTTTTTCTATATTAAATAACTTGAATCTTACATGATTGAATTAATTGAACCTAACTCTTTTCAAGTAAGTAAAGTTGCAGAGAGTCAATTTTATTAACCTTTTGAAAACGGCTGGCCAATATAACGGCCAAGAAGAACAGACCCTTAAAAGACGGCTAGGGGCGCTGAAGCGGCCACGCAATGCTTTCCCTTCTTAACAGCTTTCGAAATAGCATGATGCCTATTACAGCCCTGGAACATCATTTGCTTGATCGGTTTTTTTTGCATTTAAAAGGGAGGACGATACAGTTCCCTCTTTCAACCGTATCTAGA
>BMAV01005115.1:0-22801 GCA_019973955.1 Trichonephila inaurata madagascariensis
CCCAAAAAATTAAATTTAATGAAAACATGTATCTATATACAATATTCAATTTATCAATTTCAAAGTAAATAAAAACTGAACTATTTTCATGAAAGGAAACCTAACGACGTTTAACATTGATTTCTAATTATTACTTAATCCCTTCCAAGACCAGCATAAGGAGAAAGAAACATTTCCCCAGGCCCACACGTTCTGAGAGTATACGCACGCACGGAACTGGGCGAATTTCCCGGTTAAGCCTAATTTCATCGGATATTGTTCACTATTTCATTGATTTTAAATTTGTTTTCGCGGAATCCTAATATGTTTTTTTCTAAACAAAAGTAGCCTATCTTACTCCTTATAGCTTTACCTATCTACCAGTGAAAGCTCCGTCAAAATCAATCCAGCCGTTTCAGAGGTTAGCCGGAACAAACAGAGAGACAGACAGACAAAAGTTTTAAAAATTGATTTTTTTGATACAAGTACCGGATACACTTTCAAATGCATTTAGTCAAAAGCTGTTAATTTCAAATTACAAACATACACTTCAATTTTATTTATTTGTATAGATATATATGAAAAACACTGTATGATATTTTTATATGTCCATTTAAATATTTCTAAATTATTGTTATCATATACTATTTTGAGTATTCAAGTAAAATTTCAAGTTATTTTTAAAAAATTATTTATTAAATCAGAACTTAACTACCTAAAGTAACTACTTTAATAATTCTCTATGCAGAAGCATTTTTGCACTTTCACCCATTTAACGTGCGTTGAAAAATTCACTGACTTAATTTACTTACCTCAGAAAAACATGTGTTTTGCTGCCCTTATCAACTTCAAAATCATGCAATCTTGAACTTGAACTACAAAATACCTTCCACATCATCAATCTCCTATTTCAATCTCTGTAAAATCTGCTAATTTGCAGAAAAATGTCTTTCGAGTCTGAAAACGTTATAATAATTGCTGTACTTTTCTATTTTTCTTTCTGATATAACATATTTCAGAAGAAAACTTAAAGGTCGTAAAAATAACTTTATGAATTAATCCTGGCCAGTAAAGAGGAAAAACGGCAATGGATCTAAGAAATAAAGTCAACCGAAATTTACTATTCTTGCTAACTGCTTTGGCATTAAATTTTGTTTTGGTATACACAGAATGTCCTCCTGCAAAATTAATCATACCTTGCAATTGTGTAGAAATTCCTTTCCCTCTTGTTGAATGTGGTGGTATCTCTGAAATGGAAACTCTGGAACAGGTGTTTGATAGAACAGGGGACCGATCATTCCATACTTTTGCCTTGTATAACTCCAGTTTGCAATACTTACCAGCCTCTGCAATAAGTCGCAAGAAATTTCAACAGATTATGCTTGTAAATGTAACAATGAATGCTATGTTTGATAAGTTGCCAGATCCTTCTAATAAAGTGTTTATGATTACGATGATGAATTCCACTTTCTTAAGAGGAGTTGGTTGGGAATTGTTTAAACCTTTGAAAGGACTTGAAGTAGTGTCAATTACAAGCACAGAGATAAAGAGTTTGAGTAAATCTTTTGTCGACAATATCAGCACTAAGGTTAAGAGGTTTCATGTGTTTGATTCTCGGGTGAGGAAAATACAGTATAATGTATTCTCACATATGACGGATCTGTACGATTTGAGAATTGATAATGGTGGTCTCAAGTCCTTGAAGAGGAGTATGTTTCCAGAGCATAGCAAAATTACAGGCTTTTATTTTCCGTAAGTTGTGTTTTGTGTTTCTTTTTTAAAATTTTTAAGCAAGTTTTCTTTTATAATTATGATTCCTATAACATGGTGTTGATTAACGAAAAACATTTAACGCAAAAGGTTAAATTCTAAGAAGTAAATAACCTAAGACTAAGATTTAAAATGAGATATTTTCTTTATTATGAAAATTGTTCTTTTTTTATGAATAATTTCAAGATTTTTTTATTGTTTCATTTTGTATCAGTTACGACACACTGATCTTACCTATTTGTAACTAATGGTCATTCGGTTGTTATTTGTCAATTATTCGTAAAAAATGAATCATTTCGGAAGTATGGAATTTTATATAAGCAGATTTACTAACATATTATTTATTTATTATACAGATTGCGTGTATGGATTTTTGTATAAATAATTTCTTAACAATGGAATTTAATATAAATAGATTCATTGACAGATTGTATAATTATTTTACAAACTGTGTATGAATTTTTGAATAAGCAGATTTCTTAAGTATGGAATTTTAATTTATAATTTTTAATGTAGTTTTGATTTCTAATCTTGCTTATATATGCCTATTTATTTGTTAAGAGGAATGCATTATTTTCATGCATTTCACTAGTTACTTAAATTCTTTTATTATTTTTTAATAAATAGAAATGACATGAAATTTACAATAACATCAATGAAAACCTCATAGTAGTTTCAAGAAAGGACCTCACGAGATAAACTATTAGAAGCTAAACTCAATAACGTAACAACCCATAAGGGCCAAGGCCTACTGTGCCCAACTCAGTTTTCGTGATCTTGGATGCTGAGGAGCATGATCAGATGTCCGGTCATATGGTCCGTCAGAAGCAAAAATTTATTACAAACTAGATGTAAATATGTGTACAAGAGACATCTGAAATAAAATAAAGGATAAATTATTTCAAAGACATAAAGATATATAGCAAAAATAAGCATTTGAGAAGGCATGTACAAGTAAATTGTGTTGATGTACCTACAGTAAAATTTCTCATTTTTCAGAAGGAAATACCCCGTTACAAAAATTGCAAAGTTTTAGGGTTACAATATACCAAATTGTATTGGCTGAAATTCATCATATCATCGGAATTAGCTATTTGATGATTATAAATAGAATCTAGTGACGACTTTATTTACTGGCCTCCGAAAGTTAAGGTTACTTTCTCATAATCATCTTTTAACTAATTATACTGGAAAATGAATATGGTTTCATGTTTTTAATATTCGTAGTTTTCATTCAAAACTAGTTTTAATTGCTGGATTATTATAACAAATAACCATAATATATTGATATTGAGAGCATATTTGATGAAGGGGAATTACCCTAAAGATAGAATTCTAGTTTCAATAATACATTTCATAGAATGCGTAGTATATAAGCCTTAAGATATGGTTAATTTTGAGATGAGACTGCCCTTCCTCACGAAGCATTTGGTTATGCTGTCTTCCGCCTTTTTTGTAGATGAATTATAATATTATGATCTCGTTAGACTACATAAACAACACATGCTGTTCACTTACTAAGTAAGTGTTATTTAGTTTTGTTACACTAACATGATAACCCGAAATCAGAAAAATGTATTTAAATACTTAATAACTTCTTTATTTATAAAAATAATCTCACGAAACTTTTTTTCATGTGTAGAACAATATTATACGTAAACTGTACAGAGATTTATAAAATATCTTAAAAATTATGGGTTTTTTTAAAAAAAAAATAGTGTTTTTCTTTTTTTTTTCCTTTTTGAGAGAAATATTTAAGCATTACTTTTCAAAGTTTTTTGTTTCCCGAGCAACGCTGGGCTAAGCTGAGGAGCTGGGGAGGGGGTAAGCTAAGAAAGAAGAAACTCTTTGGCCGATTTTTGCGAACCAAGTTCATATCTTCCGGATCTATTTATTTTGGTAGAAATATCGACCATTCATTCTCCAATCGTGGATGTTTGAAACACTTCAGTTAATTCGTAATGGTAATATGTGTGATTGGAAGTTTTGTTTAGTATAATCAAAACATAAAAATCAAGTTTAAACTAAAAATATTTAATTTTCAAATCAAGCTCATTTCTTTACATGTGACCTCTGTTTTCACAGAACAAAGTATGCAGGAACTGAAGACCACAATTAATAAAATATTTTAAAAAACATCCCTTTTTTTAAGCATTTCTTTCTAAATGTTGTGGTTTTTTGGATAATTTATTGCTAATTATTGTAAGAAATGTAACATATTTATTTCTCTAGGAATAATGAAATTACTTCCTTACCGGATGACTTATTCGCAAGATATGCATAAGTTGGAGTATGTTGATTTTTACAACAATAAAATTACACAAGTAACATGGCCTGTGTTTGGTAAAGTATACAACACCTTAAAGGAGTTAGTAATGGAAGGTAAGTAAACATAATTAATTTTTAAATAAAAAAAATATAAATTAAAAATTATGAATGTTTGATTTGTAACCAATAATAAAAAGAGAGCACGGGATGGAAATATTACAGCTTTAAAAATTAATACCGAAGTAGTTAACATAAGGAAATATATAACACAGTTAAAATCTTAATCAGTGGGAATAATTACCTTATTCGAGAGCTTACATATTAAATAAATGTGTATCAAATCTCTGAAAAGAAACGGGGAAATGAAGTAAGTAATAAACCATATAAAAATAAATAAATAACAGCATTCTATTTTAATTAATTCAAAACATCTTTTCAGGTGAAAAAATTTTTTTTCAATTTAATAGATTCACAGTTATTTTAGCTATGTTATTGACGGGAAAAAGTTTATTAAAATAAATATAAGAGTCCACAAAAGGTGAACAGAAATAAAGTCTAGTTCTCAACCTCCTTTTGTTGCAGTACATTTATAAAAATTTCAACATTTCTCTCACATTAACAATAAAATAAGTTAAAAAGAATTTTAATTATCTATAATACACATGACAACTAGTTAATGAAATGAATTATCAATGTTAAATAAAATAATTTGTATGACAGACAACAATATTGAGTAATAATATACAAATTATTTATAAGAATATATTTAATGCGAAACTTAAGTTTGATGATTTTTGATAATTTCGTTTACATTGGGTCGTTAACTTCATAATGACACTCTCATTTCATCATCTACATTTAAAAGTACAAAAAAAATTTAATGCTGAAAATCTGAATTCACGAAAATAAGATATATAGACTTCAACAATATTTTAAAGCTTTTTTTATAGCTATTAGGAGATATTCACATCTCTACTTTTAACGTAAAATATTTTAATTGACTCTTCCTAATCCTTTGAAATTAAATCTCGATCATTGCAGAGCGAAGTTAGTTTTTCTTCTTCATTCAAAGTTAATTCGTAAACAGATGTATCTGTTATCATAAATGGATTGCGAACCCAATTAAATTTTTATATCTACTCTATCCACAACAGGATAAGTTAAATATACCACGAATATCCCTAATTTTTTTCTATAAAACGGTCAGAGGATTCGATTCCGGATTTTACTTTTTTTTCAGAGTATAACCAAAATTTTTTTTTTAAAAATTGGTTTTTCACAAAAGTGCCATGGCAAGTGAATGAAAACACAGGTCTAGACCAATAGCATCTCGGAATAAACGCAGATGTTGGAGAATAATTTCATCGAAATAACTATTTCCGGTTCATTGTCGAAAATATGGAGCTTGGTTCGTCCAAGCAACATAATGCGTCTACATACAAACACTTCTGGACCACCCCCATTGATCTCTTTCTGGTGTAAGTGGGATAAAACCGTATCCTTTTGTTGGTGCCAGTTGGCGGGGAATTTTTTTTACTTTTTTGGGTTTTGGGCCAACTTTTTCCCTTTTTATTGTAATCAGTTCGAAAGTACGGGGGTTACCTCGACACATACGAGTTTAATTCGTTCCGAAACCCCGGGCTCGTATCTTGAATTACTCGTATCTCGAAGAAAATTTATACAAAACAATTGAACTACCATTAACCCTTTCCCAACCTAAAAAAATGTCCCCCGGTTTTTTTGTTCGTGGTTTTGAATAAAAAAAACGTATTTAAAAATATCAAATATTTATTGCACAAAAAAAAAAAGAGAATGTAAAGAAATAAATTAGATATCCTCACTGGTTTTTTCCCTTTTCCCGCTTTCACCTGTAGGCCGTTTAGAAAAAAAAACATGTCCGGGGTTTGTTTCTTCCTCCCTCTAAAGAATGTTCCGGAAAAGTTAAAAAAAGTGCCCTTGGTCAGATGCACGACCTGTTGCAATTTTTTCTGGGTTTTTTCCACGAACTGTGAAACTCTCCCCCAAAATTTTCCCCCAAGATCCCCCAAACCCAAACCCGGGAACCGGACTCGTATCTCGAATTTCGTCGTAACTAAAAGAAAAAAACTCACTTGCTCTTCGGCTCAAATCTCGAAAACTCGTATGTTGGGGCACTCTTATGTCGAGGTACCACTGTAAAACGATTCAGTATAGTCAGGATCCATTTTGCTTATTAAAATTTGTGAAATTTACAGTCCATTTAATTATTTTATTTAACATTTGGCCCACTCTCAGAATTTGTAGAAACTGGAATAGTTATAGTACAGGTAAAAATCTTTAGAAAAATAATAACAGTATTTCTAAACAACAAACCAAATGGACCTTCAACACACCTTCCGCACCATATTTTGGGACAAAAAGGGGGTTGGGGGTTAAATATTTAAAAAAAATTTTTTAAAAAAAGGTTTTTTGGGCCCAATTCAGTTTTAAATCACGAAAAATTTTAGTTAAAATTAATTTTTTCCAGTTTCCCCCAATTTCCTATTTTCCCCTTTCTAGTTTGATCATCATTGGTTAAAATACCTGATCCTGATTGAATTGAGATTTTCATGAACAGATTAAATTAATGGCAGGCGGTACAAAGGATGAACCAACATTTTTGTTGCAAATGGACTTCAGAATATCTAAATAGACTGTAATGGAAACCCAAATGGTGTAAGGGGAGTGTGGGGTTAAAAGAAGGGGATTTGGTGTTAATCAAAAACCTTCAGAGAATTCAGATACTTTAAAAGGACATTTGGCACGAATTTTAAAATTACTCCTTGGTAAGGATAATATAGCCAGAGAAGGGGTTTTTTAAAGTACCCCTTTGTGCAAAACTTAAGCAACAATGTAAAAAAATTTAGCAGATACCCAAATAAAAATTCAAAAAAAGGAGGTCTGGAGATCAGTAGAGGGAACACGTAAGTCAGTAGAAACGTCAGCGTATGCAAATATCAGGAAAAAAAACGCCCGGGAAGCGAGGGTTAAGCGACGCAAAACGCGTGATGTTCCGCGCGCTGCTCAACAGTAAAAATGAAATGAAGGACGGAAAACGAAACCACCATATTCTCTGGAAGTGCCAGTGGTCAGTTGGGAAAATATGGCTAAAAAGGGAAATCATCGGGATGACTTCACACGTGGACGAATGATCGGAAAGCTGGAGGAGGGGCGTACTGTCACCAGTGTAGCTGCAGAGTTGGGAATCAACAAAAGTGTCGTTTCGCGCGTTTAAAAGCGTCCCCAAAACCACGGTACAGCTGTTAAAAAGGTTGGTGTGGGTCGCCCGGGGGACAACTGCGGGGGATGCCCGATTTTCACCCCGCAGGCAAAAAAGTTCGACAGCAGTCAGCAAGCCCCATTGCCCCAGAAACTCGGGGCCCAGCAACAGATCGACAAGTGTAGCGGTTTCTGTGACCAACGCCTTTCAAAAAAGGTGGCCTGTTCACCCCCCTCCTAAAGGGCTGCCTCCCGTTAAAAAAGAGGGCCAGAAACCACCGTTTTCACAGGGACAGGGGCAAAAAAACGGGACAACTGATCAATGAAGTCGTGTTTTTCTTTAGGGGATGAGAGTGGGTTTTCAAGTACCAAAGCGATTCTCAACGTGTTTTGATTTGGAAAATCGGGCCCCGGTTTTATCCCAGTAACATCAGGGACACGTTACGGTGGTGCTGGAGTTTTTGGGGTTTGGCATTATGCTGAACGGCAAAACTGGTTCCCCTTTTCGGGGGTCTGAAAACCGGGATCGCGGTTTTGTGGGGGACTTTTTTCCCCCATCTGCATCTTTTTCCGGGGTGCCTTGGCCCCCAGACTTCATCTTTATGGATGACAATGCCGCCCCCACATCGCACTCTTGCTGTTGGGGGCGGGAAAAGGAAATTTATCACTAAAGGGGGTTGCCCAGCGTGCCCCCCGGGATTTCAATCCCATCGAACATGGGGGGATTTTTGGGGGAACCCTTTTGCCCCACGCTCACATCACCCGAGTACAACCAACAACTCAAACAGATGTTGATTGGGGAATGCCCTTTACCTCTAGAAATGTTGAACCAGCTGGTTCTGAGTATGGGAGACGGTCCCAGCAACCATTGTAGTAAGGGGGGGGGCATATACCATTTTAAAGGAACATCTGCTTGTTATTCTTCCTGTTGGATAGACAATCATGTGTCACGATACTATGCACAATAAAGCTTTTTTTTGTTTGTTTCCCCATACCGTATGCGTTGTTTTCCCTTTTTTGGCCGTTTTTGTCATCCTTTACGTACATAATACTCCCCCTCATTTCAGAATTTCATGTCCCCGATGTTTTTTCGTGAAGTTATGGCAAAAAAACCCCCTTTGTTGCTTAAGTTTTGCACCCCTTATAAACAGGTAATTTATTTTAAAAAAACGCCAATTTACTATATGAAAAATTTTTTGCCCTCAGAAATATATCTGTGGCGGTGTGATATCTTTTGAACCAGTACCAAAATCATGGAAGAAAACCGTTTTGGCGTGTTTAAGGTTACGTTTTTCGCGTTGGGAAACAAAAAGGTACCCCCGAACGAATCTTCATTTTTTTCATTGGACCCTCCGTGAAAAGGGAACCGCACCCTTCACGCGCCGCAGTCGTGGCCCCCATCTATCCACCGCAAAAGAAACCAAACCGTCAAACTTGGCGCAAAAAAGGGATTTAAAGGTTCCCCACACAAATGATGCAATAAAAACCGTCACACAAATGGTGAACTAAAAAGCCTTTCCCCGCACAAATTTGACCCCAACTGTTTACATCCTCGCCACGAATATGGTATCGTCTGTTCGCTATTCCCCCAAAACCCGGCTGGCAGGGGGTAGTGGCGGGGTGATATCTATATAACCAGTACCCAACCCCCACGCGAAGACGATCGTTTTGGCGTGATTGGTTAAGTGCTCGCGTTCGGAACGGAAGGTACTAAGAACGAATCTTCATTCCTACATAATTAAAAATTATTGTATCTTTTTTTGAATTGTTATTGTCATATATTCTTACTAAATTATTGAAATCTTTATTGTAATATTTATATAATTAAAACTGGTCCAATGCCCTATTCATTGCAAGGTGGGGCAAGTTGTTGGCTGGAATTCTTTTTCTATTGATTTGACTCCGAGCCAACTGTTTCAAACTGTTTCGAAAGGATAGCAATCCCATATCATTGGGATCCATTTTGCTTATTAAAATTTGTTGAATTTACAGTCTGTGTTTAATTTTTTTAATCAACACCTTCTATGTCCAGTTATATTAACTGGCGCTGCGAATCATTTCTCAGACTGAAATGACTGAAGTATAGAGAACATGACTCTATTGTTGAAATAGTTCAGTCTTTGTCTTGACACGCCTGAAAAATAGTGCCGAGATGGGCGGGGCCCCTTTTTAAGCAGGTTCAAAACAACGACCGAAATTTACCAAAAATGCAAGGGCCAGTTGTCTGGTTACAGTAAACCATGATACCTATCGTTCTGTTACCATAAGCAATTTTTGTGTAGTGTTACTCGATGTCTGGTTATTACATCTTTTCACCTGCAGAATGATATATCTGACATCACTTGCTGTTGTTTTTTGCAACCGACCACCCCGTCAACCTTTATTAGAGCCATATTTATCCTTTGAGAGACTTTCTAAACTCTTCAAAATACACTTTTGTCAATTTTAAACTATTGTGCAAAACTCATCAAACTACTTCATACTTCGAGATTGTTTATCATTTTACTGGTGTAAAAGTATCCTGATGGTTTATTGTTATGATTTTGAACGTACGATTTCTCTTCCACTTGCTGAGGATTGTCTGAGGATGTGTCTTTCCTCTTACTTTTTATGTTGACTCGGCACTGAGAACGAATTCCACTTCTTTGCGGGCCATGAGCCCCTGTCCCTCCCGCTATCGTAGTGTTGATATTTGCACATGCATCCCCTTTCTACTGAGCCTCATTTTACTATACCGGTTGCAAAAAATTTTCAACAATTTCATGATTGCATGTCTATAAATGCATTTGTTGCTTAAGTTTTGCACGCTTTTATATATTCATGTTTATAAATTAGGGATAGTTCAGAATCCCAAAACGAATTTGGGCTAAAAAATTAACCCTTTTGAATGAATCCCGACAAAATCTTCAACAAAAAAATATGCAAAGGGAAAACCCCCAGATGGCAAGATAGATCGTCCTGGCGAGAGTGTAAAAAAAAGATACAAAGGGAAAGGTGGGGAAAGAAGAAAAAATTTTTCAAGCATTTTTTTAAGCCACTCCCGTGACATAACCGAATAGTTATAACACAGTTGAAGCCTGAGGATGTTTCTTTATGTTGTAAAATTATCAGCCACCCAGAATGCTGGCGTACGCGGATGGAAGTATCTGAGGAACTTTAATTGCACAAAGTATCATGTCTGCGCTTTGATAACGATTTCAGGATGACGAAAATAGCAGTAGTTGTGTGTGTGTGTGTGTTACAATACAGGTCACCCCGAGTTATAATTCCAAAAAAATTTTATATTTGGCAAAAACCCAAAAAAACAGACAAACATAGTATCCGCTTGTCTCTTCAGATATTCAGCCATGGGGTTTGATAGGCCAGGGGGGTTTTTTGGACATATTGGCCCCCCGGGTTTTCAGCCTCAGATGCGTTCCACTCACAGCAACTCACTGTCTCCAGCGGTTAACCTGGAGCAGAGAACAAGCAATGCATATGTGCGTGTTTGTGTGTGTGCAGACATTGTCCCATTTTCCGACGAGTCTGGGCTTAGCTTGAAATCTGATTCACATTGGACTTTTATATGGAAAAATCCAGGTACCCCTAAAACCCGCCAAAACATCACCGATCACCCTTATCACCCCCAAATGTAAGATTACTCGTTTGTAAGTTCAAATAGGAACCATAAGATGCCAAACAATTAGGGACATCCTTCTGAAACAACATTTAATTTCTTTAGGTGTGCCATGAGTACAGAAATTGTGTTTATGGATGATAACACCCGTCTTAAACAAGCAAAGTATCGTAAGCGAATGCATTCAATCTGAGTTTATAACCACCATAGATTGGCCAGAATTCTCACCTGGCTTGAATATGGCTAGCATGTGCGGCACATGCTTGTTCAACAAGTTTCATCCTATCAACCACGTCCTACATGAATACCGGAGTTTCGGAAAGCATTATTTGCTCTGAGGGTAGTAATATTCCCCAAGATTTTCTGGGTAATTTGATACTCAGCATGCCTAGTTGGTGCACGGACTGTATTTCATCAAATACGAAACATAAAATGCTTTAATTATCATACTAACCATGTAAAATTAAGTTTTTGTAAACGTAATTTCTGTAATTGCTCCAATGAGCAAAAATCGTTGTTTTTATGAATGATATCCCACATACACCACTTTTTTTGTTCGTCATCATTAATTTAACCCTCTGACCGGAACATCAATTTTTTTGCCGTTCTTAGTGACATCAGTCTGACAGACCGGTGCGCAAATTTTTTTGAATTTTATTACCTTAAGGACTGTTTTAAATGTCCTTATTGCTCATGAAATTGAGGTACACTATATTAATATATTTTTATCACAAGAATTATGACTAGTATTTTTATAAAAACTGATTATAAATTATTTATATTTATATAAAAATAATAATACGAAAAACCTATAGGAATATCCGTCTCATAGATGGTGATAGATAAGAAAAATCGTACATATCGTGATTTGAAAAGAATCGCCAAGTACCACCACGTGATCGTCTAACTGGGTAGAGTCCAGTTGAAGATGTCAATGTAGCCCACCCCAAAAATCACAGCACAGCATTATCTACGGGCATCATAGCAAATTATCCCCGTCTGAGAGACGGCTCTGGGCAGAGAGTTAATAAATTAGCTTAATGAATAGTTTGTTATGTGTTTCTGAACATTTATTTCCTGCAGCTGACATTAGCCTTAATTTATGGAAATGATTGTATATTTATATATGCATAGATACACACACACACATATATATATATATATATTGTAAATATCTCTAACTTTGGTGAGATTTTTTTTAACATTTGCATTTTTTTCTGTAGAAAATCCGATAATTTGTGATTGTTCTATCCGTTGGTACGTGACGAGATATAAAGGCACTTTGAAAGGAAATTGTGGTGGACCAGAAGACAAGAAAGGAAGATCATTTCAAAGTCTAACAACAAAAGATTTCTCATATTGTGATTAGATCATTCTGAAAGATTGACAATTTTCTTAAAACAAATGCTGTGCAAAATGTTAATAATGTTTCAATTACATAAGCAACTTATTTGAGTGATTGTTTGAATTTTTTTTTATAATGAATCTTAACTTGTGTGTTTTAAAATTATTAATAAACAAAATATAAAATTGTACTTGATTTAATTTATTATATAGTAATAAATTTTTTTCTAATGAATAGTCGTAATATCTCTTTTAAAATGATTTTGATTCATCTCATAATATTATTTATTTTATATATATATTTTAAAAGCTAACGATGAAATTGGAGTGAGTGAATATGAATGTCACACCATTTAGCTACTCGAGGGTTTTAGGTGACTGAAATAGTAAAATTGAAACATGGTCAAGTGAGGGGGACAGCGCCTAAGCTTGAACCTCCTCACCTAACTTCCAAACCAAAGGGAGAAGGTTTGAGCCTCGACATAGTTAACGTTTTGGGCCCCGGGTAAAACCAGGGGTTTATAGGTTCAAAAACCTAAGAAACCCGGGAAAAAAACCCTTTATTTTGGCCAATTAGGTTCCCCTTTACCAAAAAAAGGTTTGGGAACAATTGTGATTGTGAAATTTCTACTCATTGGAACTAAATACAATTGGGAGAACAAATTAATCAAACAGAGCTTTAAGAATTAGTATGAAAGAAAATGAGTCAGGTTTATATACTTTCTGTCTTAACAGTACACAAAACATAATCAAAAAGTGCATTGTCAGCTTAAAATTAAAGGATTGCAAAGGGAAAAAAACGGGAAACCCGAAAATGTACCTCCCGGATATTTGGATTTTAAAATTTTGCAATTTATTTTGATTGTTTATTAAACCTCACACTTCAATTAAACATGAAAACTTTAAGAAATCAATTAATTTTCGGGGTCTTTTTTAATTTTCCGGGGGCCCCTTGCACTTAAATTTGTCCCCCGCCCCACCCCATTTCCCCCCCCTCCTTCAGCCTTTCATTGTTTTAGGCGGGGATTTTCCCCCTTAAATCTTTCCCCTTTTTTTGTTTTTTACTTTTGGGGATATTTTTCAATTTACCACCTACAGAACCCCCCCGTGCCCGGGAATTTAAAAAACCGGTAGTAAAAGGTAAGGATAAAAATTTTTAAATTTTTGTTATTTTTACCTCACATCATCACGGGATCCCCCCGCCAACCCCCCTTTTTTTAAAAAATTGGGAACAGAAAATTTAAAAATGAAATAGTTTGAAATTACAGTGAGGGGGAAATAAATGACGAAATTTGGAGAATTTTAGGACCCCCCTTTAAAAACCTCTTTTTGGGCCCCCGCCATATCCAAAAAAAGGGTTGAAGACCTTTTCCCGGCCCCCCTATAATCCTGCCCCCCCCTTCCAAAAGGGTTACGTTACACTATTTCAAAGGTATTACGGGTACGAACTGTTTTCAACTCGTTAATTAAAAATTTTCATTTTTTTAATCTCACTATATTTTTTATTTTTTAGACATCCTTATTCTTCTTTGGGATCCACCGTTATATTGGACAAAAAAGATTTTTTTTTTTCCTTTTGAAATAATTTGGAACCCAAAAAGCGAAAAATGGTTTTTTAAAAGGTTTTTTAATTAAAAAATTAAAAATTGGGGAAGGATAAAAAATATTTAAAAAAATTTTCGGCAAAATTTAACTTAGAATAACCTTTTTTCAAAATGATCCCCTTTTTTGGAAAAAATGCTTCATTATAATAATTTTTTGCCTGTATATAACTCAGCCCACTATACAGGGGCCCTCAACTATGAGTTTTGAAAAATTCACATTTTTTTTTAGAGTTTCCATAAATTTGAAATAAATTATAGGCTTTTTTTTTTCTTAAAATTTCCCCTCTCGTTGTCGTAAAATATGGAAAACCCATTTTAAGTTATATATTTAAAAAATTTAGCTGAGACTCTTGAGGGGTTTCGAGTTATATACAACAAAAATATTATTATAATGGGCTTTTTTCAAAAAAGGAGAATTTTTTTGAAAATGGTCATTCTTTTACTTAAATTTTTTGTTGTAATACTATTTTAAAAACAATTTTATATAATTTTAATCTAAGTGATCCCTTAAATATCATAAATATTTTTCCTTTTCTTACTTTTTAAAAAAATCATGTTTCCCGGAACGTAGTCGGATCCCTTTAATTCCAAAAATCATTAGTAACTTCATTATAAGCCTTTTTAAGGTTTATTTTTAAAATGCATAGCCGCATCAAACTTTTAAACTTTTTTTTTTTTTCCATAGTAGACACTTTTTCAATCTTTACCTCTTAGAGGAATAACTTCACCGGATTCCCGGGCCCGGGTACGTTAGCTGTAACCCCAATTTCCCCTTTTTCCCCCTCCCCCACGGTTTTAGTGTGCTCCAGCGAAACTTGTAATTTTTAACCTCTATCAAAAGGTGAAGACAACCTCTGAACAAACACGCTTTTTCCAGACTTCCATAGAATTTTTTGTTTATCTTAGGGATGGGTCGCATAAGAACTGAAAGAGGAGGTTTCTTCAGGAAATGTGTTTTTTAAAGGTGTTTTTAAACTGGGGGGCGGAGCAAAAAAAATTTTGGGTTTAAAAATAATTTTTTGCAATAAAAGTAAAACAAATTTTTCGACAAAAAAAAATACACATTTTGAATATATTTTTTATAAATCTGGTGATCATAAAAAATAAGATACCACTTCAAAGGGTAAATTAGCATTTTTATTTTAAAACCAAATAAAAAGGCATTTTTTTTTTTACTGTAATCCCCGATGAGGGGAAATTTTTTTAATTTCGTTTCTTTTAACCCCCAAAAAAACTTTCTTTTATTTATCATATTTGACCTTCAAACTTATTGGTATTTTACACTTCGTCTTTTTTTTTTTTGGAAGGTTTTAAAAAAATTTTTCTGTTGCTTTTTTCCCTGTAGGGAAAGAGTTTTTAAAGATATATGGGTAAATTTTTGAGATTTTAAGTTATTTTTGGGGGAAAAGTATTTTATAAAAAAATTTTAAAAATATAAGTTAATAAAAAGTTTTATGAAATTATTTTTTTGAGCATGCCCACTTTCCCCATAAAAAATTTGGTGGTTTTGATTTCGGTTTGATTTTTTATGGTTTTTAAATGTAAAAAGAGAGGGAAAATTAAAAAAAGGGCAAGGGATCTGTGTTTTTATTGAAGGAAAATTTGGGAAAACCAAACAAGCAATTGAAGAAAACCTTGAAAAATGGGTATTAAAACAAGATAGCGAAAGAAAAAAGGGAAAAAAATGATAATGAAACGGAGTTGGAAATTTAAATTTTTAAATG
This sequence comes from Trichonephila inaurata madagascariensis, assembly GCA_019973955.1. Classification (NCBI taxonomy): domain Eukaryota; kingdom Metazoa; phylum Arthropoda; class Arachnida; order Araneae; family Nephilidae; genus Trichonephila; species Trichonephila inaurata. The sequence goes on from BMAV01005115.1 coordinate 15,543, forward strand.
TGCCCAAAAAAACTCTATGAAGCCCTTTCGGCCCCTCGCCTTTTCGAAAAAACACAAAAAAAGAAAAAATTCAAAAAGCCATTTTAGATCATCAAACTTAAAAAAAACCACAATAACGGAACAAAATAATGAAAAGTTTTTCCTGCAAATAAATAAAATTTTCCCGATTGTTAGGGAAAAATGTCTTGATTTATTTTTCCCATTAAAAAAAGGGAAATTTGGGAAAATTTTCTTTTGTTTTTTTTGGATTTTTTTAAAATTTTCAAAAAAAATTGAAAAGTCCTTTAAAGTAAATAAGTATATTTTTTCTTTATTAAAATTTTACCAATTTTTTTTTTAAAGTGTAAAAAAAAATTAAAAATAAATTATAGTTTTTAAAAAAAAAAAAACACGCTTTTTTTTTGAATCAAGTTAAAAAATAAAAAAAAAAATATATATATTATTTAAAAATAAAAAAATACACAAAATTTATTACTTATTTTGGGTTTTTGAATTTTCGGGGTTTTTAAAAATGATCGTTTATTTAGCACCAAAAATGCCCTTATTATTGTTTTTAATATATTAATTCTTTTGGGGGGGAAAAAAAATTATGATTGAAAATTGGGGCACCAGTAGTGAAAGTTTGAGAACCCAGACTTAAAACCCTTCCTTTTACTCAAACATGCTTTCCCCCTTGCAAAAAACTTTTAAAAAATTAGTTCGGAACCGTGATTTGGCAAAAAACGTATAAATGGATAATATTTTGGGGTATTTTGTGTCACTTAGATTTGGGAAAAAGCATATAAAAAATTTTTTTAAGAATGGATTAAATAAAAAAATTTTTTAAGTAAATATTTTATAAAAAAAGAACATAAAATGACCCATTTTTAAAATATTCTTCTTTTTTTAAAAAAGCTTCTATTTAAAAATAATATTTTGCCTGTATATATTTTTACCCTGTACAAAAGGGTCAACTAAATTTTTTAAATATTTAACTTAGAAGTGGGGTTTTTCCAGTTTTACACAAAGGGGGGGAAATTTTAAGAAAAACGGATAATTTTTTTCAAGGGGAATTTAAACTCTTTAAAATAAAGTGAATTTTTTAAAAACCCAGTTCAGACCCCTGGGGAAGTTTTACTTTATATTTTTGGAAAAAATTATTATTTTTAAAATTTTTAAAACAACATTTTGAAAAAAAAAATACAAGTTAATTTTTTTAAAAATTGTGTTTCAATAATTTTTTTTTCAAATGTCCTTAAAAAAATTTTTTTAATGTATTTAATTTTTACACTAAATATCATAAAATTATCCCCTTTTTTAAAACCGGTTCCCAAAAGAATCGGACCCAAATGAATTTAATTGAGTGCTCTTTAGTGGAATATTGATAAATATTGTAAAAATATACCGTAATTAAAAAATATCTTACAAATTATTCTTCTCGAAAGCTACCACCTAAAGAAAATAAATAATTTCTTCCCTAATGTATACATGGTGTACCTTTTTTTTGTTCCTAAAATTTAAAATTTCTATGACTATAAATTTTTATGCCTAATAAATTGCTGCTTTTTTGAACGCTGACTGGCAACGCTAACTAATAAGTCTATTTTATTTCTATTTATCTTTACAGTAATTCAAAATCTAAACTCGTTGATAAAAAAAATTTTTTTTTTATTTTCAAACTATCACTTCAGAATATTTGCGTTACATTACAGAGATATTCGAACATAATTCATTTCTTTTGCTGTAATTTTTTAAGCAATCTGGTAATTTTAAGAAGATTTATAGTGCTTATTACAAATCAATTTTTGTTTCTAACCGATATAAATTAATTAATTTCTTTTTAGGAACTCAATAGCATGAAGTGACTCAAAATTCAGTGATAAATATAATTAACTTGCTAAAAACTAATTATTGGGTAATATTAATATAGTGAAAACCTGAAGTTTTTGCAAAAATTATTTCAGACATTTTAGTAGTGAATTAATGTCAAAAACTTAGAGTTCATTTTCTCAAATAAATAGTATTACAACAAGAGATATATAAAACCATTTTGAAATAACAGACAGTTTGGTATGAATACACAAAATGGCTGAAAAATGAATTATAGATCAAAATAATCATAAGTTATAAATTCAAGAACGTGGTTACTGCCGTATCAGTCGTGTCAAAGAAACCGAGCCCCCAAGCTAGAAGAGCCTCAACATGTGTAAACAAAAAATTCTAAAATGTTAAGGAGGCTCCAAAAAGAGCCATGAAGAACTATTGATACAGGATCCGCTCAATACTACTATTGAGTGGATCCTGTATCAATAGTTCGATTATCAATAGTATCAATAGTTGCCAGTGTATAAATTCATTACATTTTCTGCAAAATACTAAAGACACTTGATTATTTATTCTGAACGGAAAGCGGAAAACCCCGGATAACAAAATCGCCATATAAGCCTTTACATGTACGAAATTGAAAAAAAAAATCACGCAATATTTAAAAAGTCATTGCTTATTTAATTTATAACTGATTCAAATATGAAAATAAAATCGTAACCATTGTATTTTCAAAAACTCAACGCCACGTCGTAGATTTATCGAGATTTTCTATCACGTGTAGTTGCAGTCTTCTGGATGGGCAAATCATAGTCCACGAGTTTGTTGTAATCCGCTTAGAAGTTCTATTTCCTAACTCACAGATTTTAAAACAATGTTACATGAATTTCGAATTTCTATTTTAGAAAAAAAAATATTTTAAAGGTGCGCAATTTTTTCCATGCACAAACTTTGCACAGAAATTTAAGTACTTCTTTGCATACGCAAAATATGGTCATGAAAGATGAATACAGGAATTATTACAAAAACTTTCAAGCGGCAAATAATGAAAGTAACCTGGTTGCACGGAAGCAGGACTGCCCCGAACACAAACGCACCTAAAACATATCAATAAAGCCCAGGATGGACAAAAGCGCGTGATGTCCTTTACAGTTCGAAAGCGAACTTCACACAAATAGTTTCGAAAGCCATCGAACAATCTGCCAAATCTTTTGACTTAATAAAAAGAAAATTAAGATATTGTCCACTGTGTATATACACAGAAAGGATCGATTAAATCAGCCCATTGTTAACATTAGGACGAATAATTTTTGAAATAGATAATGCAAAATCTTGGATGATCAAGGGTCAAAAACTAAACCAAACAATAAACCCTCTGATCACAATTACGACTACTCGCATTCACAGGTCTGTGTATGTGTGCATGTATGTGTGTGTGAGAGAGGGTGAGTGTTGAGAAATTTACAGGGTGCGTTACACGCCGAATATAAAAATGATAGCTTTAAATATAAAGAAAAGATGAGTATATAAAAATTAGATTTTTACATATGCATTTGTCCTCCTCTTGTAATTTTTTTTGTACCTTCAAACAACCGCATATTCCTCTATCGTTTTGAATTTAATTTTGAGCAATTTAATTTGCTTTATATGTTTTATTCATAAAAACAGCATAGAAAAGCATAGGAATACAAGCATAGAAAACATTCTACACAAGTACAAAAATAGGACTTCCGTAGCTTCATCCGATTCATGTATAAAAGTCATATTTTTCCTAAAGCACTGAGGTATGAGTATACGCATAAGGCCTTATAGAAAATACTTAGAATCAATCATACTTTTGAACTTTATTTTTATTTTTTAGTGAAGGGCTTGAAAAATATGATGCAAACCTTTTGATAATTTCTTAACCCTTCTTTGAATCTTTTAAGAAAATATTTTGAATATAGTACAATGAAAATAAACGGAGGTTCAGTATAATGAAAAATTAATTGCCGAAAACCATTTTTTTTCATAAATTGTATTTAAATAAAATATCATATTTGGTAATTAGTTACATAAGTTTTTTTTTTTGAGTAACTCTTAATTTAGATTCGGAATATCGTTTATATCTTAAAAGAGTGTCAAAATGCTGATTCAGAAGTCGAATATATATATATATATATATTGCTTATCTACAGACAGGTGTCAGCACTTGAAATTTTCAAATATGATATTTTTTCCTCAAATAGTTTTCAAAAAAAATTACAAATCACCATTTTCTTATCTTTAATCTCTGAACAACTTCAGTTACAGACTTAACCAAATGAAAAATTACTTTTATCTTCACTTTTATAAATCTGCATCTACCTCTAAATCACAGAATAACCCATTCCAAATTCTTATAAACTCTTCATATTTATCCTAGATCAACAACAGGTCTGGCATTGCTGATCTTCCAGACGTAGTGTAATAATACTAGCAGCAATAATGTGGTTTCCTTTTGTTTGTGTTTCCTTGTTCTTGATTACTGCTGTTAAAGCCCGCGAAGATCCATACACAATATGTCCTGAACCTGATAGTATATCACCCTGCATGTGTGAAAAGAAATACCTAGGCATTCCAATGGCAGTCATTGTATGTAAGAATATTCTAACTCAAACTACGCTGCAAGAAATATTAGATAAAAGTGGAGATTTCCCTTTCAGAAGTGCCATTATTCAGGATTCATCTTTCCAGTACATACCCCACGAAGTGTTTCTGAAAAATCATTATGTTTACTTAACTATCAAAAATTGCACACTTGTTGAGATCCTGGACGATGAACTTAGAGGAATTGCTCCTCTGAAACACTTGAATTTGTGGGACTTGAAAATTCAGAAGAAACTTACCTTCAAGAATTTCTCGAATTTGAAGAGAATGACTCTACTAGATGTACAGAACACTGAATACAAGAAAGTAAAGCATAGTGATATGGAATGGCTTTCACGTGAATTGGAGAGTATTAGTTTCGTAAATACAAAGACTCTACGCATAGAGCCGAATGCTTTTAAGGAATTCAAAAAATTAAACACTTTGAGACTTCTAAAGAATGATATCAAAAGCATACAGTCCAATATGTTTCCAGAGAATTTGGTGACGCTGATTTTAAAGTAAGTCAAAATTTCTTTTGTTTTTTTATGAATATTGTAACTACATTTAAACTCTACCTTCCCTTGACCATTAGTGACAGCAAGTGGGCACTACTTGTTCTTTTGAGAAGGGGGAACTGGTTCTTTCCTTCCTTCTGCCCTGGATCGCCCCCGAAGAAAGACGTGTACACGTCGAGGTGAGGAATGCCTGTTTCCCTTCTTTAGTCTTAAGATTATTTTCTGTAACTACTTAATAGATGTGTGTTGTTTTATTAAGTGACCCCTTGTGTTGTGGAACGTAAGAAAATTAAAATAAGATTTGTTCCTGTATTGGAAAGCCTTCTTTATTCAATGCATTGAAGACATGACATGGGTGATTGTCATAGTGGTGCTCAACATTTAACTTGACCGGAATCCAAAATGTTGACCCAACGTTTCCTTGAGCGGACATGTTTCTTTTCTTCGACTAACCGACCACGTGTATGGAAATTTTAGTGTGTGGCCCTGACACTCCCCCATGTCATGATATGAAGAATTGATGTACTTCAAAGCATCTTCACAGTAAAAACTAATGATATATATAGTTTTTAAAAAGTAATGATATACTATATTTTTAATGTTCAATTCATCACCATGTATAATTGTTAAAAATTTGCATGCTTATGCTATACAGTAATATCCCAAACTTACGTGATAGGTGGGTCTGAGAGATAGCCACGTATGTCGGGGAATGATTTCACATATAAACACATCTGGGTTATTTTTAATGGGGTCCGGAGACGCGAAAGAAAATATTTTAGGAAAAAAAGTATTTAACAAAATCTTAGATAACACAAATTCAAAACCGCAAATCGTTGTTGATTTGATGTAGAAGATTTCATAAAAGGTAACAAGGGAGTATGCCGGCGCAAAAAAATTTTTTCCCCGAAAAATTTCCTCGTTGTAGGCTAATTTTTTTTATTCTTTGTTCTGTTGAAAATATTCTCTCATCGTAATTTCTAAAATTTTTTTTGTAATCTTTTTTCAATTAAACTGAGGCCTCCCGTCAAATTCTCAACATTTATTCAATCTTCTGATTGAACTGGGTCTAAAGACTCAAGTTCTTCAATGTCTTGCTCATGCATTTCTATGAAGTCATTCATTGTCAGCTCCTGATTGTGGGAATCCATTTCAAAATTTATTTACCTGGCAAGATCGACAACTTCTTCAATCATATTAGTAATTTCACCAATTTCAATTTTTTTTTTCAAACAAAAGAAGAATCGACGAGATTTGAAAAGTGCGTAACTCTGGGTTCACGTTAGTCGGAGTAGCGTAAGTCGAAGCATTATTGTACACAAATTCGTGTAAATTTAGCAGAAACGGACCATAATCTCTCGTTTATGGCCTTTTGTAGGTTCATACATGCTTTTCTAAGTATTTGATGATATTCTATGACAGGGATGGCGAACCACTGGCACGAGTATTTTGGGCACGCCACCGATCAAATCGGTTTGCATTTTAACTCAAAATAAAAAAGTTCAGCAGGAAGTATTACGTACTGTAACGTCGTCAGTAGTTAGAAAACAAGAAAATTTGTCACAGCCTCATTTTAAAATTAAAACAGTATTTAATAGCTCCATATGTTACTAAAAAGTCCAATAAATATGCCGCCGGGCGGACAGTCTTTTTTACTGGAGGTCAATCCTTATTCCGAAAGGCACTCGACAATCCCCTTTCTTTTCCCGGCTCCTCTCCAGTTTACTCCATGGTTCTCTGTTTCCATCCAGGGCTCTCTCCAAGTTTCTTTCCTCTCCGTCCAAGTTTTTCTCTCTCTCTCTCCTCAAAATCCACCCCTTTTAAACATCAGGAGCGGGTCCACAACACGCCCCTCGTCTTCCTCATTGGCAGGCCAAAAAGGTTTTGCCCTCGTACCCGGCCACTTTCGTCTCCCATTTGCGCGGGAAACACAAACACATTCCCCCGTCTGTCTGGAATCCAAAAGGGGGCCATATTCTCATCCAACTTCTGAAACTCCCATTCATTTACCACCTGGGCCTCATAGCCCCCATTCTCTAGGCACCGACTTTCATACAGGCTTCGCCTATTCAGGACTTTCATACAGGAATCCTATTGTCACCGGATTCTTTAGCCATTTAAATTCCAGACCCAATGTCTGCGCTTGTCCGAGGCCAGACAACAAACAATGACCCCATGGCCACCTGTTTTGTCACCCAACGTCTGTTTGGGGCCATAAAACTTCAGATGAATAGATGGGTGAGGTTCACCCTAATCGAAGACGCGAATCCCGAGTAATCGGTCGCAGTTTTCATAGATTTTTCCGATTCAAAAAAAATCGGAAACTTTCAA
>BMAV01005116.1:0-54065 GCA_019973955.1 Trichonephila inaurata madagascariensis
TCCGGTTTTAATCAGAAGATGTTATTGGCCCTTTTGTTATCTCAATACCCTTTTATTTCCCTATCTCTAAAAGTCACGTGGAATTTTTTCCAAATTTTATAATATATTTTTTACTAAAAGGACTTTCTCCTATGGATAGCTTTTTGATGCATAAAGTTTGACTCCTTCCTGCTTAGTTCCCTTTTTTTTTTGCGCAACCCCAAAGGCCCCGGTTTTGGGTCCCCCCATATTTTTTTTTCTTTGCCGCAAATCCCGGTTTCTTTTCCATCCATTTGGTGCAAACCGTATATTTGTATCTTGATTTGTTTTTGAATTATTCATTTTTAAAGTTCGTCTCGACTTTTGAATCACCTGGTACTTATTTATGCTTATCTCCCTCTATTTGTATGTTTCTGTGAAAGAACGAAATTTGTAGAATGACTGTTTTCTCCGGTGAACGTCGACATTCACATTGTTGCTTGGTGGGTGTCAAAACATTTGCTGAATATCTTTATTTCTCTCTTACACTATCATATGTCGGCATTCATCGTGCACATATTGTGAATGTGGAACAAATATATTTTTGTTGCGTTTTTAAATAATACTTCATAATTAAAACATATTATGATATATGTGGTGATAGTGATGATGGTGGCGGGTCTATGAAGAATAAAAGAATACCATAATTTGACAGCTGCGATCTGTGTGATGTTGTTTTTCATAGTGTAAAGATTTGGGTAAGGTCTTTTTTATCGTTGATTTCACAAATCTAATCTACTTTGTTGGGGTTTCCTTTACGATGGTGTCTTGCAATTGCATTTACATCAGGGAGATTTTTTGTTCAAAGGTTCCATCATTTAAGTCTGACAAACTATCCGCTATTTCTTTAACCGGGATGCCGTCGTGAGCTAACACTCATTTCAGAGGGCATAACTTGTCTATTTTTTCCAACTCCCTTAGTCAGTAAAGATTAACGAGTTTGTCTTTGGTGATCACAACGAACTGCTTCTAGAGCTGCCCTGGGATCACAAAAAAATTATTATTTCACTGTGCTTTCTTACGTTATCAAGGGAAAGGTATTCAACTTAAGCGAAATTGATTGCTCTCATTTCTCTGGTAAAATTTTAGAAAAAACAATCTGACACCCGAATGCTTCATGATTGACATTAGGCGGACAAAGGGGCCCCCCCCTCCAGTTGCATATTCTCATCAGCGACCCCAAATAAAAGTGAAAAAAGTTGCCTTCTGCATTACGATGATTATCTGCATGCCCATTTCAGAAGTTGCAGCGAACCTTTTTTTGAGCACGGCAATGAAATTAGTGTTTATGGGAGGGTTTAAATATGGGGTCCCCTGGGAAAATAAAAGGATGTTGTGCTCAAGGTCGATCTTTTGTCTAATGTCAGAATCGAATTGTAGAATTGATCATATTTTTAGTCTAGATTTTTTGGGCAATTTTCAAAGGTTCGTCATGAAATGTGGTCTACGTCGTTGCATCGGAACTTATTGGGGGTGATTATGTATCTTAAAAAAGGGGAAAAAACCTAATAATAACTTTTAAAAAAACGTGGAACTTAAAATGAACAGTAGATTCTAACTAAGAAAAGAAAATAAGACCAATAGTAAACTTGGTTATGTGTTGATTATCTTTTTTTACCAAAATTTAAATTTAGCATTTTTTGACAAAGTCCTTTACTTGTATTGGCCTCACTTCGGGGGAAACCTCCTCCTCATCTGATAGCCCTATCTGGGGAAAGGGTGATTGTGACCTATACCAGGATTCACAAAGTGGTTCGCCCCCGGGGGTTTTGACGACCTCAAGGGGCCCCGTCAGCAAAAAAAATTTGGGGGTAATGGGTGTAAGTGGAGGTCTACTAGATTTTGGCTCTCAAAAACTGATCGGCCAAATTTTAAAAAAATTTAATCAATGGAAACCCAAATTTATTATTTAGAATTTATTTACTAAATTTAATGAGGTTTTTGCCCCACAAGGTTAGCATATTTTTTAAAAGGGAAATTTCGGTTTCCTAGAGTTAAACTAAAGAATATAATACTGGAGTTCGGACTTTCCAAATTAACCCAGACAATCTGTCAGCAGTTTAACCCTACGTTCAGCATTTAACTGCCTTTATTCAGTTTTTGAAACCAGGTTTTGAATGCTTTACTATGGTAATACCACAGAAACAATGTATTTATATGGTCATATTGAAAAAAATGTGACATGACAACTGGACTGATCGGGATATGCACCAATGAAGATTTTAAAAGTTTAAAACGGATGCCAAATTTGGCTTTAAAAGGCAAACCTGTTATTTGCCCCGGGAATATGGAATATCTTGAGGAAGTGTTTTAATTATTTTTCCTAGAAAGGGAAGGGTTTCAGCGCAGTTGCCAATCTCCAGAAAAAAAAACTAGACCCTACTAACAGAGGAGATTTAGGTTAAACCTGACAAGATTGATACTAAATTTTGAAAATTTGTTATTGTAAGTTCATCCCTCCATTAAAATCAATTGTGTTGTTTTTTTGGTTTATTTTATTTAACAGTTATTTTTTGTATTAATTAACTTTAATTTAATTAATTAACATATGGTTTTAAACTTTTAACTTTTACATTAGTTAAAAATTTTTAATTTTTTTTAAAGTAGTAGTAGTGAGTATGCCAAATGTCAAAAAGACATTTAAGTTGATAAATTTCAAAAAATGCAATATTATTTAAGCAGGGGTCTACCCGATCCTGAAAAAACATGGCAAGGGGTCTATGAGAAAAAAAAGTTTGGGAACCTCTGACCAGACTAAAAATGACAAATAATTTTTTTAAACCAAAGATAATATTCCAAGACAAGTAAATTAAAATGGGAAATTGTGAGTGATATAACGGGGTTCAAAACCCTATGTGAATAAGCGCCCAAAACCCTAATAGCTTAACTTTTTCTCAACTTATCTTAGAATCAAAACCTTCATTTATTCTAATAGTTAAAGTCCGAAAAGTCGGGAGTTTAAATTCTGATCCTTACCGTAACAACACTGCTTTCAGCAACTCAGCTCCTTTTCCTTCTACTCCACGGTTGATAAACTTCAACTATATATATACTAGCTAATCTACATATCAAGGTTTCTTCTTGAGAGGAATGGCTGTGAAATAATGTGATTTGCTGGCCTAAAGATTCCCCAAGAGAAATTCTCGTAAAGCGCCGTCACAACTTTAACAACTGCATTCAGTTATGGAATACTTATTTTTGGCTTCTTGTTTAAACCTTCACCAGAACACGTTTATGATTGTCAACATACACCGATTGTAATCCGATTATATAAAAGTATAATCAATTATTCGATCTTACACCCGGGCATTTGGTATGTGTTGAAATTTGGGCATTCACAGTAACATATACATCAAAGAAAAACATTATTTCTTGTATTAAAGAAAGGATAATTTATTTAAGATTTCATTCGCAGTCCGGGGATAGCAATTTCTTGAAACTTTTTAATCTACTAAAATACGGCCACTATGTAAAAAAAAAGAAGAAAAAAAAAGAAGAAAAAATTATTTTAATGTTTTTGTCGAAACTCAACCTTTTTCTCTAATGTAATTTCTAAAATGAGAATATATATAAATATTGCTCCTTTTTAATGAATTGGGAAGATGTGATCTTTATTTTCTGTAAAGTTAATTTTTCGGCTAGTCTAGTGATACTATAAAAAATAAATACTTTTATACATTAGAATATCCAATGTATATTTTGTTCTCACAGTCACATTTTCTCCATTTTTTAAAAACTAATTTATGTTTTATGATAACTTGTGTGCTGTGTTTGTTTCAAGTAGCAGGGATAAAAACATTTTCTCAAAAGATGAAAAATTATTCCAATGATAAAAATGAAATGAAAAGACATTTTTGTATTTGTTGTTGTTACTTATCCTTCTAGTTATAAATGGAGCCATTAAAATCTGAAAAGAAAGGGACTATTTTTCCTTTACTTCTTCGTGTGGAAGAATATATTAAATGTTCGTATAAATGCTTTAATACCAGTTTCCTAGTTTCTTTTCCGAACGCGACAGACTTTTAAAAGGATTCTATTAATAAGCAAAAATGAATATATTATGAAATATTTGTCGGCTGTAATTCCACCAAGCACTCTATTTCTGGGATAATGAAAACGAGGTTTTATTTCATTTTAAATTGCATTCATTGCTAGAGGTTTGTCTGCAACCCCTAAATTAAGCTTGAAAACAAGTTTCAATTCTCTTAAATTCATTGACGTAATGTGAAAAACTAACATAAATGTTTTACTTAAACTGACGTAGTTACTAAATTAACATCAATCAATTGTACAATATCAACTAATACACAGTAAAATTCTTGATCGAATATCCTTAAATCAATCTTTTTGCATGTATTACTTGTGAAATTTTGATTCCAAGAAATTAATTTTATAAAATATTATTGTTTTATTTCTGGGGCCTTTAAACCTCCAGTAGGTGAGCTCCTAAGGGTTCCCTTGATAGGTACCTCTCAGATGCATCATCTCATACTTACGCTTGAAAAGATGATTCACTTCTTTTATTGGTGATATTTGACATTAATATATTTGACATAAAATAATATTTAAGATATAATCAGAAATTACAATATTTAAACAAAAAAAGAGCAACAAAAAGGTAATGATTTGTTATCAGTGTGTCACCAATTTTTACGTTTTGAGGTCCCTTGTTCCTTGAATTTTTCGTATGATACATCCCAAAATTTTGTAAATATTTGCTTAAGGTATCCGACTACGTTCGGAACCGTGATTTTGCAAAAGCGTATAAATGGATAATATTTATGATATTTAGTGTCACTTAGATTAGAAAACGTATATAAAATTGCTTTAAGGATAGTATTACAATAAAAAATTATTTAAGTGCAATATTATGACAAAAAATTAACATAGAATGACTCATTTTCGAAATATTTTCCTTTTGTGAAAAATGCTTATATTATAACAATATTTTGCCTGTATATAGCTCAGATATCTTTACAGAGGCTCAACAAGAATTTTTGAAATATATAACTTAGAAGTGGGTTTATCCATGTTTTACGACCACAGAGAGGTGAAATTTTAAGAAAAAAAACGTCGATAATTATTTCAATGGGTTGTAACTCTGAAAGTAAGGTAAATGTTTCAAAAATCATAGTTGAGCCTCTGTACAGAGGTCTGAGCTATATACAGGAAAAGTATTATTATAATAGACGCATTTTTTCGGAAAGGAACGACGATAAAGGTTATTCTAATTTTTGCTGAAATATTGTAACGGCAATGTTTGTCGAAATATTCGCTTAAAACAATTTTATGGATGTATTCTAATCTAAGTGATACCTAAGCCTAGCATGAAAGTTATCCATTTACGCGTTTTTTTTTAAATCATGGTTCCGAAAGTAGTCGGATACAAGGTATCCGACTAAGATAATCTCTTTTGTACTGTCAAATTCAGTGTTAATTTTTCAATTACCACTATTAGCTCACACTTTCTCTATTTATCTTTTGTGGGTTTTCAATCGATTAAACAAATGCGATTTCTACCGCCCTCCAGGTTCAGGCACAGAGATTTTTATATACATGACTATTTTGGATGACAATGCAACAATTTAACTATAATTATTAAAAATTAATTAGTGGAAATCTAATTATTTAAAAGATTACAAAAATGCAACCCGCGTTGGCATTATTTTTGAGGCTATGGTCAAAGCGTTGGGTTTTTCTCACATTTTAAAGCATTCAGTTGAACTGAAATTTTATATACACGATTGTTTTGGATGACAATACAATACTTTAATGATAATTAATAAAACTTAATTACCTCTTAATGTTGTGATTCTGTCATATGGATATACAAATTATATTTAAATTGTATCTATTTAATAAAAAGTAGCTAAAATAAAAATTTTCTTTGTTGATCTAAGTAGGAATTGACTTAATTTTTTTTCTTATATTACTTGTTTATATCCTCGTTATTGCATATCATACGTTTCATTAAATTGAAGAATTTATCACACTTAAATTTCTTGGTTGAACTTATCTTAAGGTCTGTTTTTTTTTTGTATATGTGAATAATGAACTCTGGGGAAAGCTTCTTTTAAGATTTGGTCAACTTCGAACAATGACTGCGATACTGTTGATTAAATCTATCCGAATACAATTACAACTACTATTGAAGTGTATTGAGAAACTCTAATCAGCTATGTAAAGCTAATCTAAGACTTTATCCTCCTTTTTAATCTCCCATTTTTTCCCTTTTTTGCCTTTAGCCACACATTTTTTTGAGAATTATTTATTCCGTGCAGATTTTTCATGAAAAAAAAAATAATAATTCAAAAATTCTAAAAAACTCATTGTTGTTAAAATAGGGGTGCGGTGTACTCAGTAAAACTTATGTTTGTGGTTGAAGTACTTTCTAAATCCGCACATCTAATTACAAAAAAAAGTGTTGTTCTAAAATCTTTCGAACCATAACATGATAGATATATTGTTTATAAATGGTAGATTACCTAAGACCTACAGAAAATAAATAATAAGAAATTGATTAAATGTATTGAATAGAATTTACAAATACAATTTTTTAATATCAATTTAAAATCTATTTTTTAAAATATGAAATATTCATATCAAACTGAATTACAATTGCTTAATATTTGTTTAACAACATATTTCGAAGAATTATTTATTAAAAAATTTAGTTTATTGTTAGATTAAATAAAAATAAAGAAACAATAATAAATAAATGTTTTCTATAAAGGCTGAAAATTAGAAAGTCTCTAAAAGTAGTGCTTAATTTTATTTAAATGTGGAGCATTAAGATTTGTTCAAGAATAAAACGTGTCTCTCATGTCATTTAAATTTGTACTTTACTATACTCATTTGTGCATCACATCCTTTTATTTTGCTGAATATTTTTAAATTTATTTTATCTTAAGCTTCAATTTTGACAAAAATGAAGTTAAAATGATGACAAAAGAAAGTCAAAAACTAAAGTAAAACATACACCGAAAAAAATGTTTTGTGCTTAGTAAAACTCCAATAACTAATAAGTAATCAAAACAAGAAAATTTAGTCATTGATTAAAAAATGCAGCTGAAAACTATTCTTGAAACACTGAATAAATTATAACTGTGCAAAAAAGCCGTATGCCTCATCTTCTTTTTGATCTTTACTATTTTTCCTGAAAACAAAAACAGAAACCGCATGAAGTCTTAATGAAGAACGAGGAGATATCGTAAAGAATGTATGTAATCAATGTAAAGAATTCTCTACATAGTTACCATACATAGTTGCACATTTTTCTCAGTTTCTTGACTTTTCGAAAGACTTACTTGTAGAACTCAACAAATTGCGTTGGAAACCAACATTGTACCCTTTATTGAAGAATGGCCTCTGAGTTCAAAAACGTCGACACTACAAATGGTGTTTTGAGTTCAGGGAGTAAGAGAAAAATTCTATTGTAAAAGATTTTGAAGAATAAGATGGACGTGGAAAAATTTTAAAATAAAAATTTTGACACATCATTTTTATTCTTCAGTCGCTTCTAGAGCTGTGTGTCAGTAAATGGCAAATAGACGGACGGCTTGATGACAAATAGATGGACATCTCTGATATAATATCAGTTCGTTTTGTTTTGTATTATACAGTAATAGACACTAGTGATGTCCTGATCCTCTCGGTCATCAATCTCCTAAATGTCTCAAAAAAGTTTAAAGCTAATTTTGTACCTTTATTAATCCTCTAGGCGGAAGTCAAGTAGCTGCGCATCCATTGCCTGTTACTCTCTTTGAACGACTTATTAACTCAATGGGCAATTAACATTACAAATACAAAGTTTAATACCATTAAACGTTATATTTACCGGTATTTATTTTAAATAATCATAGAACAAGCTTTCAATTCAGAGAAATCTTACATGTAGAAGAATGCAATAGCAGAATGTAAAGCTTGCTAAGACACTTGTCAAAATTTTCCAGAAAAAATCTTGTAATAAGCATATAAGCAGAATAACACTATCTATTTCTTATCACTTCGTATGCTATATATAGCTTTTTTTATATTATACATCTCCAATTTGTAATTTAAAATTATAACAAGAAGAGTATTGACATGCCAATTATCTTTGTATAGATCTGAACGCTTTAAAATCAAATTGATGCTCAGAAATTGCTTAGCGCGATGCTAACATATACTTGCCTCCGAAAATCTGCGTACAGGCGATCATCTTTCATATTCTAAAAAATGCTAATTTTATGAAATATTTCGAATCAATAAATTTTTTTTTTAATTCCCCTCTTTGTAAATTCAAATAGCACAAGCAACAATCCCTGAATATTCATAAAAAAATACAAATAATAACAGAACGCACAAATCGCGTGCGTCAAAAATCATACACCGGAAAAAAAACTTTACAATAAGGTTGTAACTAAAGTTAATACTTTTTAAAACTATTCCATTCTTTCTATAACTCTCTGAACATATTTGGCTGGGATTTAACTAGCTTAATTGTTTCATCTGTGTGTATATTTTGTTCCATTCTTCTACTATGACAAATTTGAGAATTTCTTTGGACATATTACGGTCTTCCTGATTATTCACTCGAGTAAATACCACAAATGCTGTTTTGTGCTTAGGTCTGGAGACTAGGATGGCTTACGGAATTGGTTAGGAACTTGTCAGAACAGCCATGGCATCACAATGATTTCACAATGTGAGCCATTTGCTTGATACCTTAAATTACGTTGTCCGTCGCCAAAAGCCCTCGTGTAGCTAAACACAGTGCGACGTTAATAATCAATCAATCAATCAATTGCTTGATACCTTTGTGCCGCTGAAATAAAAATCATCACTCACCGCAAATTTCTCCCCATATGCCCTGATATTTTACATCAAAAAGTTCAAGTAACCAATTTTGCACATAGTTGATTCAAAAAATTTCAGATAACCAACCGAAAAGCTTCCAATGCACCCTCAAACATTATGCCTCCTCTTCCTGCGATGTCGAAAAAAAATTTTTTTTTTCTTAAGATCTGTCCAGGAATTTTTAAAGGCGTATTTTTGTTCTGTTTGATGGCAAATTACAAATATTACTTTCAATTGAATATCTGACATTTTTCCACTATTTATGTGTCCTATTTAGATGTTTTTTATTGCAAAGGCCATTCTCTTAGCTCCGTTCACTCGAGAGATGAATGGTTTCTTGAGTGCCACTAGGCCATGATAGTCATCCTTTTTCAGTTCTCTTCGAAATGTGGTTTCACACTTTTTTTCAAGATCTCAGGCACATTTTTAGCTATTTTTGAAGCTTGGATTTATTTTTATAGACGGTGTTACAAAGTCAGATTCTCGAGATAACACTGCAGATGGGTGACCAGATCGTGGCTTGAATATTAAAGTTTTAGTTGATTTGTAGTTTTTGAACACATTTTGTGAATCAATGAATGTTTCCTATTAACAGTTTCAACAAAAAATTGCTTTAAAAATTTCCCCTTTTTCTGAAGATCTATGATGATTTTTCTTTCAATAATATATCGATCTCTATTCTGTTGCCAGCCATGGAACCATAAAAGCTTTCAAGTCTCAAATTCTAAATAAATCATTAAAAAAGCTTATAATTACTTAAAAACATGATTTAGTGCAATTATTTTACAATAAAAGGGCTTCAAAAGTTCTATTTTGTAAGTGTACGCAGACTTTTGGCGCGGATGGTTGGTAATTATTTGGTAGTCATTCTTGTTTTCTCTTTTTAAGGTGGATTTTGTTGCTGTTGTTTGAAAACGGAAATTTTGAAGAATACCTGACAAGTGTTTTGATTTCCTAAAGTGTGATTTTTTAATAATATTTATAACATTAACACGTAAGCCTGTGCGCAGACTTTTGGAGGCAAGTGTATATAAAAAAAAATTTAGATTTCCAATCAATTTCAAAAATAATTACTGACTCAACACAGTAGTAAAAATTATATTATTTTGAGATTATATGCTATCTTACCGCTATGAGAATCTCAATTCTGTGTTTGCACATATTTTCATATTTTCTTTCTTCGTGGCAACACACCCTAATTAGTTATTCAAGTGTCGCTTTAATCCTGGCAAATTTATTTAAGCGTCACTATTGAAATACCTCAGAATTAGGAAACCAACGGACAAAGCTATCGTGTGTAAAGCAAATAGTGGCGAGAAGCTTGCTCAAACACGTAGCAGAGGAGTGTCGCCGGATTAGTATTCCTACTATCATGTGTGTTAACCGCAGGGCGATGTCTTCGCCATATTTGACCACATGTAGATAAAATAGAATTGTTAAATATTTACACCGTGTGTGTGTGTGGTGCAATAGTTCGTACAAGTAACAGAAGTGTATTTAAAATATGCTGTATTCAGTACTTAAACGCTCAAAGAAATTCAAGGCAATCACTTTTAAAAATGAATTATTCATGAATGAAATAAAGTGTAATACTATCTGAAATTATAAATATATTCTGATCAAAGCAAAAAAAATACTTAAAAATTAATTTAGTTCCATGAATAGTAGATACAGAGAGTTCACTCCTATTGGATCCCAGTTTAACTTTCACTTTACACAAATTGCACATTATTGTAATGATTCTAAAATATTTATAAATATACTGACTTCATAATATATTTACAACGATAATTTATGCATTCTACATCTTAAAATAAAATATATTAATTTCATTTCTTGGCATTTTTAAGTATCCCAAATATTAATGGCATTTAATTTTTAATATTTTGACAAAAGAGTTCATAATTAGTGCCGAATAGAAAAACAACAATAATGATTTAAGATTTCCTAAATGTTTGTTTGTTTCAAATGGGCTGCATTTCAGCAGTTAAACCAGTATTTCTCAAACTCTGGGGCACGCCCCCCCCTATGGGGGCTTTATAATCTTACCAGGGGGACACGAGCATATAGAAAAGTCAAAAATAAAAGATTTGGAAAAATTATTAATTTACTGAAAAGAATCAAAACAAAATGCATTCTGAGATAATAAAAAGTACACATTTATAATTACACTCATGGACAAAAAAATTAGCACACCAAGAAATATTTGCGGGATCGTAATGAAACTTGGTATGAAGGTACATGTCGGTGAGATATGCGAATGATTAGAAATGCAGCGTGATTGAGCATTACGTATAGCTGGTAGAAGGCGTTTAACGTTGTTCTCCATGGAGCAGTGTTTCTCAAACTGTGAGGCACGCCCCCCTGGGGGGCTCGATAACCTTACGAGGGGGGCACGAGCATATTGAAAATAAAAGATTTAAAAAAAATAATTCATTTACTGGAATGAATTAAAACGAAATACTTTCAGACATAATAAAAAATGCACTTTTACTCTGATTTTATTCATAGGCGATATTAAGTCATCTCTCTCAAAAATAAAAACTTCTTCAATACCTAATTAGCTATCTTTGATCCCATAACCAAATAAAAATAATTTTATTTGATTTGCTGTAATAACATGATGAGAGATTTTTATTACGTTTTTTCTTTTAAATCTAACATACTACTCTTTCAGAAAAAAAAAATCCCAGACCCAGAATCGAAAAAACTTAGGAACATAAAAAATTCATCACTGTGATTATTTTTGAAATACTGTACATTATAGCTGTAATCTGTTTTTGCTGATAATCTGTTTGACCTTCTAAGTTATTCGTACAGTTAGTTATGACTCCTCTCTTATGTGTTTGTTTCTCATTTAGGGAAGTTGTAAGTAATGTATTTCTCTGTTGCGCTTTTTTCCATGCAAAAGAATTTATGATATTCTGAAAACCACACGGAGAGTACTTTGAAGGATTACTTGGCCAAGAATTATTTTTATGAGTATTCTCAAACATATAAAGCATAACGAAAAACGTTTTACACAATTTTTTTAGCAGTAACACTTTTTACCCGGAAGTGGTCGCGCAGGACACACATATCAGGAAATCGTTAATTCTGGCAAAACTGTTTATTTGTTACCAAAGAAAAATTGAAAAATCCTTTAAAGTAGGTAAGTTTACTTTATCTTAATTAAATTATTCACTTGAATCACGATTTGTATTGTGTACAATAAAATAATTATAAAAAAAAAGGATTGGGGTTGACTCAATAACCCCGCTCGACCGTATCGAGTGCGCGCCTGCTCTCGGGTTAAAACATGTTGAAGTGTTTTCCCCTTAAAAATTAAAAATAATACAATTATTCTTCATCGGAATTTTATATTATTGTTTATTATTTAACATCAATTCTAAATGCTAATTCTGTGAGGCTTAAAATTACAATTCGCTTAAAACTAATTATTATTTGAGCAATCATTTTTAAAAAAAATCATTTTACATTTTTGTAAACATTGTCATACACTTGGCTTTACTCTCCTTACAATTCAGCTATTATATCAGTAATGTTTTATTTTCTTATTAATGAACTCGTGCAAAGAGCGGGCACTTCATACGGTATACTTTTAATGTATAAGTGTGCTGTACAGAGTATTTTACAACTAATTAATTAATACTAAATTAAGAACAAGTTTAATAAGTATTAACGATTTCCATGGGCTTGTCTTGCAAAGCAAAGTTTTTATAAGGAATGCTCATGATTAGAAATTGAACCTCTGAGTTCTTTTTCTATATTTAGTTGATATCTATATTTTGTCTTCTAAGCAGCCACCGTATTTTGCAATATGTTCAATTTAAAAATTAGAGAAAGGAAAAATAACATAATAATTATCCTATTACTTTTTTTTTTTTCTTAAAAGTAACATACAAAATTTAATACTTATGTTATTAACTTGTATGGTTTATAATTAAGATCGCGTATTGTAGCTTTAGCGTCAAAGTGCATTATTATTGCTTTCAGTACATTATTAATGTATAAGGGGGATGCGATAAAATTGTGATTGAAAAGGGGGGCGCCAGTATTGAAAGTTTGAGAAGCACTGCCGTGGAGTATAAAACAGGTAACCAAAGCTTGTTTGAGTGTGTTGAACCGTTTACAAAGAAAGAGCTGAGGTAGACATGCCACTACGCCTTCGAAGACAGTATGAGCAGCTGTCGCAGTTTGAGAGGGGAGAGTCATCGGCATGATGGAATCTAGGTGGTCAGCTAGGCGAGTAGCTCGTCAATCAGGCCCCTCTGAGGTGTTGGGGCCAGTTGATTCTGAGAGATGTCATTTACACGAAGACCAGTCATCGAGAAGACCGCTACATCATAAGAAATGCACGCATACAGCCATCTGCTTCATCAACCGCCATCCAGGCACAGGTGGCTCCTTCACTAGGGGCCCCTGTGTCTTCTCGAAAAACACGAAGGCGCCTGGTTGAAGGACATTTGAAATCGCGGCACCCACTACGTGCGCTGCCCTTGACGCCCACTCATCGACGCCTCCTTTTAGAGTTTTGCCACGCACAAGGAAACTGGACTGCAGCGGAATGGAACAAGGTCGTCTTTTGTGACGAATCCAGATTCAATCTCAGCAGTCATGACAATCGTGTTCGTGTGTGGAGACCCCGTGGTGAACGCATCAATCCTGGGATTGAGGCGATCCTAGGGATTGATTACCAGCCAAATTTTCTAATTATTTGTTAATTAGTTTCGAATAAATAATTTGTATTTCATTGACTATTGTTGTATTACTTACTTCTACGTTTAATAATGCACCATATTTGTTAACCCGCGATCACTCGCGCGGGGTGTTCTGTACACCCCAGCAACAAGAAAATCCTCCCAGATTTCTAAAAAGAATGTGCAGAACCACGATTTTTTCTGTAGCTGCACATTTTAGGTCATTGAACCTTCAGGCGGGATGCAATCCCTCTTTAAGGAACGATTGGAATGTAATGACCTTGAAAAGTTTATCTGGAGGGCTGAGAACTCCGCGAGAAGTATACAGTCTGCTCTGAAAGTTTGGAAAATGATTAAAATATTATTTTTCTACTTTCTACTATCATTATCTCATTAATTATAAAGTATATTTATTACTGGCATATACGTTTTATACTGGTTTATGAAAAAATATAAAATTATGTGTTTTAAAATGAAAATTTTGTATGTTTAGTTTAAATTAATGTGTTAGTCTCATTTGTGTGCAATAAATTAAATAATTTTATTTGTATAATACAAAACACATCTTGTACTTTATAAATATGTATCATAATGACTAAATTTTTATTTTTATAATTAAATACACGCGTTAAAAGTTTGGGGTGTTCTCTACACCCCGCGAGTAACGAAGGTAGCAAAAACAGGCGCGAGTGACCGCGGGTTAAATAAACACTATTCAACTCTTGACAATATTATTTCATCATTTCACTGAAACAGCTCAGGGATTCGTTCAAATCCCTTACTTTTATCAGGGAAATGACCTTGAAGAGATGTTATTTTAACATCAACCGTCAAGTGATCATCTCCTTTAGGGATTTGATGAAATTCCTAATTTCATCATTTTTCTGCGACATATAGGGGAAGAAGAAATGGCAGTAACAAGCAAGTTTTTCTCTGAAATAAGTAAATCCCTTTTCAAACACTGTCAAGAGCATTTTATTGCAATCCAAAGTCTTCGGAATAGTTTTACAGATAGCAGCGCAAAACAAAACAAAAAAAAAACTCGTATTTTGGAAGGATGTATATATACGTCCGGGGCACACAACATACCAGTTGAGCGAGATAGATATATAAGTCCAGGGCACACATCACTCAGGTTGAGCGAGATTGATATATACGCCGTCGGCACTAAAGCACCACAGTTTCAGCACTAGTTCAAAGGGTAATTCTCACACCACGCATGCGTGGTGGCTTTGAAACTATACTACTTTGCATATTATCTTACAATTGGCATTTATTACAAAGTTTATTTTATTTGGTTGATTCCTTTATGGTGATGCATTTTTACAAACTGTAATTTATTTTGCTTGACAGCAACAATGTCCAAATCAGAGCATTTGATTTTAGGAAGCTCCGTTGTAACTTAGAACTCGTGATCGACGTATCAAGAGTTCGATTCTTGTTGCTACAGAAAATTCCCTGAGTAGAAGCGGCTGAAACACGTTAAATTCATTGAACAAAGTCCACCCGTTGGAGTGGTGAGGTAGTTTAAAATAGTATGCCTGCTCAGGTGTAGTCCTCGTTACTTAATCGAGGCTCTAAATTAAGAGGTCTGTCACTGATAGCCGTCGTGTCGCTTTATTATGCTAAATTAATATAAATCACCCTTACAAAAGAATTCGATACAGTTAATTAAATTTTCTATATTTATGTAATTAAAAACCATCTTTATAAGAATTAATAATAAAACATTAATTACCAAAACATTTTGAAGAGCTTGTAATGTGAAAATATTTCTTTCTATGTTGAAAAAAATCTACTACTTCTACATGTAACAGCAACTAACTCAACTCAACAACAATTCTCTAACTTTTCAAAGTAATTTTTCAATTCCTACTATTAACTCACCCGGATGACAATACAATAATATAATAATAATTAATAAAAATCAATTGATTAAAACTAATTATTTAAAGAATTACAAATACAACCACGTTGGCATCGTTTTTGGCAACTTAGTGACCCTTTTGGAGACTTGTTTCAAAACTTGAAAAGGTTTTTTTTCTCACGTTTTAAAGCATTCAGTTGAACTGAAATTGTATATACACGATTGTTTTGGATGACAATACTATTTTTAATGATAAATAATGAAAATCAATTATCGCTTAATGCTGTGATTTTGTCCTATGTATATACATATTTATATTAATTGTAACTATTTAATGAAAAATAGCTAAAATAAAATTTTTCTTTGTTGATCTAAGTAGGAATTGACTTAAAATATTTTTTTATATTACTTGTTACTATTTAAATCTCATTTTCCTCAGACTGTCTACTGATCTTAGTATTGAAAGTTAACTGTTGCTTTTGTGGTTTGAAAAATTAGGATGACAACCTTTCACCTTTTCTTAAAAGTTTGTTATTGGCTCAAACTTGACGATATATATGTAACCCTAAAGCCTATCTTAAGTCTCCTCCTTTATCACACATAACCCGGACTCACCCCAATCAATTTAGTAAAAGTCAGGGGATGAAAATATCGAATATAAATCGCCTGATAGAGAGTTACTGCCACCAGTTCATCATCATTTTCCGAGCTGTTTTCATTAATTGGTTTGGCATGTTCGCGGTATTTACGAGTATTTCTTACTGCCTACGATATACGTAGATCATAATAAAAACTATAGAGCATAACATTTTACTAATGTGGGTTTGATATTTATATCGGGTTTTTTTTCTAATTTACTCATATAAGGAAACAATTGCAATGCGATTTTATTATTATTTAGAGCATTGGTGGCCAACCCAAATGACCTAGCGGGCCTCTTCGGAAGAGCTTTACAATCCCGAGGGCCACATATAAAAATATATATCTTTATATTAGATTTGGATCCATTACAAACATTTGTTGCAGTCAAAATTTAAAACAGATTGATATATTATTATTGTTTTCATTGCTTTTCTT
Source organism: Trichonephila inaurata madagascariensis (assembly GCA_019973955.1). Classification (NCBI taxonomy): domain Eukaryota; kingdom Metazoa; phylum Arthropoda; class Arachnida; order Araneae; family Nephilidae; genus Trichonephila; species Trichonephila inaurata. The sequence continues at coordinate 16,501 of BMAV01005116.1, forward strand.
GTATACAAACATAGATAATATAATAATAATGAATTGGTTAATTAATGTTTAATTTATTTAATTACTGAGATACATGTTTCTCAACTCTTTCCCTTAGCTTTTGCAAATCGATCTCAATGCACGTGTATTTGCGCATTGTAATTGTTGTAGTAAATTTTCGTTTGTTAAGTTTGAACACGATTTCTGTTTGATAAATTTCAATTTAGAAAAAAAAAGAGGTTCGCAGTAACAGATAAAATAATAACAGTTATGGGATTTATTTTTTACAATACAAAAAATAAATCTTTAAACAAAAAATATCGTACAAAATAGTCGAATTTTGTAAAGTTGTAAAGAACCTTGCGGGCCGCAGGTTGGACACTCCTGATTTAAAGCAGCGGCGACCATCCCGCGGCTCGCTTGCCACAGTATAGCATAGTGGAGTTGTAACAGTGGCACAAGAAGACTTACTGAAAATGAAAATAAATTGCAAAAGATCATAATGGGGGTTGTCTCAGACAAAAACCCTTCAAAATTTGGAGCAAAATAGGCTCGTGAATAAATGTTTTCCTTAATAAATTTAATAAAATAAATATCGCACAAAATTGGCTGATATGCACCTAAAATAACCTGATTTTGTTAGCATCTTCAAGAGCTAATCCTAATATAGATGACTTGATAAAGAAAGTAGAAATTCAAAAGCCGTATTAAGTAAGTACTGAGAGTCTAATAATCATTTTGAATTAAATGAGTCTTGTTACTTATTTTATTTTATACCGCACCTAACTGATTGAACCTACAAAAAATTGATTGACAATAAAAAAAACTTAAGTGTGTACTTTTGTCTTATTTATTACATTATTTTTAAATAATTTTATAAATAAGAAAATAATTTTAATAATTTGCATTAAAAAATGTGCTTTCTGCTTAAAAATCCCATAGTAAGCATGTAAGTAACATTTTTTCACGTTTTACTTTTTTTTTAATTTTGTTTGTTCGTTGGAAAAGTTGGAAATGCCACGCATAAATTTTTTTAATCAAATAGTGACTCCCTTCCCTTGAAGATTGGTCACCACTGATTCAGAAAGAAGGAGAAGGGGTAGTATAAAAGTCATAATTTTGGTAACCGAGAAGTGTTCAGATCTTAGGAATATCAAATTATCTTTCCAGTCACTTTTTCAATAATGATCAATTTTATGAGTGAAATGATGTTTTTTGAAAGGAATCGTGAGGTAATTGTTCAATTTTTAAAAAATAGAAGAAACTTAGCACTGAATTAAAAAGAGATTAGCGCGCGTATATTAATACATACATATATATATATATATATATATACACAAGGTAGAGAGTCGAAGCTTTATGACTTAATTTCCTTTCGTTGATAAATAATTATTAGAGATTAATTGTAAAAATACTATTTAATACGATTTACTGTGAAACGCTTATCTAAATTTTAAACTTTAAAAATTAATTCTATACTATGTATACAAACAATTCAAGATTATTTAAATTTAGAATTTCACTTATGAAGATATCATGTTGTTGTTGTTGTTGTGGCTAATGCCACCTGTCTGACCTAGTCAGAACGAGGCCCACGAAATTCATCGTGGTAAGGGGCTAGAAGTACGCCTGTCGTTGGCCTAGGCCTTGAGCACCATACAGGTGACAGTACGAATTAGCTTGGCTAAATTCCCCGAAGAGAAGATAAATGGTGTCACCACCTATCCCCACATCCACAATTTTGGCATGGAACTGAATGGGAGGGAAATATTCTACAGTCCCCTGCACTCGTGATTCGAACGAAAATATCATGCATTATTTAATGCAGAAGCATACAACTAAGACTCTGAAAAGTTTCTGAAAGAGTTATAGCGTAACTTTATAAGGAAAAGAATACATTTGGTTTTGAATACTAGCAACTTTTCTGAACAAAAACCTTACCTATTTAATGCTTAATTTACTTTAAACATGCTTGTGTTTATGAAAAAATAACTACGGAATCTAATATCCATATGAGATTGCGGGACTTTTCTATGTGTAACCGCATGTATCAGGAGTTTTAATTTTCAGAGTGAAGATTCTTAGTCAAAGCTTAAAGTATTTCTTGCGTGTGTAGTTACCAAAGGGTGGATACTCTGCCCTCCCATCTTCAATTCCCATCAACAACAGTTCAGCGGTGATCTTTACTTTTGGCATATGGAGGAATGGAAACTGAACAATCTATTCTACTACTCTGGTGACATATGTCTTAGATAAATGAGCTGGAATTTTGAGGCTATATGCTGGGTGTTACCGAATTCGGTCGTCAAATTCAGAAAGGTGATAGCATGCAGCATGGGGAAGAAAAATCACCACAGAATATGGGGTGTCCAACCACGTTAAGTCTGTGAAAAACGTGATAATAGTAGCCATAGGGAGTAGAGATGGCGATTTGAGATTGATTAATCGAAAAATTGATTTCTCAGGCCAAAAATCGATTTTTATATCGAAATGCAGCACTTAATCGATTCAGTGAATCGATGTTTCATCCTAGAAAATTAACATTCAATTTTTTCCGTTTTGGTAAAAACCATAGATAACGAAGAATTTAAACACTATTTAATGCAAGCAGTGAAAATATTGTGTGATCGCTCTCTTCTTTTCTTTTTGTCTTTGTGTTCGTCTTTGGAATGTCACTGCTGCTTGTCGCTTTTCTTATTGTGTCTGCTTTCGAGTTCTTATCAAATATCTGTGAAATACAACTGTGAATTGTTCACCTACGTTAAGTGTGTGTGGATAAAAAGATGAACGTCCACTCTGATGTTTTCTGTGAAACTTCGTGTATATAAATGAAACTCCCAACACCGGGCCACGATACTACACACACACACGCACACACACACACACATATATATATATATATATATATATATATATAGTTCTAATTTTCCCGTTTTATTCACCCACTCAAGTTCAAATACATTTTTTTAAAATTGTATGTTGTATGACAAACTTGTATGACACTTGATGTTAATTATATAATACAGTTTTTTCAAATATTAATTCTTTAATTAAATTTATATATAATAAATGAATAAAAACAAACACAAACAAACCATATATAGAAACACCATATATAGAAAGGAAAATCGCTTTCTATTTTGCCACTTCATATTGTGATTCTGTCATACGTATATACATATTTATATTAATTGTAACAATTTAATAATAAGTAACTAAAATAAAACTTTTCTTTGTTGATATAGGTAGGAATCGGCTTACCTTTTTTATACTACCCGTTTAGTTGAACCAGAAAGAAAAAATTACGGTTTCAGGCGCTGGTTTTATCCACATGTGCTTTCAATTTTCCTTGTCTTCGGGGCAACGTTTCCAAATTAGTTATTCAAGTGTCGCTTTAATCCAGGAAGTTTGTTTAAGCACACTCTAGAGTTAGGAAAACAGCTGACAAAGCTATCATTTGCAAAGCAAATAGTGGCGGGAGGCTTGCCCAAATATGTAGTCGTGGCATGTCACAGGATTAGTATTCCGATAGTTTACCTGATTACTATTTCAAATGCAAGCTTAACCAAAACCGATATATTCACTATGTTTCATTAAATGGGACAGAGCTCGTGAACATACCACGAACTTATAATATGCTACCCTTTCAGAAATATTTAAAATGTGTCCTTGTGAATATTTGAAATTTTTAAATATTACTTGTACTAGCAGTTACGGTTCACTGTATCTATGTGGAATTTATTTTAACCCTAATTCAGCGCTTCTCAAAAGGTGGGGTGCGCCCCTCTAAGGGGCATGGTAATCTTAGGTGGGAGGGGGGGCGAGCCAGTCGAAAAGTGTAAAAATTATTTAAGGTATCCGACTACGCGTTCGGAACCTTGCTTTTGAAAAAGCGTATAAATGGATAATATTTATGATATTTCGTGTCACTTAGATTGGAAAATGTACATCAAATTGTTTTAAGAATAGTATTACAATAAAAAAATTATTTAAGTACAATTTTTTGACAAAGAATGAACATAGAATGACCCATTTTCAGAATATTCTCCTTTTGTGAAAAATGCTTCTATTATAAAAAATATTTTGCCTGTCTATAGCTCAGACCTCTGTACAGAGGCTCAACTAGAATTTTTGAAATATATAACTTAGAAGTGGGTTTATCCATGTTTAACGACAACAGAGGGGAGAAATTTTAAGAAAAAACGCCGATAATTGTTTTAATTGGTTGTAACTGAAAATAATGTGAATTTTTCAACAATCATAGTTGAGCCTCTGTACAGAGAGGTCTGAGCTATATACAGACAAAATATTATTATCATAGAAGCATTTTTGACAAAAGGAGAACATTTTGAAAAAAAGGTTATTCTAAAATAATGTTTTGCCAAAATATTGTATTTAAATAAAAACTTTTGTCAAAATGTCCTTAAAACCATTTTATACATGTATTCTAATCTAAGTGACATTAAATATCATGAAAATTATCCATTTATACGCTTTTTTAAAATGACAGTTCCGAAAGTAGGTGGATACCTTAAGACCAATATAAACTACCTGAGGCTATTAAACTTATTATTTCCTACTGTCTAATGTATAATATTCCTGATTCAATGGATATACCTTTACTCAAAGGACATGTTTTTTCTGGGTGTTTGGAACTTTGCAAGTCCTTTCATTTAAATAAAAAAGCAGGATCCTTTTTTTGGAACCAAACAACTTTTTAAGGGGTTTAAGGGAAATTATCCATTTTTCAAACAAACATTTCTATACAAAAAGTCATTTCAAATGCATTCGACTTTCTTGTAAGCGTAAATCAGTTTTAACTGGTTTCTTATCCCTTATTTTTTGCATTTAGAATTTTCAGTTCGAAAACCTATGTTTTATTTAATGAAATTCTTGGAAAATAAAAAATAAACTTTAGTTTTTACCTTTAGTTCCAAAAAACTAATTAATTTGGAAAGATTAAATTTTATTGAAATAAAGTAAGAAAATGACAATAAATTCAATATTAAAATATTAAAAAAAAATTAGATACGCACACCCATAGTTGTTTCTGTTACTCTTAAGAATAATCTAAAATTAAATCGAACTCTCTCTCTCCCTCTCTCTCTCTCTCTCAATTGAAAGTTATTTCAAATATTCTTTTCTATCAAGTATGAAATAAATAACAAAACCAATTTTGAAAATTTATTTTTATGACCCTTTGAAGTTATTCAAATAAATTTTCAAAATGCTCTTTTAATGAAATTATTTTTATTCTCATAATTTAATTCCATTTTTTTTAATTTAAAGCAAATACACAAAAAACATACTTAGTTATGAGTATAACATTACAGTTAGTTAATTGTATTAAATCTTAGTAGTTGTGAATTGTAAAAAATATTTATTGTATAAAACTGTGCATCTGTATAAAAAACACTTTTTGTATCTATAAATTTAAATGTAAATTTATTATTCTCATATTACATTACAACCTATATATTTTCAGTTATACATCTCAAAATTATTTATAACTTCGAAGAGGGGGGTTGTAGAAAATGATGGTAATAGCACTAAATAAGAAATTAGAAAAAAAATTAGATTTAAGGTAACCGACTACGTTCGGAACCGTGATTTTGCAAAAGAATATAAATGGGTAATATTTATGATATTTAGTGTTACTTAGATTAAAAAATGTGTATAAAATTGTTTTAAGAATATCATTACAGTAAAAAGTTATTTAAGTACAATATTTTGACAAATAATGAACATATAGAATGACCCATTTTCAAAATATTCTCCTTTTGTGAAAAATGCTTCTATTATAAAAAATATTTTGCCTGTCTATATCTCAGACCTCTGTACAGAGGCTCAACTAGAATTTTTGAAATATATAACTTAGAAGTGGGTTTATCCATGTTTTATGACAACAGAGGGGAGAGGAAAAAACGCCGATAATTATTTCAATTGGTTATAATTCTGAAAATAATGTGAATTTTTCAAAATTCATAGCTCAGACTCTCAGGAGAAGTCTTTACTTTATATAAGCGCGCGCGCGCGAAATATTATTATTTTAGAAGCATTTCTTATAAAAGGAGAACATTTTGAAAAAAATTTATTCTAAGTTAATTTTTTGCCAAAATATTGTATTTAAATAATGTTTTTGTCAAAATGTCCTTCAAACAATTTTATACATATATTCTAATCTAAATGACACTAAATATCATGAAAATTATCCATTTATGCACTTTGTTAAAATCACGGTTCCGAATGTAGTCGGATACCTTAAGAGACTTTTAAAAATAAAATATTTTTTAAAAAATTCCAGGAACACTAATTGTATTCAAATATTAAATAAAAAATGCTCAAGTAAATTAGCTGTAGGAACTAAAGCAAATATTTTGATTGATAAATATTGGCCACTTACTGGAACAAGATTTACAAGAAATGTGGGCTGTATGGAAAAAAAAACTTACTTAAAAAAATTTATCTTTACTGAAGTAAATTCTTAAGTGATTTTCATCATTACTTCTATTTTATATTTCGAAAATTCTGAGAATTTTATTAAAATTTATTGTTTTTATGTATCTAGCACAACTCGCTGATTCTTAAAGGAATTAATTTATCGTTTTTATAATGAAAACTTTTACTTTATTTTAAGTGGGAGGGTCGGCCACCCCCTGTCAGGTTAAGGGAGGACCAACCCTTATTGTGCAAACTAAACAAATTTTCATAATCATTGTTCAAACAGTAAAACTGTAATTTTAATCTATTATGTAGTTCTATTTATTTTTTTTCCTTGGCAAAATTCGTTCTTGGTGCTCCATTTAAATTCATCACTGAAACTGCATCTGTCAATACTTTATTGATTAAGTCCTCAAATTTTGATAAACATGCAGCTTTCTGAAAAGATGCGTATTTAGTTCCGTTGATTATTAATAAATCTTCGTATGAGACAACTCCCTACTTCTCACGGAATGATTCCAGTTATGGCAATCGTTGCGTTATTTTTCTGCGAGAGCAAGCAGTAATATATTACTGCAACAGTATTGGTGACATTATATGAAACGAAGCACAGGGTAGCCAATTCAGATTGTACAACGCATGTGAAATTGAGGTTGCCAACTTGGAGAAATATCTTGAACCTTTGCGTTGTAATGATAGTACGTAATAAATTTATTACAGCATTAAGATAAGGTTTTGTTTTGTTTTTATCTATAGAGAGAGAGAAAAAGACATAAATATCGAATCATAGTAGATTTTATAGAGAAACTTGTGAAAATATTTCAAACAAAATTATTTTATTAGTTCATAATAAGAATTTTCCTTATGGTTTTCTTACCAATACATTTATTTGTATCATGTAACACGAAAGTCTTCGGATAATAAAAGGTATATAAAATATTAACAATTAATAGGAGCTTGCATATTGATCCGTCGAACATTTTCACCAAATGAAAAATCGTCACTGAATGCCATTATATTCATTAATCAATAGTAAAAAATTGTTAGCAAGCATGCTCAAATACAATAAACTTATTTATAAGGAGGGCAAATTTTTTAAAATTTCGCTGTTAATTATTTGTAAAATCAATGTAAATTCTTCAAAATCTCGGGGAAATCTTAGCGCATATTTTTCAAAATCTTGGTGCAAACTCTTTAAACTATTCCACAAATTACTGGTTAATGGATTATTTCTTCAGTAGAAAAAAGTTTTTCAATGCTTACCAATGTTTTGACATTTAAGAGCATTCAGAATTTCCCTATTTTTCAACTATGGCTTATAAATGACATTTATTTTCAAAATGCAAATGTTCCTTTGTTTATATTTTTGTAATGTGTCCGAGGAATACTATATAGTGTTATTAAATTCATGTAGTAAAAATTCAAAAATAACATAAAATAAACTCGAATAGCTGTCAAGAGAGACTCTTTTGAGGGATTATTAAAACAAATTTGGAATATATATATAAATATATTCAATACTAAACAAAATATTATGCTTTAAATTATAGAAGGAAACATTCTATACAACTACTTCTAACTAATTATATAAACATGAGGAATTAGTGTGTACTATTTTTAATTAGAATATAATTCTAGAATGAGTGAATTCTAGAATTAATTAAATTCTAGAAAACAATTAATTTATATGCAGAATATTAAATAAGGAATGATGATATTTTAACTATAGCAGTAGAAAAATTTGGAAAAATATTTTAAGTGCATGCCAAATGCAAAAGTTTATAGCTACTTATCTTAGAATTGATACAAACTAATAGAACCAAATGACTCAAATTCCTTTTCAAGACATTTAAATTGACTTTTCTTTGTGCATACTATTATTTTAAAATATTTCACAGAGTATTTTCGTTATATAATTGTTACTACAAATGGATAAACACAACAAAATGATACACAAGTAATAAATTATTCGGCGTTACTTTATTTGTCGAATGTTCTAAATCAGAATATGTTCCTTATATAAATTATACCATAGCAATTCAATTCAGAAATGTACTTAACCGTATGTATTTGACATATATACTGTATGTATTTGCTTTATTCCAATTACGAGTAGCAATTCACGGGAAATAACCCAGGCTCCCATTTACCTGTGAAATCATTAAGTGTTATTTTGCAACTCATTCCGGCCCTTTAATAAATGTAAATTTGGTCAAAAATTACCAAAATGGTATGCAGCATATTTAATCACTCAAAAGCAGAATGAATCTACTTTGCTACAAGTAGATAAAAAGGATTCAAATTTTCAATTCACTAATTTTCAATCAAATTTAATTCACTAATAAAGTTAGTATTAACCCCGTGGTCTGATACTTCCTAACTGGTTTGCACGTACACTGTAAAGGCTACCGAAAATTAACCACAACCGGTTTGTCCATACGCTGTACGGGCACTAATATTTTCTTCTTTGTATCTTTGATTTGCAGATATTTTTAATTCTTATAATAAGAATATTAGTACTAGTGAGTCTTTTTAAGAGATACAGTTTCTCCATGGTACTGAAATACTTCTCATGCAGAATTTTCTTTGTGGCGAAGGCGGGAATTTTTCATTGAAGACAGGAGTTTAGATTCTTGAAAGTATTCGATAAAGAACAGGAATTGGAGAGGCAATGTGCAATGGGTTACTTGAGAAAAAATGAAAATGGAAAGATATATAAAAAAGCCAATATTATCTCTGTTCTCATTGCAATGTAAGACTTGTGACATCTCACGCGTCCTTTCTCTAACATAACCTCTGTGTTCTTTGACGGCCACAATTAATGGCAAATCTTTTGCAACCCAAATCCAAGAAGTGAAACGAAGGATAGATGCAAATAAAAAAAGGACGGAAAGGACGGAAAAAAAGGACGGAAGTTTTAGTGAGCGCGATGGCAATTTAGAGAAAGTTCAGTGCAGAGAAGATAGAAGTGCTGATTGACGGCTTACCTAGAATCAAGAAAACCTAGCCATTCAACCAACGTACATACCATTGTACGCCAACCTAGAGAAATATCTGAAGTGGATTGGACGTTGCGTATTCAACCAAGGTAGGAAGATTATATTCTGAACGCGAATATATTATTGAGATTGAGAGTAGGCGGATATAATATAATTATTTTGATAAGTGATCTAATTGCGCGATCTGTGTTAATTAAGGCTACGTGTTTTGGTTTATTCTCACTTAATATAAGTTTGTTCGATATATAAGTAATTTAAGTTAAATTCTTAATAAAAGTCATATTAAGAATTCTAAAATGTCTCATCATTTCGAGAATTCCACACCTCTAACGCTGAAACCCCACGACATGGTCTACGAAGATCGACCATGTCGCAGACATTATTACTTCAGGCTTCAAATTGTGTGCGTATATATATTTTTATATATGCATACACACACATAAAATCCTCAACCGTTTGAAAAAGAGGTATTAACGTGAATTATTTTTGTAAGTATGAAAGAAATTATTTTAAGATACATGGAAAATTCTTCACAACACGCAAAGTGTACTTATATAAAGCTAACATTTAGGGGTTGGGTGTTCCACATTATTTAAATGAAAAATAGTGTGAAAATTTTTAAATTAAAATAAAATCCTTCCATCTTCGCATTTTGCTTAGACTTAAGCTTAATTATTTGTGCTATAAAATATTTGACTATTTGTGGAAGATTTTGGAGGAATAAATCGCTTAAGAAGTTAAGATGGTATTAGATTTTGCGTATATGTATATCAATATTTTTCCACAGTATATCAATATTTTTTAAACATATTAATCTGATCGTGCTAATAATGAAATAATCAGTTAGTGTGCAATTAGTTTTAGTATAATAATTATTTTAGCTTTTCCATAAATATTTCGATGGCGTAAATCTCTCCAAGTAGACTTTATTGGCAGCAACATTTAGTATGCATAACAACTGTACCAGACAAAAACCTAATTTTCATTGGTTTTTCATTCATTTTGACGTATTTAGGAAAAAGACGTTGCTCCTAAGAATAACCCAAGACTTTTTTTTTAAATGCGCAGATAAAAGCTTCCATCAGGAATATTCCCTTTCGGCGTTGGCTGTATTATTTTGGCGACCTTATCGCCTGCGCCTGCAGAAATGGAAAAGTGCTAATAATGTTAGCCAGTGAACTTAACAAAATGTTACGTTAAATACGCGACTATACGAGAGATATTCAATATATGTCTTTTAAACATCTGGAAACAAAAGCAAATTGATGTTCCCTTAATAGATCGTTTCATATAATTACTGCAAAAAGTTCTTGCTCTAATCAAGTGCAATTTGAACGAACGTGTCAAATTACAATATTATAGCTTTTTAAGAATTAGCATTCTTGTATTGTATTATAAATTAGAATATTTATTTTTTTGAGCATTCTCTTTAAAAAATTTAAGTGACCATTGTTTTGTTCTACAACATAGGGAAAAAGTAAAAAAATACCCATTTTATGTGAAGAGGAATAAAAAAAACATGTATTCCAACGAGATTGCATATTTACAATTATTACCTATGACAATTTGATATCTTTTTAGTAGTAGATGCATCCCGCATCAGTAAAAGTACTGAAGTTTTAAAGGAAACGTCTTGATGGCAACTTCAAAATTATTAAATCATGAAAGATTTTCATCTTGAAGAGTTAGTCACAAAAATAGAAACACGTGTTAATCAATACGTAAATTACTAAGAAATGATCAAATAATATTTAATGCAATGTGAGGTACATTTGACTATAGAAACAGATGGAAAATCACCAAACGTACAGCTTGTGATCATGACCATTCGGCTAAAGTGGCTTAACCCCTTAACTGTCGATTAAAAATTATATAATTCACTCCCGAGAATCACCGTTTTTCACGTAGGCGAGGGTATGAGATGTATGGGGGGGGCATCAATAAGAAAATCTTTCTCTAAAATAAATAAAACCTTCGCAAACACTGTAAAAGTCATGTTATTACATTTCAAATCCTTCGAAATAGTTTTACTGATAGCAGCGCGAAGAAAAGAAACGCATTTCGAAAGTCGTATATATACGTAAGTACATTTAAAGTACCAATGTGCTGAGACGTATAGATACGTCCGCTGCACCTAAGGGGCTTAAGAAATAGACTCATGGAGTGGAATACTTAATTATAAAGTACTAGTTTTAATTATAAGTTACTAGTTTTTATGCCTGTCATTAGACATACAGGTGACATTACGATATGGTTCGGTTTCGCTCTATTTTGTGGGAGAACACTCTGGTATAGTCAGGGACCTCCCACCGCTCATCTCCTTCCACCAGCCTCACGAGATTACTTGCGGCTTAACAGCTACTTGGATTGCATCCATTTCGCTACAGGCAGTAAATATTTACAAACAACTATGCCTCTTCCAGGATTCAATCACTGGTCCTACGGCACAGCAGTCATCGTCACTAACCGCTATACCGGATAGGGGACATTGAAAATATAAAATATAAAAAGTGTTGTTGTGAAATAATTTCTTAATTTGTTTGTGATTGAGTATTTTTTTCAAAAAAAAAAAGAAAAAAAGAAACATAATATATGAATTATTATTGATATTATTGCTAAAAAAAATTTGAAATTTGCCAGAAATTAGAGGAAATAAAGAAATTATTTAAATTTATGTATGGATTTTTATTTAAAAAATGTAAACAAATTAAAATTAAAAAGAGCTTGAAGTACATAATTAATTACAAATATAAGCATAAAAAATTGTATGTGTGTTCCTTTTAGTATATACACACACTCTCTCTCTATAACAAAAAAAAAACGACGCAACAAGAAGGATTTTCCCGATTGTAATGAAATTTTGTATGTAAAGACATTTGTACCAAACATGCCAATGATTAAAATTTGGGTCCCAAAGAATGTAGTGGAGGGTACAGTGCATCGGAACTGCGCCCCGCAGGTGTCTATAAAACGATTCTCAATCTGAGGTCAAAATTTCTGTTATGTGGTTGGGGTCCTTTCAAAGACTGAAAAAATGCCTCACCATAGGATTCGATCTCATTGCGAGCAACTGTCAGAGTTTGAAAGAGGTCGTATCATTGAATTGAAAAGACAGTTTGGGAAAATTGGAGAATCGCTCGTATGGGTAGAAGAGATCCAGCCATTAGAAGATGCTGGCAAGAATGGATGAGCAATGGCAGGTTTCAGCGTCATGATGGTAGCGGTCAACCTAGTACCACAGCAGATCGGGAGGAGGACAGATTGATTGTCAGATCTGCTGTCACAGAGCCTGATTCATCGTTATTAACCATCAGACGGCTAATAGGGCGAAATTTATGCTCGTACTAACCGCTACGCCACCTGCCATTAACGCCTCTACACTGTCGAGTCACATTACAGTGGTGTTTGGCTCGATCAGGTTGGAATTATGATGATTGAGGACGTATAATGTTTAGGGACGAATCCCACTTTCAGTTGTGTCCTGACGATCATCGAAAATATGTCTGGAGACGCATATGGCAGCGTGCCGATCCTGTCTTCACTATTGCACGCCACACAGTCCCTCAACCAGGAGTTATGGTCTGGGGTGCCATTTCTTTTGAGAGCCTTTGGTTGTCATTGAAAACACATTTACAGCACAGCGGTACATCGACCACATTCTGAGAAATGTTTTGCTACCGTTCTTCTGCAGTACCTTGGCCTTATTTTTCAGCAAGATGATGCTAAAACATATACAATACGTGTTGTTATGAAATGTCTTACAGCTTGTCAAACACTTCCTTGGCCAACCATATCCCCAGATATCTCTCTAGTCGTGCATGGCTGGGATATAATGAGACAATTGCATCTACCAGGGAATGTTGGTGACCTGTTCTGATAATAGGAGCAAGTTTGGCAAGAAATACCACAAAAGACTATCAGGGGGTTTTACCACTCTGTGCCACGTCGTGTGGCAGCTTGCATCTAGGCTAGACGTGGGTCAACACCTTATTGAGCTCGTTACTTTGTAACTATGTAACTCTGAAATAAATCATTCAATTTTTGTCAAATTTTAATTCTGCTCACCAATTTTTGTCTTTATCGGACAACTCGTTCTTGATTCTTTTTTTTTGTAGAGTATATTTTTATTTCCTACATCTCTCTTATTTTAGAAGAATTTTTCTTCAATAAATAGAATATAAACAGTTAAGAAAAAGATTAGTACATCGAATAAAAGATGTTATTGAGAATTTTTGCATATTTAATAAAGAAAAATTAGCTTTACTTCAAGGAAACACTTAAGAAAAAGCTGGTTTAAAGAATTCAGTACTTTTTTCACAATCAAATAAATTATTGCTTGATCCTCCGCTGCTTCTCTATATTATGCAGATTTATTATTTAAATTATGCTCAAAAGGAACGGAATTTTTCAAAGTAGATATTTAAAGAACAAAATATTACTGGAAATAAATTTTGAAATAAGGGCAACAGCTTTTTTTTTTTTTTTAATAATTGATGATGAAAAATTAAATAGCTTTCGTGTTGATGGAAATTCAAAGTGAATGATTTTATTTTGATTTTTACTCTCGGAATTAAACTTTTAAATAATATAAATGTAAATTATAAATATAAGTTTTGCATTTTTAGAGAATGTACATTGCTTGGTTGAGAAAATCCAAAACCATGAGAAGCCGTGTGTGAAAAGTAATAAAAATCGGCATAAAAAATCAGCCTCGAATGCACGCTAAGCGGTTTTTTGTTTCATTATGATTCTACAATAGAATGAGACCATTTATATTTGTACACAGAGTCATTGCAAAAACAGTTTCAAAATACAAAAGTGGCAGCTGTAGAGCAATAAACATTTGATATGAAAACTGATTTTTAGAATGATTTAAAAAAAACAAAAATGAAACAAATCCTAAGAATTAGTACAGAATATCGCTACGGAAGTGAATGTGATATTTTTATTCTTTTTATTGACAAATATATGTGAAATAAAAACAACATGTAACAATTGGCAATCCGCGTGGTCTATCCTCTCTAGCTTTGAGTTTTTTTTTCATCTAGCCAAAATTGGCACTTTGAGCTAAAAGAACTCAACTCCGCATATGAATATCACCACTAAATAGCATATAAATAGCTAGTGAGATAGAGAGCAGGAGTTGTGTTTTGCGGACAATATAGCCACACTAGTGAGTGCCTGAATCATAGTCTCTTAGCTATTAGAAAATATTGGACGATTTCCCTTTGGCGAATTTCAGAGGTTACATCTCATTTAAGATAAGTACCTATCATTTCTTATTATTTATTGTACCTGGTTTGAATTTCACGTAATCAGGTCTAACGTTTAAATTAAAAAGTTATTGCTTATACTCATCTGTTAATATCTGTTTAAACTCATTTTGTGTCTGATTTCACAGCTTCTCAATCTTAGTTGCGTTCGGATCTCCCGAATATCTGTTTAATGAATGTGATATCCACCTCAACCAACAAAAGGAAGAAGTACCACGGCAAACATTTAAACGCTGGGCGATATCCCCAAATGACGTAATGTTACTCTGTGAGTGACAGTACGAAATATCAATAAACTATAGATCCTCTGTAAGAGGCGTTAAAAGCATCAACACGTTATGGTATTTAATCGTTGTGCGTACGAATCCTAGTCTGAGAGATGGATGATCAATCGCTCTAACCATATGGCATAGTTCACCTCTTGAGCATGTCGATGGGAGCGCTCGCAAACAAACCACCATTCACGGTCCAGTTGTGCTTAATGAGTAAAAGATAAGTGGACATATTTGACTAAGGCCGGTTTCACTCCAGACAACTTTGTTCCAGCCAACTCTTTTCTGTCACCAAACTCTAGTGCAAAGAGGAGAGGGTATTCCTTTCACTCTCGGACACAAAGGTGACAGAAAGAAGAATGCTGAACTCATCGGTACACTAAAGAGCAATAAAAAGCTTTCTCCAATTTCAATACACAAGTAGCCGTATCTGAAGAGCGTAGCTTCTTCAGTATCCTTTTAGTTGATTTTATTAATGAGTTGGAGAGCTTATAGGTATTGAGAAATTTAGGAAGCGGCACATCAGGGAGTGCCAATGTACCATGTATAAAATGAAATAGAGTATTTGTATTTAAAACTAGCTCTGGTCAGACAGCTGCTTTGTTAAGTACAGCACAAGTGGAATTTTTTGAAAGAGCTGTAAGAAAGAAAGTGGATAACTCGCACTGCTTATTGACTTCTGCGTGTCTTGTGTAGTTAGCCTTTATATTACTGTAAAATAATACTGAATGTATTCTGAACCGGCTGCTGTAAGTCAAATGCACTAAAGTGCTATTGAATTAGGAAGTACGTAGTAAATTGGCCTCATCTGGCCTTGATAAGGGCCCGCCCAACGACAGCATAATTCAAGCAAGTTTCAGGAAACGTTCCACGGGAATGACTTGCCAAATATTGGCTAAAACTTTCCATAATTCAGTAAGGTTCGTTTGTGATGTGTGATGGTCTTTTACGCCTTGTTTCAAAATATCCTAAACTGCTCAATAGGATTTAAGTCTGGGCTTCTAGGTGGCTAATTTATAACAGAAAAGTCAGAACAATGCCCATCCAACCAGCCAGTAACCAACCAGGACTTGTGAGAGGTACAGTTGTCTTGTTGGAAAACTCCATTTCCATGCAGATAAAAAAACAGCAGAAACGGATGGAGGTGATCATTCAGCAACACTACGTACGGAATTGCATTGAGGGAGGTTGATACACGCCCCAAAGACCCCAAACAGTGCTACGAAAAAACACCCTGACCCCTAATTAAGCCACCATGCCCTTGTAGAGTTCCAACCTGGCATGCAGGATCCATAGCTTCATGTGCCTTATGCCATATTCTCAGCTTCCTGTCCGAGTTAAGTTGTAGGAATCGAGACTCATCACTCCATGCTACTCATTTCCAGTTTTCTACACTCCACTCTCTGTGCTGTCTTGTCCAAGTAAGACGTGCAGCCCGATAGCAAGCATTGAGCGATAGTACTCTCGTAGGTCGATGGCTCCCGAAACCCATACGATGAAACGAGCGATGCACAGTCCGTTTACTGATTGTACGACTGGCACCCTCATTCAAGTTGGTACTTTGAGTTAATGTTTGGCTTAGTTAGCTATACATACAATATATGCCTGGGCCGTCTCTCGTCACGCACTGTCAAAGCTAATTGCCCTTTGCAGTTTCCCTGATGGCTAGTGTTTTGTTCCACATCCATGTATTCTCGACACTGTCGATTTTGAAAATCCCAGCTGTCTGACGATTTCGAAAGTTGAATAATCCATGCGTCGCACACCAACGATTTGTCCGCGATCGATGTTTAAATAAGGCAGTTTACCCATACTGGAGATTCCAACAACTAACTCAGAACAACCACAGTACGCGCTATATATGCAGTTATTACAGCGCTCTCACCTGGACATAAATGATGACTACTACAATAAATGACTACACAATTTGCATAGCCCTTGCTATCCCTAATTCAGAGGCACTTCAGTGTATATCAAAGAGCAGTCGTAGTTAGTCATAGTCATAATAATATGGACAATCAATGACCGACAATGAAGTTTTTTTTTCGCAGTTGGGGTGGTACTGGATCTGTTACCACGTTGACTTCAAGCTTATACACAATGAAAGTAAGTAGAAGAAATAATGCGCTCAAAGTTCATCATCGTGGTGCATAAGTTATGAAGGCAACTCAGAGACTCATTTTTACGAGAAAGAAAGAAAATCCAATATATATATATAAATAAAGGCTATCAAAATACTATTTTAGAAACAACGGGGAAGTCCCTGACTATAATCGTTTTCATTGGAATTGATGTGTGTGACACTTTTTCAGCAGAACTCTGTTTCTCATTATAACGTTTCTCATTATAACTCTCTCAACGCACCGACGGTTGAAAAAGAATATGCCAGGCTTCATAGACTCACAAAAACTGATCTTCCAGCCTTCGGGATTCAAATCAACTTGACCATAAATTATGGTCACAATTTGTGGTCGAGTGGACAATTTGAACAGTCTTAAAGTTTCTTGATGTAAATTCCCTTGAAGTTAAGTAAGTTCCCTTGAAAGATAAGTGGTCAAAGAAAGTTTTTAATCCTTTGTGATGTCAAAAGATAACAATTTGATTAACAGGTGATTAATGTTAAATTGAAAGTAAATTAAAACTTTGAAGCAGATTTGGTTTCAAGTTTCATTACAAAGTGTTTATATTTTAGCTCCTTTGCAGCAACAAAACTTATGACGCGACTACGCATACAGGTTAATCTCGTCGAGGCACGTCTTTCTTGCACGATATATAGCATTTAGAGTGGAAGTTAAGAATATAAGTTGATAACTACAGCGTCCTCTTTGTTACTCGGTCATGGTGAGAATTACGTGGCAATAGTTATATGGTGTTGTGTTAAGCTTTATAATAGCATATAATAAATATATTTCTGAAAATAAAGGATTTTTAAGAATCTTCCATGTGTATAATGGTTTGAATCAAATTCAATAAGGATTCTACATAAGTGATTACGCCGACTCTAAATTCGTTAAAGAGATGTTTCAATTTCAAAAAAACATATTAATGTGTGAACTATATTATAGTTCTACAATATAGCTAAAAAAAAAGAAATCGGCTCAAGAAAAAAACGCCGATAGTTATTTCAATTGGTAATAACTCTGAAAATAATGTGAATTTTTCAAAACTCCTAGTTCAGACTCTTTGGAGAAGTCTTTACTTTATATAAGCAAAATATTATTATTACTGAAGCATTTTTGATATAAAAGGAGAACGTTTTGAAAAAAAATTATTCTAAGTTCATTTTTTTGCCAAAATATTGTATTTAAATAATTTTTTTTTGTCATAATGTCATTAAAAACAATTTATACATGCATTCTAATCTAAGTGACACTAAATATCATGAAAATTATCTATTTATGCGCTTTTCTAAAATCATGGTTCCGAACATAGTCGGATAACTTAACGCAGTTATCTTTTGCTCCTAATAAAATGAAGACAAAACCCCAATTTAACGAATAATAAACCTCTAATTAACGAATTATTTCAAAAGCTGAAAAAAATTTGTTTATATTAGGAAAAAATTAGATTTGTTTTGTTCAAATGACATATCCTTTTTGTCCAGAACAGAAAAGTTTTCCTTTTAAGCAGCAAATTTCGACAGGAAAGGGTGCAGGCCTTGCAGGCCAGATGAATCATGAGTGTAACTTTGTCGCGGGTGTGAGATAGTTGGAGTAAGAATCACACAGACATTTCTAAATTTAACCAATTTTATTTCCTTTTTCAACTTATTAGACTTTATCAAAAGCTCGAAAATGCACTATGATACCTAAACCCGAGGAGCAATCAAACTTATTAATCTAACAAGTAATATAAAAAAAAAATTTAAGTTAATTCCTACTTAGATCAACAAAGAAAAAATTTATTTTAGCTACTTTTTTTAATAAAAAGTTACAATTAATATAAGTATGTATATACATATGACAGAATCACAACATTAAGGGGTAATTAATCTTTATTAATTATCATTAAAGTATCGTATTGTCATCCAAAACTATCGTGTATATAAAATTTCAGTTCGACTGGATGCTTTAAAACGAAAGAAAAAAAACTTAAAGTTTTGACCCAAGTTACTAAAAATGAAACCAACGTGGCTGTATTTGTAATTTTTTTGAGTAAATAGCTTTACTCAATTTTTATTAATTATAATTAAATGACAGTATATTGTCATCCAAAATAATCATGTGTATAAAATTTCAGCTCAATTGAGGGCTTTAAAATGTATTTTATTAAAGATTGAAAATTTCACCAAGATAAATAAATATAGAGACAGTGTAAGCTTATAGTAGGAATTGAATTATAATATAAATAAGAGCACTTATCTGATCTCCTGAGAGCCCTTTCTTGAACACTTGCTTAATCTCTACTTCTTGGATTAAAAATACCACCGGTCGTGTTAACACTGTGCTATATTCTTATACTCAATTTTAAACCATCATTCCTCCTACTCCACGACTAGCACTTAAATAGAAGCTCGCATTTACATAAAACCGTCATCTCTGCAGAAAGTGGTTTTCAACAAAATTCACAGTTAAAAAGAGTATTTTACCCAAGAGGATTAGTATAAGCTATAATAGACCTCATTACAAGCTATCGTGTGAATTTTGAATAGAACTGAAAATTCTTTCTTATCTCTTCCCACCCAACAACGAAGGGGATATCTTAAGATTTTAACGATTATTTTACATTAGATGACGGACTGTCTATCTGTGAAACTGAAATTGAGTAAATTGTTGATTTGTCGGAGTGATTCTGAATCGAATGAAACTCCTATAAAAACTGGTACATTTTCTAATGATTTGCATTGTTTGGAAACAATGAAAACATATATCTTATACAGCAGGATGTAAATGACACAGTATTTCATCTCTGCATTAAGCCGAAACAGAACTCTCGAGTCAGTAATCGAAAAGATTGGCAAACATCTATTAGTCAGTTTCCATTCGACTGAGGTGTAAAACAATCCTCCAAGAGTATTTTTAGTTGTTGTATAAAAACAGTGCTTAGATTCTAACAATGGATATTTTTTGTGCAGTTGCTTATTATGGAATTCCCAAAAGATATGTGCAAAATTTTGGATACTGTTTGGATCCCTATATAAAGAATAATCTCAAAGTGTTACGAACAAAATGCTCGGTCCTGATAAATTCATTAAGTCGGGGTTTTGACTGTATTTCCTACTTTAAATTATAACTTGCTTAAGAGCTTAAACCATATTCATTAACTGAAACTCTGTAGCTATGAAAAGAAAATTTAAAAGAAATTGCAATAATTTTCAAGTTTAAAATGCAAAAGTTTAGATAACTTGATAAATCCTTATCCAATTACTTCTTCCCCAAAAATAAGTTCAAAAAAATATTAAACAATAGCTATTCTTTCAACTCTTCTATCAAAAGCCTTCTCTTTATTAAAAAAAAAAGTGTGTTGATTATCTAATCATTTTTAAATAACCAATTTGTTTTTGCTCTTATACTTCCTGTATTGTACTAAAAGCAAATTAACACCTTAATGCGACATTTGTTATTTTAATCTTGTAATTAACCGCTTATCTCTAATATGATTTTTATCACCAGTATTTTACCTTCTTAGCTCGAGTAAACTAACAGCTGAGAGTATTAAATTTTATTTTTCTGTCTTTAACCTTTTCTGTATTAATCTAATTAACAAAGTTGCATAATTATTATTTACTCAAAAAATAAATATACAGCCTTAAGTTTAAGAAGACTCAGTTCCCTTTGAACATTTTTTTTTCATGTATTTAAAAATTATGCTTCAGCATTTTAATAATGTTTCTATTCAAAAAAGAAAAAAAAGAACTGAGATGAAATATTGCATATAATATTAACAAAGTTAAAAATTTTAACTTTTTAAAAAATTTTGGAAAAACTTTAAAATTTTACCCTTTATGTATTCATAAATATTTTGGCATGAAAAATCGTTCTGTAATATTCTTAAGAATATTTTAAGCAAATTTAATGATTGATTTCATCATAAAATATTTAGTTCTTAAGGGGAAATAAAACGTTGATATGTTTGCTAAAAATTTTGGCATGAAATCCAATATCTTCAATATTTTAATTTTTATACGAAAAGGTATTCCTTTAATTCTAAAATGCAATCCTAATTTTGCCACCTTAATTATGTATATCACACTGTAAAAAGTGAAACAGATTGGTAAATATTTATGGAAGAAGTAGAATTTTTTAAAGGAACTGAGATATCAAGAAAAAACATAAAATAAGAAAAAATTAAGAGCAGCGATTTTCAAACTGTGGGGCGGCGAGCTGTCACAAACAGCCATCACATCCATCAAATCCAAAAATCGATTACATCATGTATAACGCTGACTTTACTCATGAATATCTATTTTGAACACTTTGACCAAACCTTATTATGAAAGCTTTAATTGTCGTGTACTGTTCCACAGTTGACACACCTTTCTGAAAGTTCATTAGAAGCAAGTCATTGATAAACAGGAGGGATAGAAAAAAATCAGCATAAAATATTGACATCTCTAAAATTTCCCAAATTTGTTTACATTTGTCAGTTAAAATTAATTCTAACTTTTTATTCTCGTAAAATTCTCGTGATTTATTAAAAGTATTAAATCAATCGAAAGGTAATAATTTAAAAAATATAACTAAATATAAAGAAGGATATTTTCTATCATTTTTAGGTATCGAGTTTTCTTAAGGTATCCGACTACGTTCGGAACCGTGATTTTGCAAAAGCGCATAAATGGATAATTTCCATGATATTTAGTGCCACTTAGATTGGAATACATGTATATAATTGTTTTAAGGACATATTGACAAAAAAAATATTTAAATACAATATTTTGGCAAAAAATTAACTTAGAATAATTTTTTTTCAAGATGTTCCCCTTTTGTGAAAAATGCTTCTATTATAATAACATTTTGCCTGTATATAGCTCAGACCTCTCTCAGGCTCAACTAGAATTTTTTAAATATATAACTTAGAAGTGGGTTTATCCATATTTTACGACAACAGAGGGGAGCAATTTTAAGAAAAAAACGCCGATAATTGTTCCAATTAGTTGTAACTCTGAAAATAATATGAATTTTTCAAAAATTATAGTTGAACCTCTGTGAAGATGTCTGAGCTATATACAGGCAAAATATTATTAAAATAGAAGTATTTTTCACAAAAGGAGAACATTTTGAAAAAAGATTATTCTAAGATTGCCAAAATAGTGTATTTAAATAATTTTTTGTCAAAATGTCCCTTTAAAAAAATTGATACAAGTAGTCTAATCCCAAAGTGACACTAAATATTATGAAAATTATCCATTTATGTTCTTTTTAAAATCACGGTTCCGAGCGAAGTCGGATACCTTAAGTCGCTTTAAAAGTTACATAATTAACGATAAACCTTGCAATCATAAACAACGATCATGCGACGAAAATTACCCTAGAGAAGCAGTTCCTTCTTCCCATCACTCCACTACACTAAATCAATGGTTTTAACCTGTAAAAACTTATAAAAGTTCCACATTATACCTTTTAAAGAATCTCGACTTTTTCGTTTTACAAAAACGTTTAATTATTGTGATATTTGTTTAATATATGGTGGTCACCACCAAAGGACCCATCTCCTGTTAGGTAATTATCAAAGTCTCAATGGTCACTTAATTTTGCGTGGAAAAGACCTTACGAAAGGTGACAAGTAACAGGGGCCGAATAGTAATCCCTGCTATGTCCAAACAAAAGTAAACCTTCGTCACGTGAGGTTTGGAAAGGCGTAACGTATCCCATCTTTAAAAAGATACCATACGGGGAAACCCAGAGGTTTCAGAGATGCTTCCACACGCTTCAACACTGTATGACACTCCTACACAGACTCCCAGAAACTCCCAGACTTTTTCAAGCCTGGTTTCCACATTGGCTTATACATTCTTACACCCACAAAAACCAAGGACTTCTTTCTTGTAAAATGAATTAGCAACGGGGTTTTTTTTACGTGATTTTCTATTACTCCTCTTGGGGAATCTTTGGGGCCAGCAGTTGAGTTATTTCACAGCCATCCCTCTCAAGAAAAAATTTTTGCTGTCAGTTGGTTATTATATAGGTGAAATTTGTAATCGTGGTAAAAGGAAAAAGAAGCTGAGTTCGGTTCAAACAGTGCTGTACGTGGATCAAAATTTAGCCCATGATTGAAGACGGACTTTAAACAGTAAAATAAATTAAGGAAGTTAGGATTATTAAGATAACTTTGAGTAAAGTTAAGATATTAGGATTTCATGTGCTTATTCATATAGGGTTTTGAGCTATCGTTATATCAGTCTAGATTTTCCCTCTATAGTTGGCTTGTCTTAGATTATTATATTTGGTAATAATAAATTGGATTTTTCTTCTCATGGCTAGTGTGGATCATCAATCTTTACCACCTACAGATTTAAATCGAGTAGATAAAGAGATGACTTCCCCAGGCAAGAAGCCATTACAACCTTCTTTATGATGGATCCTAAGTGGAATTATCTTCATGATTGTCTAGTCATGAGTTTGAGTCCTGGTACCACTGAAAACCTGCCGTGATGATGGCTGAAGAACGTTGAAACTCAAAGTCCTTGTATGGGTTCAAAGTGTGACATAAGCAAAAAATTAAATCAAAGGAAACCCTAACGGAATGAGAGAATGGCAGCTCATCTTGAACATTGCTGGTGACCATGACTATTTGTCAATTGTTGTAAAACTTTATAGTGGGTTCTCTACACATTTTCCAACCAACATCTGGGTAAATCTAATTTATGGACTGTTTGACTGTTTTGAAAATCTCTCTTTATGAGGGAACCATAATATTATATAGATTAGAATTGCTATTTAAGAAAAAATGATATTCTAAAAAATTTAAAGTTTGGGCAAATTTTGATTGTCAAAATTGCTAATTGTATGGAAGTTGTGGTTTAAGTGAAAAGATTGACTTGATTACTTATTATTATACACGCTACAGTAAGAGAAACCCAGAGACAAGAGAAGCATACAAAATTTATTTTGAGAAAACATTTGACCTAGTATCAAATGATTAAATTTATAGCCTTCTGGAAGTGTGGTTCCTGCTAGAATCAGTACCAGGTAGCCGCCATTGTTGGAGATCACCGCTGCCACAAGTCTCGGCATTGTTTCCAAAGAGATTTGGATGTGTTCTTGGGATCGCAGACCAGCGCTTCCGACGTTGCCAAAGTTGATCTGGGGTGGCAGCTGGGGAGGGAGAGGTAATCTGGTCAACCCTTGAGCAACCATGGACTACATGTTTTTATCGGCGGAAGATCCGGAGAGAGCCGTCCCGGAAGCAATTAATCTGGTGATTGACGAAAAACCTTCGACAATGCGGGCACGTGGTTGTGGATTATCCTGTTGAAATATGGTTGTGGCCAAGCCCTGAAGGTAAGGAAGAACAACTGGCTCCAACACCTCGGAGATGAGGCCGGCTGTTTAAGTACCGGCAATGCGTACTAGAGGGTGCGGAGTGACATACGACCCCAAACCCTAAAACGTCAGGACCAGTGTGGCGGTGCATAACGCAGCTGTTCGGCATCCCTCTCCCACGGTGTTTCTAGAATCGAATCCGACCACCGTAGTGTTGCAGACAGATGGTGACTCGTCAGTAAAGACAACTTCATTCCATTCTGCCACCCACATTCTTCTTTCATCGTACCATTGGTGGCAGAGACGTCTGTGGTTCTGCGTCAAGGGTAGACCAAGCAGTGGACGTCTTACGGACAGACCACTCCGCTGTAAACGGCGTTGAATGGTACGCGCAGACACTGAATGTTATGCGTTACGGACTCAATGTGCTGTGCTATGGTTCGTGATGTGACTGAGCTATCCGTCACTTCCATGCGCACAATTTGCCTGTCATCACGTGAAGTGGTGTACTGAGGTGGATGCAATCGACCACGTCGGTCCTTCGTACCCTCCTGCATCCATTGGCCACATATCCGCATTACAGTTGTTTGGTTTCGTCCAACACGACTACCGATTTTCCCGAAAGATAATCCACAATGTCGGTAGGCCACTATCCTTCTTCTGTCGAACTCGGATGCTTGATCAAAAGCTGATCGCTGTTTTCTACAAGACATAACTGATCGTTTTTTGAAAAAAACCACAAGAAAAACACAATTGCCGAACTTGAAATTGTCGAAATCTCCAAGCCTTAAATAGCTCTTTGATTTGGTGCCACAGGCGCGCGTGATGTGTCTGCGCTGAAATTCAAATCAGTTGGATATCTCACCTCCTTTAATGCGTGTTGTAAATTTCATGTTATCTGCATGCTTCCTTCAGGGTGTTGCACTTACGGTGGCCAGCAGTGTAATTAATTAGAATAAAATTCTAGTATTTTTCGCATGATTTCTGCTTAATATTATATTAGACATGGAGCCCGTTTGACTGTGATTTAAAGTTTCCAGAATCAGTTAAACGAATTTTTATTAGTATTGGCTAATATCTGATATATTTTTTCTATTTTATTTAGCTTTATCCAAAAGCTTGATATATGTCAAATAACAGTAAACAGTATATAATGTAGTATACTAAGATATTTGATTAAATAAAAGCTTTGTGTTAAGCCACACTATGTTGATTGATTATTCATCCCCAAATACCAATACAAACACCAGTTTGTTGTAAGCTGAATACTATAAAAACATTACATATTATTGTACTTAAGCTGCTGTGAATTTATCACTATTTCTCAAATGTCTCTAAACAATAAAAAGTCCTACATTTTTCCCAATCCGACTAATAATATAGTAAGCGAAGTAAAAATCAAATTCGTATTGGAAGAGAATGTATACCAATGAATTTTATTCCAACTTTCAGGGCGAAAAGAAGACAAAACTGCCACTGAAATATTTTTTGACTGAGGTGGACAAATGGGAAAAACGATGACGAAATGATGACAACTTTCCATCGGACGATTTGTGTCTTCCGTTTTGTCCTTTTTAGTCTATTACTGATCTAGTCAAAGGTCTACAGGATAAAAGAGGCTATTTAATGAAGGCTTTTGTGGAGAAGGATTCAGGTTAGCTGATGATAAGTTTGTCCCTCTTTTAGGAAGGAAGTGATGAAAGATTAAAGGTTTTCACCTAAATATTCTTTTCCATCAATGTAACAGTTACTTCCATCTCTCTCTTTGTAGATCGTTTGGGAAGGGGAAAGGTTAAGTAGATAAAACTGCCATACATAAACGTATATTTTCTTTTGAGTTATTTAATAATTCGATACTTGTAGTTTCTGTTGATATCTATATAAGTAATAGGTCTGCCAGAAAATTCTGCCTGTTTTCAGAATAGAACAAATAAATTTTTCATACCTTGAATAACTATAACATAATTTTCACCATTATTAATAACTTCTTGCCTGCACATTTTTTAAAAAATGCATTATTCCTGGAAAGAGAAAATGGAAACAGTGCTTGTCTGATATTTTCGTTTTTGAATTTTAATTTTTTCCGTGCAAAAAATGCAGAGAGAAACAAATTCTAATTGAAAGGGATAAATCATGGGAGTATGTTGGATGCGACAGAATTTTCCAACCTAGCTCTACGAGTTTCTGACGAGTCCCCAAAGCAATATGTAGCTTGGCGTTATCATAAAGTAGTATGATGTCCCAACTATTGAACATTACTGCACTCTTTTTTTTTGGAGTGTTGTTTTAAAACTATCTAATTATTGACAGAACTTCTAAGAATTTAGAATTTAGTTAAACTTAAAGGTATCCAAACGTTCAAAAGGTGTTTTTAAAAAAAAGGTAAAAAATGGATAATTTTCTTGAAATTTAAAAGGCTTTGTTTTAAAAATACATGTATAAAATTTTTTAAAAGGGACATTTTTGGACAAAAAAATTTTTTTTAAATAAAATATTTGGGGCAAAAATTAACTTAGAAAATTTTTTTCAAATTTTGTTCCCCTTTTTGGGGTAAAACCCCTTCTCATAAAATATTTTGCCTGAATATCCGACCCAAACCGTCCCCCAAAGGTTGGGACACGATTGCCCCTTTTCAAAAATAATTTCGTTTAATTCTTTGTTTAATCAGTTTCAATGATGAAAAGAGAGAGCCAAATGAATCTGCACGCACTTGTTGAAACCGGAACTGAGGAAACATTCCAAAAAACCCCTTGGAAAAGTCATAAGTTGAATGAGGGCCACGTTTTTATTTTTTGGGTTTAATGACATCAAAATGGGAAAGATTTTCGGGAGTTTATTTTTTGTTTAAAAAATCCTGAAAATTCATCAAATTTCATAAAAAATTAGTGCTAAAAACCAGAAATTTATTTGGGAATTTATAAAATTATTTACTATTTTTTTAAAAATATATTATGTAAAACATAAATTTGAAATGCAGAATAATCATTGATAAACGTCAAGTAGTAGTGATTGATTTTATGTTGGGTTTAACACATGTGTTGTGTGACGTCTTAAGAATTCTTGATGCCCTACGCACCTTTGCAAAACTAGGCCCCATCCTCAATCATGTTAAGTGGACATTGTATAGCATACGTTGTCAAATACTCGTGTAAATGTTAACCTATAAAAAGTAAATATACGTGATTCAGTATTTCAGAAATCTATCTCCAAACTGACTGTACCGACTGCCGCCTTTCGATTAAAATAGCAATGATGCAGTGGTGCAATGGAGAATATTAGGGCCCCCTGTAAAGTCAGGTTTTAAGCCTCAATTGGAAAAAAATACTTTACGTCATTTTGGTTTGGGGCACCCTAGAATCCTGCCCCCGCCGCTATCTGAAGGCTACGGGGTTGTACGTTAAGCCACTGTAATGATAGTGTAATGTAGTAGACTTAGGCCTAGACGTGGACAACAGATGTAGCGTCATAATATAGTCTTGCAACTGTTCTTAATTGACATATAATTCGAGTTTCCAGTTTTTTGGAGAATATGTTCCAGAAACAGTATTTGATGATGGGAACTATTTGGACCCCGATCGTATTTAGGACGGGAATGGCTCAGTTCCAGGCTCAGTTGGCCTATGCCTTAAAATCGTCCCCGCCCATACTCAGTCTCTTATTCCAGCAAAAGAGTGAGTTTGCGGGATCCAGTCCTTGCATACTTTAATCCAATTCATTGCAAAATATTTCTTGTAAAAATAAATAACTACAATTTAAAATAAACAATATTAAAAATAATAAAAAAACATTTAATAGTTTTAGGTTTATAAGGATGGAATGTCATCACACGCTTTTGTTAGTTTCGATATGTATACTATCAATATTAATAATATTAATAAAATTGCTACAAATAATGTAAAGAAAAAAAATTTTTAAAAATTAGATTTTTCGGAATAGATTTATATTGATAAATAATTTAATCAAATACGTTTTCATAATTATCTTTTTTTTATACGTTAAGAATACAATTCAACCATCTCATTAAATTAATTCATTAAGACTCGAACTCATGTCTCGAGAGAAGAAATGCCGGCCAAGAACTGACTACCACTAGCACTCTCTCACTGAAACCACTAAACTCTCGATAGCTGCGAACAAGTGAAAAAGAATAAAAAATGCTTAACATAGGAAAACAAATATTATGATCTAAAGTTTTTAATACTACTAGTACTATTCCAAATACAACCACACGCAACATTTGTGTTTGTGCATGTGTGTAGATATGTGCATGTATGTGTATGCACGTGTGTGTATGTGCGTTGCATGTGGAAGTAAGCATGTGGGAGTGTGTACATATGTTTATGTGTATCTCGTACACGTAACATACTGCAATCAAAAACTTTTTCCAAATATTGTGGAGGGCACAGGAAAAAGGTCTAAGTGTAATTTAGTATCTGGTGCCTTATTTTTATGCATAAATGTAGCACTCTTAAAACATCCTGTAAGATTCCCTGATTCATTACCACTTCAGATTCCGCGTTTTCAGTAGAAATTCCTCTCTATTCCGCCGCAATTGGATTTATATTCAATGAAGCAGTTTAGAATATTCCAAAAAAGTTTCTTTCTATCGACAAAAAGTACTTTTAAAAGTCTAGGTTTATTTTGGAAGACCTATTCAAATAATAGTTTATATTTGAGCCCGCTGGTCAGTTGTTAGTATGGTAATCTTTTTCTTTCTTTCTTTTAACGTCTTTTTTATTCCCCATATAAAATGGAATAAATTTGTTATAAGGTTCAGATTTTGTTGTTTTAGTCTTATACTGAAGAATTTTTTCTTTCAAATCGAGAGAAGGAAACTGCTGATGTTCCATTTGGGACATTTTGGGTAGTTCCAGGGACTAATTTTATTGTTGTTACTGAATTTTATTCTTTTTATTTATTTGTTTTTAATGGGCTATGCTTTGGCAATTTAGCCTTTGCAGACACAGCAAGTCTCCAAGTTTGAGAGCCATTTTAGTGGTGGAACCATCTAGTAGCGATTCCGATCATCAAATTTCTAAAGCTTGAATTTATTCAATTCAAACTCTCATTGGATGCTAAATATTGCCTTGATTTAATTTTTTCGAGCGTACCAAAACCAAATTGATATTCCAGTGATTATTTACACGTCACATAACCATATGGTATGCATGCCTATGATATCAACTTCAGCCGAGATCGAGCCTGCAACCTTAGCCTTAGTAGGCGTGTGACGGGGCTTTATCGATACTTCTAATGATCCTCTTGGGATTTCTTTGGGGCCAGAATGGCAATTCCTTCCAACCAACCCAAGAGGAGAGCGTGGTTACGCAGATTAGGAATTGTATGTATTGGAACGTTAGTATTCGCGAGCAGCACTAAGTAAAGCTAAGTGAAGTGAGGTAAAGTTCTAGGAGAAGAGTCTAAGTGTATTCGCGAAGAAGTGGAAGTAAGAAGTGGGTCCGAGACCAGAAGAGTATTCCTTTAGACGGATCCAGTCGGATTGAAGAAAATACTGACGATATAAGGATTGTAGCTGTTCGCCAAGGAAATAGCAGTAAGACTATTTGATTAAGCTTTAAGACTAGAGCGAATTCTAATAAGTTAGGAAATAATCTATAAATATAGATTCAGTGGTTAATTGCGCTATATGTCAGAATTACTGTTTACGTGGCATCACTCCTGACCATAAGCCTCCTAGACCAGTGTTGTTTTGTTGTATATAAATTAATATCATGATAAATTAATTTTATTATGGGAGAGTTTAGTACTCCATCTTTCATTCCCTCAAACATAGGTCGCGTGGATAGCGATGGGATGATACCCCTAGCGCGCGGGGTATCACAGGCGGACATGCTACTTCTAAGCCATAGAGCCGACTGTCATTGCATTATACATTGATGCATTCTCCCAGTTTGATTCCTGATTAAAAAGTGTTAATTCAGACTTATCACTGAACGCAGAGCATCGGTTGCGATTGTTATAAATTTTAAAGGCTTCAAATACATCATCGGAAAAATTTTAAAGAGAAAATACGAGGCATATCCGGAAACTAAATACAGTTTCGTTCTACAACAACCTCAGCAATAGTATCGAAGTTCAACACTTGCGCATACGTGCTTCTGTGTGATTGTTAGTTCAGTAACACCATCACAGACAGAATGTATTGTTTTTACGTATTAGTGAGCGTTCAAAACGCTTAAGACGATTACCAAACTCACCGACTGTGAAATGTGCTCTATAATCCGGTTTTTGAACGCAAGAAATGTTAAGACAGGTGAAATTCATCATCGACTAGTAGAAATGTATGGTATTTATGATGAAAATGTAATAAATGATGATGGAATTGAGAAATAGTGGGTTCGACAACTTAGTGATGGACACAAATGTTCTTGACGAAGCATGGAGGGGGCAGCCCTCTGTTGACAATGACGGATTGGTTGAAAAAATGAATGAGAAAATTAGTAAAAATGGACCGTATTCAATAATATTGCTTTGTGGGATGAGTTTCTACAAATTTCAACCCTTTTCACTGGCGGCATTTCTCTTTGAAGAGGGTATAGAGAAGTTGGTTTCTCGATGTGACAAAAGTCTGAACAATGGTAATAACTGTGTAATAATAATTCTTTTATGTAAAAATAAATTTTGTTTCGAAAAATATTATGCGAGTTTCTCTCAAATGGTGTCTTGTTTCCAGACATGTCACGTAAATAATGAATGAATTAATACAGAGAGTTTATTACGTTACCTCCTCCTCCTCATGTTGATCGAGGTGGAGGTCTCGCTGATCATTCAGGCTCCGGGATCTGAATGCAACCCGGAACTAAATTATTACAAACACGAAATTGGGATATAATTTGCTTTTATTATGCTTGACACTAGAAAGAAGTATGTGATGTGCAGACAAGACAAGCTGTAAGGCATTAGCCCGTGGGTGCTGCCTTACTTCTAAGTTATCCTCGTTACCTAGGGGTGTGGGAGGAAATGAAGAACCAGGCGTTGCCATAATCTTAATATCTATTTATTAAGATCTTATCTCTTAAACACTATACACACACACAATGATAATATTTATATTTAAACCAAGTGAATCTGTGGTGAGGAGACACACAATACGTATTACCAAATAAGCGCGACCCTGATCACTAAATCTAACTTTACCGCCTACCTCTAGCCCCAGTAGTATATACACAGTTCCTAGTAGCTTGGCCAGAATGATCCTACCTTTATAGCCTTGGTGGTAGCAGCAACTCTCTCTCGAATCCTAAATGACTTTTCTTTATCTCTCTCGTGTGGAATGGGTAATTCAATCTTTGACTTGAGCACACTGGCAATTAAACAGCTTGAATTTTGAATGCCTGATAACCCCTCACCTCTTTAATCCTTAAATTACCCCCGTAAAACACAGACTAGCATAATCACTTCCCCAAAGGCCACTTTGTTACGCTAAACTCTGCCATTTAAAAGCAGTTTTAATTTGTGCATAATCACGCTTCGCTTCTGGATCTGATTGGGAAGAATTTGCCTTTTCGGCCCCAAAGAACCCAAGAGGAGTTTTTAATGGAAAGCGGGATGAGCCCGTCACAAAGCTAAAGGGTAAGAATCAATTTGTGTACTTATCTGTATTAGATATAGCCCTTCGATTTCGACAAAAGGAAAATTCTCCGTAATCTTGCATAGCAAAAGTGCTTACAACAACGTAGTTCTGGCACTAATTAATGTAGTAATATCTTCTACAAGCATCTACCATTATGTATGATTATCCACTATTCTCTACAATCGTCTACTTCGGTGATTATTTATACGTTTTTCGGTAGTGTTGTTCTTTTAAGATGTGGCTTTGTTCTAGCATGGCGTTTCTCAAATGGTGGGGCGCACCCCCGACTGGGAGTGACAACCTTACGTGGGGATAGCGAGCATATTGAAAAGTCGAAAATAAAAGAATATTTTAAAACAATTATTAATTTACTTAAAGGAAGCAACACAAAATACATTCTGACATAATAAAAAATAAGATACACGTTTAGATTGATAAAAGATACTTATAAATGTTTCAGTACTTCCCAATGTATTTGATAATTAATTTACCAATTCTAGGTTAAGAACAAGTTAAATAATTACTGGTGGTCCCATGGGCTTGTCATATACAAAATTTAATACTTATTTTGATAAGAAAAGGTGGATTTCCTTTCCACTATATTGCATAAAGACTCGAAAGAAGTGTATGTACTGTATATGAATTTTGGCAGCAGTGTTCAAGGGAAGATACTGTCTCAAGAAGATCGTTCTGGGTGGCCACGTGGCACTACTTAGAGACACTACTGTATTGCATCGCATTGTGAATGTAGCAACATTTTGAGCTTGCAGTTAGCAATGCTGTGACAAAACAAACTATTAGAAATTGGTTACTTCAAGGAAAAACCTCCAAGCCTGACGCCCTGTAGCATGCATGAATTGTTAACTCCCAACTACTGCGGTTTGCAACGTTAGTAGTGTCAGCCTGAGAATCACTGGAATGAGAAGTAGGGAACTGTTGTGTTTCTGATGAAATCTAATTCTACTCTGGTGTCCGTCAATGTCGTGTGGTGGTTTTTTAGGTGGACTGCCGTTTCCGGAACTGGGGATTTAAAAGCCGCATAAATGTATAATTTTGTGATATTCACTTTCTGATTAGAATGAACATAGATAAAATTTTCGCTCGGCGGACATTTTTGGATAAAAGTTATTTATAATATTGGCAAAATTATCTTGTAATGGTCATTTTTTCGTACCACTGTAAAATTTCTTTCTATTATGGGTCAATATTTTGCCTGTATATAGCTTAGACTTCTGTGCAGAGGTTCAACTATGAATTTTGAAACATTCACATGATTTTCCGAGTTACAAACATTTTAAATGATTATCGGCGTTTTTTTTTCTTAAAATTGGTCCCCTGTGTTGTAAAACACGGCAAAAACCCACTTCTAAGCTATATATTTCAAACATTCTAGTTGAGCCTCTGTACAGAGGTCTGATCTATATACAGGCAAAATATTATTATAATAGAAGCATTTTTTACCAAAGGAGATCATTTTGAAAAAGGGTTATTCTAAGTTAATTTTTAGCCGAAATAATGTACTTAAATAAATTTTTATTGTAATACTATTCTTAAAACAGTTTTATATACATTTTCTAATCTAAATGACACTAAATATCAAATATTATCCATTTCTACGCTTTTGCAAAATCAGGGTTCCGAACGTAGTCGGATACCTTAAAGAAGGTCAGGTGAACACCTGAAACAACCTTTCTGAGACCTATACATACTAGAACTACACCTAGATTTATTATCTGAGGAGTACTTTCTTTTGACAGAGGCGCACTGTAATGGGTATTCCATGCACCCTGTCTGTAAACTTGTACGTCGTTCCTACAATTCAACCTGTTGAGCAATAATTTAGAAACAATTATCTAGAAGGTAATTTCCAACAGGACAACGTTTGCCCTACTACCAATGTTGTTACGCAACAAAATCGAAAGTGTCTGCATGCTGCCTTAACCTACTAGATTACAGATCTTTCTGCAATCGAACACGAACATTGTAAGGCATCAGCCCATGAGGGTTGCCCTACTTCTACATTATCTTCGCAACCTAGAGGTGTGGTAGGGATTGAAGAACCAGATGTTGCCATAATCTTAAGATTTTAACTTAAACAATACACACACACACACACACACAATTATAGTATTTATATTTAAACCAAGTGAATCTGTGGCGAGAAGACACACAATACTTATTCCCAAATTTAAATTCGTCACTGACCACTATGTTTAACTTTCCGGAATCCTAACTCAAAAACAAAACGTTCCTAGTAGTTTAAATAAACTCTCTCTTAACGTTCTATCTGGGGTAAGCAAAATTTCCCTTTGAACCCCAACGACGCCCTTTATCTCGTGTCTGGTATCCAACTTTTGAACGTACGGCGGATATATTAAATCTTGAATATTCGCCCCCGTTCTTCTTCTCGGGTTTTGGAAAGAATTGCCCTCCCCAAAAAAAAGAAAAAATTAAGGGAAGTCATGGCCCCATCACAATATGACTCTATTAGATAACTTCAGTGTCAACCCATAACTAATATTAACCGTCCCTTTATTGACCTACCTAGTGCAATAGGCAGGAAATTTCCCTCTGCAATTTGACATCTGACACCTGTATGATAAAATTTATGCACGTTTCTCTGTTTGCCTTCAAAATTTTGGTGGCGTATTGGTTGTTAATGTACCATCTTTCATTGAAATTTCTCTTCGTGCGCTAACTTAACCTGCGCTCATGAACTTTTAAACAATTAATTATTTTACCTAGACAAATGTATTGCCGAAATTTCATTACTCTACAATAAATTTCTCTAGGGATTTCCAACACCTCAATCGGTATATATATATAAATAGATAAAAAGAGAAAAACTAGAAAAAGGGGCCTAATACAAATTGAATGTCAAAAAATTTATCTACTGTTCAAATCTTTATTACAATATTTATTACATTACAATAATATACATATTCGGAAAAGAATAAAGAGTAATAAGGATTTCTGTCTTTGACTGTATTTTTCTCTCATTTTAGGAAACATTAGACATATTTTTCTAAAGGTTACAGAAAGTGCTCGAAAAAATCATTAAAATAGATGTCAAATATTATTCAAATGGCAGTGAGGATATAATCAGGTAGAAACCATAATTATTGTTGATGTATTTTATTGTAACTCAGGCTTGTCATGAGAAAATAAGTAATATATCCGTTTGATTAACATTACATTCTCATGAATGTAGCTTAATTAAGAATAATAGAATGAAGTCTTAACTCTCTACATAATGAAAATATTCCTTTACTAAAATTACATAGTGTTGAATGTGTGATATTTGAAAATCATCTATGTTCTAAGTTTGATATGGCATCATGCATAAACACCCAATTACGTGACTTGAATCAGTAATTAAGAAAATTATTTCCATTCATCCCTGTCACGTATAAATTATAACTTCGAATCAAAACTCAAAAAGAGAACTTCAGAATAAACTGTTTCGAAAACGACTAATTACATACAAATAAGAGGTGGAAAGAAAAAAGAATTGAATGCAAGTTCAAGCATCAGTTATTACTTATTTATTTATAATAAAACAATTTTTTTTGGTTATGTGTCAAATACACATTTAAGAAAAAAAAATAATAATAAGATTTTTGGCACATGCAGCAGATATAAGGTCTGCACTACCTTCATGTCTAAATTTTGTGAACGTTTTCTATTCGAAAATAATTTAACGGTTTTCATGCTGTTTTTATTTTAAGTTTGGAATGCTAGATAATTCATGACAAACAATGAGACATGAGCTAAGCAAAACAGCACCATTGTAGTAAAATTTAAGGAATTTACAAAGTATATATATATATATATATATATATATATATATATATATATATATTTCTTAGTAACTTTGGTCTATATTCGAAAGGGAATCCTTGAAGATATAATTTGGAAAAAGATTTATCTTTAATTTATAAGACAGAATGTGTTAAGTTAAATTCATATTACTAAGAGGGAATGTTCTGATAAAACACCTTTTGATGATAAAAGATTGAAAAGTAGAATCCTTACTAATATTATAAATGTGAAAGTTTGTGCAAATGTTTGGTACTCTTTCATGCAAAAACAACTGGATGGATTTTAATGAAACTTTACAATAATAAAGCTTATACATTAAAATAACACGTAGGTTATATTTTATAAAGATATTGAGTGAAGTGTCCAAAATATAATGATAATTATCAAGAAAGAAGGAAAAAATTCTGCCATCTGCAAAAAAGCGCGCTACAACATATAACTATCTTTCATGTGTGAAGCAAAACTTTGCATTTTGTATTGTCTACGCCAGGCACCAGGAACTGCGAAAGCTTGAACTGGTGGAGAGTGAGGCTGATTATAATTTTAACATAAAATAAATACAACCAAAAGCAATATTAACGTATTACACTCCCAGATATAAATTATTTATACTATTTAAAGCGTTAATTACACAGATTTTGTAACAATGTGTTACTTTTGTTGAGCAGAAATCAGCTTAGGAAGGTGTTTTCAAAATTCGACCCACAAGAGAGTTACGGGGAGTTATAGATAAAAAAAAATCCTTTTTATCAGCTATTAGATCTACAGACGTAAAATTTAACAAACAGGGTTTTTTTTATTCAGCTAAGATATGAAAAAGACTTTTTTTTTCTTTTTTTGTTTGTTTGTTTAATTTGCAATTCACGTAAAATTAGCCCATTAAAAACTTCTTTATCCTTAAAACTGTATTGTTTAATTTTTCAATTCACCCGTGCGAAGAACGGGTATAACAGCAAGTTATCTATATTTGAACGACTTTTTTCTCGTAAACTTATATTCCATTAAATGTATTGCTTATTCAGAAAACCATTTTGGCAATCAATGGCGTAGTGCACATTCCCTCATCTCGTGGATTGTAGAGGCCCCAAAGCCTGATGTTATGATTTTGCAATCCTTTATAAGATTCGGCTTGGGGCCCCAAACCTGACTTTGCAGGGGGGAGGGGCTAATTTTTTTCCGTTACGCCATTGTTGGCCATTTCAATAAAAGTAGCAAATGGTCTGTATCATAGCTTCTGAAGATAATTCCTACTATTAGTTTAGGATCATTGTGACTGCTGAGGGGTTTGATGGAAAATTAAAATTAATTTAAGGGTGCGTGGACAGCTTTCAGGGAGTTCGCGAATGCCTTGATATAAAGTAAAATATAGAGTAAAATCCATTTATCGCTAAAACTCTTAAGATGAAATATCGGTTAACACGAAATAATTCAACAATCCCGACAAACTACTACTTACTCTGAACACGAAACAAAAATCGCTTAACACGAAAAGATATTCTTTCTGGTAATGAACACAAAATATACGAGGGCTGTTCGATAAGTAATAAGACTAAAATTATAAGGAAAAAAAACTAGAATACCTTTAATCATCATCATTTACATGGTATTTTTCAAAATAACTACCGCGGCATGTAATGTTTATCCCAACGTTCTGTCCACTTCTTAAAAACATGTAACAGTCCGTTTTGTAAGAGCTCTTTCAAAACTGCCTCCGTAGCCTTTACACATGCTTTGTTGCTTACAAAACGTTTGCCTCAAAG